>JAWNLY010000179.1:1955000-2132500 GCA_035042045.1 Drosophila melanosoma
GTTAATAAAATGTCAATGATAAAAAGCGTGATTTTGCCACCTAACGAACTGCAGTGAGAGAGAGAGGGAGAGGGGATTGTGGAAGAGAGAGAGAGAGAGAGAGAGAGTTAGAGAATGTGGTGACAAGTTTAGTCTCTGCTATTGCTACTGCAGCCATAGCAACAGAAGAGCAAACAAAATAAACTGTAAGGGAACATTGTGGGGAGGGCGGCGGCGGCGGCGGCGGCGGCATGTTGGGATAGAAATTGTGGCGCTGGTGCACACGTTGGCAAACAAGCGCAGTGGAGCTGCTGCTGATGTCGTGATGATTGAGTGAACTGCCACATGCCAGCAGAGCAGTCAGCAGAGCAGCAACACCATTTTAGCGGAGGCTGCAAACTGAGCCGCGACCCAACGTCGTCGTCATCGTCGTCCTCGTCCTCGTCGTCGTCGTCGTCGTCGTCATCATCAACTAGGACAGCATGCCGCACGTGCTGCAGACAGGTTGACAAAAAACTGTGGCCCCAACACCAACAACAACATCCCCAACAGCAAAGTGCACAAGGCATCAGGTAATGCCGGGTATCAGTGACTGGATTTAAACGGATTACAACAACGACAACGACAATCGAGTTAGCGCCACACAGTGCCACAAGCTGTTCACTACCAAGCTGCCCCGCACTGCCCCGCACTGCCCCGCACTGTCCCTCCCTCTTCCTTAACTCTATACCTCTCTCCTCCACTCTACACTGAACGAAATTAGGTGTTTTATATTTTATTATTATTATTTCATTTCAAATATTTATTATTTCCATAACTCATTATTTAAATTTGTATTTAAGAAAATATTTTAAAAAACTGTTTTACTTACAAACTAAATTACTAAATAAAATGTGAATATTTTGGTCCTTTCTTAATTATTGCATACTCCGATATAGTTTTAAATATCCATCCAAAGCCAACATAAAACATATTTAATTTATGAAAAGTGTTTTCCAAACAATAAACAATATATATTTTTAAAAAAAATCGATGCTCAACAATACAGCATAAAGTTTTTAAAGCCAACACACAAAATCATTTTACCAGATTTCGATTCTACTAGTTTTAGCACCGGTTTTTCGCAGTGTATTCTCTGCGTTCTGCTGTTTTATTCTACGCCAATTTTTGAGTTGCTTTTTTTCCGCAGGCATTGTGCTTTGGGCGCTTTGTGTGTGTATGTGTATGTGTGTGTGTGTGTGTGTGTGTGTGTGTGTGTGTAGTTGATAACTGTGGCTAAAGCTGGGGGCACGCTGGTGCCAGTAGAGTAAACTAGATAAACACCACGACGCTGGCCAGCTCCAAAAGCTGAGAGTTAAGCTCAAAGGATGAGACTGGGGCAGAAGTGGCAGCAAAATGCTGAGCTCTGGCGACCGACCACTGACTAATGATATGTTCGCATTTGGTTGTGTGTGTGTCTGTGTGTGTGTGTGTGTGTGTGAACTCATAAAAAAAAGGAAAATAAAGAAAAAAGCAAAAAGCAAAAAGAAAAAGTTGACCAACCACAGCACTCTCTAATTAATGCCACCCATCTGGCAGTCGCTTAACCAGCAGCCAGCCAAGAGCGGATTGCGGATTGAGGATTTGATTTACTTACAGTGTATGCTGAGCGAGATGCGCTTTGAAACCGATGGGGGCACCCCATTGGAGGCGATGCACAGATACGAGCCCATCTCATTACGTGAGATTTTTGTCAGCTTGAGCACCTCACCACGAAACGAGGAAACTGTCATCAGATGGATATGCACATACATACAGATAAGGATAAAGAGAGAGAGAGAGAGAGATGAAGTGTTTGAAATGTATTAAGCACTCAGTCTCAATGCGGCTGGTAAACAGTTGAATTATTCAGTGAGCAGCATACATATGTATATGCATATGCATATGTATGTATGTACTCGTATGTATGTACATACGTACCTAGTGTTTTGGTGCCAGCATTGTCTTTAAGCACTATTTCGCTGCCATCCTCACGTCGCCAGGTCACAATGGGTTCTGGATATCCGCGAGCGCTGTACCAACAAAAAAAAAAAAAAACCAAATGTAAATACATATGTATATCTAATTAATTAAATTAAATATATATTTCATTTATAGCGAGTAATAATTATTTTATAATGCCCAGCATTAAATACACTTTTATTTGCATGTCTACAATATTTAAAGTATGTTGGCTCTGCATTTCCCATGAGGCAGAACATTTTGTACATTCAACATTAGATTATTTATTTTAAATAATAAATTGAAGATTTAACTATTGTTATTTTTTAATCTATATATATCTATATTTATATGGTATGCTCAAGTGGTTTTACTATATTTGTTCGCTACATTTTGGCACATTTTCCTTGAATTGAAAAGAATCCAAAAGCAATACTATCTTTGACTTATAGGCAGAACACTTAACAATATATTAAAAATTGAACATTCTAAAATTTATAATTCGTAAGAAAAATTGTGGTATATGTGCTTTTACTATAAACCAACAAGATATTATTGCGAACATTATCGATATCTGATCGGCAAAAATTTATTCGGTTGCAGCCTGCGGATTAAGAGAGACGGATAAAGGTCATAAGTTCAACTCAATTATCAATTAGCATAAACATACTAATGTGTATCCATTATATAATAATAAATAATATGATATCTACATATACATATCATTCATGATCAATCAATATTCAATTGTTGATCTTTGCTACGACGAACATATCAAATAGTGACCAGGACAGATTTGTGAGCAGACATCCGACAGGTCCACTTGCTGATCAAGAATTCAATTGAAGTTCAAATACGAACATGTGTCTACACGCACACATACATATATATATATATATATATATCCAAACATGGCACTCTCTTTAAGGAAGTATGTTTAATCGCTGCCCCAAAAAGTAGGCAATGGAAATTTGGTGCAGCAGTGAGTCTTGTTCTATTCAACTTAATATGCGGCATTGGCGGCCATTGTGTTCGTGGCCCAAGCCGCAAAACTTCTTGTAATGTAGACGACGCAAACGCAACGCTTTTGGACAGCAGTCGGCGTCTGTGGCAGTGATTGTGAATGGTGCAAGGAGATGCGAGGAGGCACCAGAATGTTGAATGCATGTCGAGGCAGCAGTTTAACAGCGCACCAGACACGGGTGTGGTAAATTTTTATGATGCCGCAAACAGATGCAAAATAGCCAAGCAAAATAAAGTCTTACATACACAGAGGCAGATATATATATATATATATATATATATATAGATAGTGAGAAAGAGAGAGACAGGCAAACAGACAGACAGACAGACAGTCTGAGACATTTGAGAGTTCGTTTTGAGTGCAAGACAGAAGCAAGCACAATGGCGACCGCCTGGGCACCAGTCAGCAGCAGTTGCTGAGTTGCTAACTTGGCCAAGACTAAACGATTGCCAAGCTGATTGTTTATGCGATTCTCTATGTGTGTTTGTTTGTTCGTGTGTGTGTGTGTGCGTGTGTGTGTGTGTGTGTTTGTGGATTGTCTTGTAACGTACTTTTCCATGAAAATAACTGCAGGCCCACACATCAACAATAGACCAACCCACACTCTCACAATATGTGTTGGTGATTATTGTTCTCGAGCGAATGTTGTCCTCTTGATAACCCAAAGAATACACATGTTTAATTATACAACAGTTTCGTATAATTGCATTGTTGTGCAGCTCTAAAGTAAATTGGTATATTGCATTTCAATAAATATTATACAATTCCTACAAATGATTATGTTCATCAATCTGTTACATTTCCCAGACTAATACTATTATTCATTTGTATACCCTTCTCTTCATGAAATGATTAAATATGCTTCTTATTATTTCATAAAATTTTATATATTTATCTAAATATATGTGAATGTATGTATTTTATATAAGCTCATAAAATAAATATAAATAAGAGCATTTGTGCAGAACATTTAGAACGATATTAATCGTGTTATCGACAACTTGAAGAAGAAGCAGAGATCAATAGTTTTGAATAAAGTCAGAGAGAGAAAAATAAAATTTAGTTTTTCAATTGATGCAACAAAGGTTTAAAGGAATTACGGACAGACCAACATATTCCTCATCAATTAGAGTAATTAATAAAAATAAAAAAAAACAGCTAAGAAATCTGTTTGTCTGGTCAACTTTTGAGCAGCAGCGGTTTTAATTTGGTTTTGTTTGTCGCATGCTTAAAGTCAAATTTATTTAATGCGACTTTCCCTAAGTGGTGTTAAAATAGAAAAAAATTGCAGACAATGTCTCTAATAGCTTTCCACATACACACACAAGCACACACACACTCACAGTAGTAGTAGTAGTAATAGGAGGAGGAGGAGGAGGTGGAGGTGCGTTTATCGTCCTGGTTCTATCATTCTGCGGTTAAATCGTTAAAATTACTTCGTGGCCGTGGTCAAGTTCATAAATCAACGGCGACCAAATGCGTCGCGTCGAGTTTATGTGTCGTTGCCGTTGTCGCAGTTAGCTAAAAGGAAAAACCGCAGAAGCCAACAAGAACTAACCTAACCGATAAGCAGTGGGTCAGTGACCAACCTAAAGGTTCCCTATAATCTGTACATCCTTAAAGTTAGCTTTATAACAAAGTATGATTTTTCGCCAGGATAAAACAGAATATAACAATTAAATTTCTTTGGTTTATTTGTTTTTATTTCTATTCTATCGTATGATACTTAAATAATAAATGATGGCCCAAAATAGAAAACTTTCTTCTTTTAATGAGAAGCACACGAATTCCTTATGCATATGTGTGTGTGTTTGTGTGTGGCAAGTTGTGTATGGTAACAGTAAGACTCGGTTTGTGGCAAGGGCATCAGTGAGCGTCGACCCAAATCAAGAGAAATGAAGTGTCGCTTAATTTGCTGACATTATTAAATGATGATAATGATGCGGGTGAAGTTGCTCTTGCCTTTTCCAGATGATGGCCATTTTGGCTGGGATTGTAGCTGGATAAGATAACTGGAGCCAGTTAAACGACACTGCGAATGCAATTGCACGGCTATTAGCTTCGAAATGAACTTACATAAACATATGTATATATATATTTATATGTGTGATATATATATATATATATATATATATATGTATATGTGTTATCTATTCTATTTAATGTTGATTGCCTGATTTACGTATTATCACTCACCGACATGTCAAACGCACTAAACTGCCCTCGGGCACAATCACATCCGATGATGTATCCTCGCTGATAAAGTCCGGTGGTATGACAACATCCAGAAACCCAATCTAAAATTATATAAATAAACATATGCATATTTATCATGTAATTAACGATATTCAATTTACTTTAATACCAAAGCATTTTGGAATTTCTTTGCTATCAGCGTATTTTGTAGTCGGTTAGGATCGATCGCAATGCTTTTCGCTTCTTTTAAATTGGCAAGTGATTATTGGTTAAATAACCTTTTAAAATAGTAACTAATATTTCGCGTAGTGCATACACTTTAAACACTGCTGCCAAAGTGAGTATTTTAATGTAGGCTTATAAACAATAAGGAAATAACGTGAGGAACTGCAGCAGCTGTGAGATTGGGCGTATAAAACAGTCATCAGTAAATAGGTAGGAATGTGTAGTCTGACTGGTCAAGAAGGAAATTTACTATACACTCAGCGAAAATTTGCTGATTATGCAGACGGTCATAAAGCAGCTCAAAGAACGACGACACAAATGTTTTTATGTGCCATCTGAGGGGCATTTGAAACAAAACACAAACTAAGTAAGTACATACATATATATATATATATGTATGTATATGTATATGTATGTGTATGTGCATGTGTATATGTATGTGTAAATGTATACATAACGAAGCAAATGAAATGACGCTAAATAGTTTAGGACTGTGACAGTCAGAAGCAGGAGCAGGAATAACAACGACTCCTTACGCAATGACAGTGGTAATAGAAAACAAGACAAGGCCAAATGCGAGCGGTGAGAGTGAAGAGAGCGTTGGGGGGGGGGGGGGTCCGGGTTGGTACAAGAAGAGAGAACAATTGGGTTTCGGTTGCGTGTGCAGCAACTCTGTGTTATTTTGGTTGCAATAAGCAAACCAGCTACACACTCCCACCTCCCACCTCGCCCTTCCAATCATCGACCTCCAATTGCCCATCCTCCGTCCCCCGTCCCCGTCTCCGTCCACATGTCACTGCTGTGTTTCTGTTGTCCTTGTGAGAAGCGTTAAAGTAAAAATAAAAATTAAGGAAGCATGAAATACATTTTATTGGCGCCATAAACTTCACTTGGCTGGACACATGAGTGTACGTGCTGCCACACGTACACACACACACACACACACACACACAAACAGCATTGTATGCTTATGTGTGTGTGTGTGTGTGTGTGTGTATGTCTTTCGCCTTGTTTTCCATAGTTTTCGCTTTCGATTTGCTGCGCTTTCTTTCACTTGCTCGAAATGGTGCTCAAGATGTGAGGCGTGTGGCTTTGCCGGTGAGCAGGGAAGGGTCGGCAAAGCAAGTCGTAAGTACAAACGGTGGTCTTTAGAAGAAGAAGAAGAAGAAGAAGCAGAAGCTGAAGCATTGGCAGAAGGGGCAGCACCAAGTACGTTGCATTCTATTCTACTGTTGTCCCTTCAAATGCTGCTTGAAATTTTTCTGGACACTTTGGAAAATTGCTTTCAACACAGCTACCGAATGGAAAATATCTGTAAACATTTTCATTGTCTTCTTAGCTGTAACCTTTGTTATGCTACTCAACTTAAGTACAGCTCAAATACTATCAATAATACAACACACTCTTCAATATCCCATATGCATAAGAGTTTGGTAAGTTTAGCAGCTGCTTCTATTTCTATTCTTGAAGACGGCTCAATCGGCTGGTAAGTTGACAATAAGCTTAAATTTACAATTCACCTTACATTGAAGACCAAATCAATTTTATTTTATTTATCAACTGATGTCAGGCAACCATATAATAACAATTGATTGTCAAATATATTTTTGATCTCAGATTTTACATTTTTCAAATATACATTTTTGTATATAAGTTATTATCTCAATTTATGTGTTTACGATCGAAAAATTCGAGATGAGAAATGTTAAATTCAATTAAATTAAAGTTATTAAATTTTACAAACTTTGTACAATAGAAAAAAACTTGTTGCTGATCAATAAGTAAAACAGGAACAGGAAACAACCCTTTGCGCTGAAAAGTTTTCCTTGTCTCAATTTTTTCAAATATCTGTTTTGAAAACACATCAAGCGAAAACAAAGTTGAACAACAAAAAAATAAAATAAAAAACATGAAATTTTGTCTTCTTGTTGCGTTTGGTGTGTGCTGAAGTATAGACGATAAATAAAAACAATTTAATTTAATTAATAATTTAATTTAACAAATCTTAATTTATTAGAAAGAAATTCAAATCATTTTCAATTTATATTAGTTTGTTTTAATTGAATTTATTAAATATGTGACTGTTAAATGTTTTGTGGTCAAGCATATTAAATTTTAGATGATCTGAAATAATTTTGAAGAAGAAAAAAATTTTTTATTTTTTTTCCAAAATACAAAATTTTACATTCTTTGTTGTATTTTGCGCCATAAAATGTCAACAAGACGGAATAAAAAACTTTTTGTTTCATTCGGTGTGTGTTCACCGTACGGTACGCCGTGTACTTTCAGGACTAGATAATGTAAATTGTCTTGTGTTTTATCTGCTTTGTTTTGTTTCGCTACTTCGATTATTTTGAAGGATTTTCTTAATATAACGACTTTATAACTGTATAATCATCTGGAGTCGTAGATATAGGTTTGGTTATGTTATCGAAATAATTGAATTTCTACTCACTTGACTTTTCATTGGATCTGTATTCAGTTGGCACATATAACCGCCTCGATCCTCCTCAGAAACTGCCTTGATGTGCAGATTCCAAGTGTTTTGGTCCAAATGACTGACAGTTACACGTGGATTGTGTGTGATGACGTTCTCGTGTATCGCCTGAATGGCTTTTGTGTCCGCCTTAAGCCAGCCCACCTGTAGAGGCAAAAAAAAAAACAGGAAAGGGGAAAAACACATTTAATAGTTTTGTTTAAGGATTGTGCTTTTTGGCAGAGATTTGGCATGCTTACTGCGTGTATTATATTTATGTAGTGGTATCATTAATTAAGCTGTATGTTCTGTGTACTGACTATATGAAGTGTGTGTGTGTGTGTGTGTGTGTGTTATACTTACACGATAGCCACCCAAGTGGCGCACGTGACAGGTGAAGGTTGCGTCGCGACCCACAGCGACGGACACATTCGAAATGCTTTCCACGAACTCCGGTTGAAAGGCGCCAATCGCTGTAAATGTGTTCAACGACCACAAAGTGAAAGAAAGAGAGAAACAAATAAAGAGAGGGAGAGAGAGAGAGAGAACCAATGAGAGATGAGATTAGAATGCGTCTGTGGGAATGGTTAGCTGTGCTCTGTTAATGATATCGCAGCAACTGCACAAACAGCATCGCACTTAGAAAAACTTTTACAAAATTTCCATACATCTTTTTATTAATATATAAATATTATATATATATATATATATATTATAATATATATTATATTATATATTATTATATTATTTTCTAAATTTTTAACATGAGTGTTGTTATTATTGCTTATATAATTATTTGTTATTTTATTAACTGTAGTATTCTACAATTCCACACATAAAAATAATTTTTAGATCAATATAACTTAATTTGGGAAAGTTTCAAATTTTACACTGATTTGAACACTTTGCTCACGAGCAAACTAAACTTCAACAGATATCAACAAAACTTTTTTGAAATTTTTAAAAAATGTATATCTTAATATTAACAGTTCGAATTGAAAAAAATAATGTTTTCTTATATTTTGAAATTATTTCTAAAACCAAGAAAAACTTTCGAATTATTAGGGCGATTTGTGTTTTTCTGAGTGCAGCGAGTGCAAAGGCGCCTGCCAAATGCGCAGTGATTTATCGCTTTTAAATGTGCAACGACGCGCCACTTGCCAAGTAGCTGGCAGCCAGCAGCCAGCAGCGAACAGCGAATAACCAGCAGCCAAGAACCAACTACCAAATACCAACTACCAAATACCAACAAACCCACTAACAGCTATCAACAGCCAACAGGCAGCAGACACAATCAGGCAAGTGGCAGTCAAGAGTTGCCCCTTTAATGCAACGCGCGAGCTAATTGAAGATCAACACTCATAAGTAAGCGTCGGCCTCAGCTTTGGATTACAGCGCGGGGGGAATGGGCGGCTGGGGACTGGGCACTGGGGACTGAGACAAGTGGGGTGTAACATACGCAAATATATTAATAATTTATTGAATCATTGAAAATCAAACATTTCACTTGCAAGTTTTAAAAGAAAAACAATAAATATAAAGGGAAAAAAAAAAACTTTTTTCAACCCGGCCCCATAAAATAGAAAAGGTGGAGCTAGGGAGAGAGGGGGGGGGGAGGGTTGGAGAGTTAGAGTTGGCAACAGAGTGCCAGACAGTCATGCACGGCGCGACGCAGCCGTTGCCGGAGCAAAGTGCCTGCACCAGCCACCGCACACTGCCCCACGATCCACCGCGACCCCTGCCCCCACCCGCATCTTTGGCTTGGTAATGCATGCAAAAAACTTTTGCCAAACTTGAAATTTAAATATTTATAGACAGTGCCGCTGGCAGCGGCAAGTGCGTCGGCCATCCGCATCCATCCACATAGAGCATAGCAAGAGCCACCCACACCCACCGCACCACTCAAATGCCAGCGCTTGTATTGTGTCCGGACGGAGAGGGGTGCAAAACGCTGGATGGCGGGCTTGGCGGTAAGTGGAAGAATGTGCTGAATTGACGCAATTGGCCAAAGGCATGATTTATTTCATACTTTTCCCAATCATTTTTTTCCTCTAAGTTTTTCCTCTCCTTTTTTTTTATTGAAAAAAAAGAGGCTATCAATTGGGGGACAGTTATGAACTGTTCATTTACATATATGCAGGGTTTTTGGGTAAAAATATTACGAATATTATTGTTTTTCTATTATTCAACCAAAATTATTTCTACAACACTTTTGCATTGCATTTAAATTTATTTGGGAAACTAATTTTGTAATTTAAAATAGTTTATTTTACAAGAGAGAATTGAATGTGGTTGAAACCATAATTTATTAATCTGCAGTAAAATGATAAACAAAACTTATATGCAAAACTGGCTAAGTATTTTAAGCCTGGCTATATTCCCTAAAATAGTAAAGCATTTTTAATTATAATTAAATTTCCCTAAGTGTCGTTAGTTACTTTGAGTATTTTATGGAAAATTAAACTTGTCGAATTGAGTTCGTAACGAACTATAAATGAAATCTAATTGAATTCGCAAAAAGAAAAAAATAAACTTAATTGATTATCAATAGTCAATTAAAATGAAAAGTTTTAGAGCACAGTTTTTGAACGCGCCCAGCGGCAATTGTAGAAAAAAGGCGGCTAACCAGACATCACTTAATTCCTAAAATAAATGTTATCCGTCATCATTTATTCTCAAACTTAAAGTTCAAAAAAAAAAGAAGAAGAAGAAGTAGAGGAAGAAGAAGAAGAAAAAACCAGGACGTGTTGGACGCTGCTGTTTGAGTCTGTTGGGAGTTTTGTGGTTGCTGCAGAATTTATTTGCATGGATTTTGTTTGTGTGTTTGTTAGAGCTTGAATGCAAGCAACTGACTGACGGACTGACTGACTGACGGACTGACTGACTGACTGACTGACTGACTGACTGACTGACTGACTGACTGACTGACTGACTGACTGACTGACTGACTGACTGACTGACTGACTGACTGACGGACTGACTGACTGACTGGCTAACTGACTGACTGACTGTCTGACCAAGTTTTTCATTAACATTCAGTGGAGAAGGGTATGTGGCAGAGGGAGACACAGATTTCGTATCAAAATCAACAACAGCTACAAGTTCAGGCACAAACAAATCTTTACTGTAAGTTGCAGCAGCACACGCAAACTCAGATATGGAGCCGGACAAAAGGACCTGCAGACACAAACACAAAATACATTCACATTCACATATACACACACAGCCACACACAAACACACCCACACACACACACAAACACACACACACACAAACACACACACAAACACATACTTTCATAGTAACCAAACCAGCTGCACTCAAATGTAGTTCCTGCTTGGTTGGCTGCGGCTTGTTTGTCAATCTGTTCAACTTGATGCCAAAAGCGAGTGGGGCTGCTGCATTGTGCCAACTCCAATGAACTTGTCACCCCCGAGGTTGAGGGCCGATTCGTGTCACAATACTTGACTGAACCCAGGACCCACTGTTAGTTGCCCGCTGCCCGCTACCCGCTGCCTGCTGCCCGCTGCCTGCTACCCGCTGCACACTGCCCACTGCTCCCTTTTAGCTGTCCTGCTTCTGAGCACTTTGGATTTTCCGGTCACAAGAATTGAAGTTGCGCCAAGTCGCGCTTGCAGGCAAAGTCAATTAACCCATGCCCATCGGTCAGACTAGCCATTCCCCCGCCAGCCCCAAACCAAACCGCTGCATCGTCCAGTCGCATGTTTTTCACATTTTCGCACGTTATCATAAATTTAGGCGTCTCCGCTGGGACTACAACCATGCAGCAGCAGCAACAGCAACGGCATCCGCATCCGCATCAGCATCAGCTTCATTTCAATTTTCTTAGCCTCTCTTTGGATGTCGCGAAACCATTTTGAAGGTGGATTCTGTGGGTTGCGTTGCCCCGGCTGGAGGCTTGTCACTTTGGCGGCACAGGACAGGACACGACAGGACAGGTCCGGGACGGGACGGGGCTTGGCTGACGTCCTCAATACGGTACTTTTAGCAATGGCGCCCCAAAAGTTTAAATCACACAACGACAATGAGGATTTACCAAAGCAAATTTATGGTTAAGGACATTGGCAAAAGTTAAGCTTGTATTTGTCAATGTGTGTGCGTGTGTGTATGAACATGTGTGTGTGTGTGTGTGTGTGTGTGTGTGTGTGTGTTAATAAAGTGTCTGTCCTGCGTGTGTGTTTATATGAGGCAACAAAATATATGGCACGGCACGATATGCCATTGCCCCTGTCCGACCAGCCTTGCCCCACGCTTTGGTAGAGCGAAACCAAACCAAGATACAAAGATGCCAATCTGCATGGCACCTTTTTTTTATGGGGCGCTCACACAAATCCCAACACCAAAGCGCCAATGATAGGTGATAATGGGAAATTTTTGAGACGGCAACTGGAATAGGAAGTTACCATGGTACAGGCCCACTGCCATCGCCAAAAGACGCTTTGAAACAGCCAACTTGAAGAAACCAGCCCAGCCCAGCCAGGCACTGACAAGGCATTAAATTGCTGCAACTGTGAATATATATAAAACAAAGATTTCTCGACTGCCACACATCCAATACGAAAAAAGTGAATATTGAATAAGCTTTATTTTACTTCTGTTTTTTTTTTTTTTGGCTAATAAACAAAACTCTGAACTTCGTGATATAATTGTATAAAAATGTATTTCAGTTAAATCTCATTTCTAAGCCAGAGTTTGCAATGGACTTATTTATACTGATTTCGATAGGTAAAATATAACTATTAAAAACACAAAAAATAGAATCTATGTACCAAAAAATAAAGAAGATATTTATTAAAATTTTGTTTGATTTTTAGGTAAAGAGAATGGACACTGTTTTTAAAATGTATCTGAACTCGCAAAGACGCCTTTTTCGCTCTTCTCATTAATATAGGGTAAAAGTACATAAATATACATTATATACATATATATATATATATATAGATATTGTATATATATATATATATATATAGATATTGTATATATATATAGATATTGTACATAAAATCAAATAGTCAAGTTAGTCTCTGTTGCCAGTGCTGCTGGACGTTGAATTACCCAAAAGGCACATAGAAAATAACAAATGATAGCTGCAGCAAGTGGCAGCAAGTGTCTGCCGCGGTTGGTGGCAACTGCGCCTAATGGTCGGCCAACAACTTTAGGGGTACATTTGCATTTTTTTTTTTTTTTTACAAGTCGTCGCCTACAACTTGTAGCACTCGCAATTGAATTTGCACTAGCCAACAAAAAAAAAAAGAGTAAGAAAAACCACACACACAGAAAAATTCAATTTAATGTTTTCTTGTATTTTGTTGATTTTTTTTTTCTTTTATTTAGTCTTAACAAACGTCTTGCAATTAATTGTGTCTTGATTTTTGTTACACATTTTGAAATGGATTCACAGCCCTTTTTTTTTTAGTGGGCAGGCATTGCAAATTCGCGACGAGTTTCTTTTAATTGCCAAAGTTTTCATACCCTTCAAGGAGGGGGGATTTTTTCAACTTTCCCATGCCGCCGTTGAGCTAATTTTAAAATTAACCTTACCTATCGAAAATTCATGTTCAACAAGCCAATTGAATAGCCAATATTATATATATTTTTTTCTTATCGATCAAAAGACGCGAGTTTAAGCCACTTTAATGAGCACATTTTGGATAATTGGCATATTTTTTTAATATTATATTTTTTGTTATATTTTTAATTTATATTTTTGTTTATATATAGTTTCTGACAAACTTGAACATTTTGTTAATTACAATAGACATTTATAAATTTCATTTGTTACAGCATTTTCTTTTCTTCCTTTTAATATTTTATTTTTAATATTTTAGTGCACCCACTTGAAATATTTTATCTACGTTTTTTTGGCTGTTTGATGTTTTTATTTCACATACTTTTAAAACATAATCATTATTTGTTCACTTGCTGATATTTAAAGATAAAATAGTATATGTATTTCTGATCTGAGCAGTAAGTAATTTTTAACTATATTTTATGTATAGAAACTTGTCACTGAAATATATATATTTTTTTTTTGACTAACGTAAATTTGGTTTTGAGTTGAGTTTTGCTGCAGACTTTATAACTCTCTATGTTTTGGCATCATATAATATATTTGTTAATTAACAACGCTGTGCAGAAGTAAAGTAAATATATCACTTATAACAAAGGAAAAAAAATCCAATTTTTCGTGATTAGCATCAAAAACCGAGTTAATTCCATCTTCATCTATTTGAACAGCCCTATCACTAGCAATAAAAGAGGTAAAATCTTCATTTGATTAATATAAATATTAATTAGTTTAATTTGATCGATGACAAACACCAATTGACGAAAATCGATTTATATCGATAATAAAAGAAACATAATTTTTGTTTTAGATTTCATTGTATATCGCTGTTAAAAATATTTTAATATTGTTTTTAGATGTGCAAAACATTAACTGAGACAATTGTTAAAAATAAAGCTTATTTAAAAATTGTTTATATATTAAAAAAAATAAGCATTTTTAATATTCATCTCCCAATGAATATTTTAAAACGACATATTGCAATTTTTGCATTTAATATATATGCATTTGATTCAATGCGAAACCGATGCAAAATTATTGGCTGATCCAATAATAAGCTGGAATAGGAGACTATATAATATTTTATCTCCGTCAGCTACGTCAACTTTTCACTATTGGTTTTTTTAAAGTTAGGATTCAGCGATCACTAAAAACATTTGTTGAGCTATTGGCTCAAATGGTATTTGCATTGTCCCTTGTCAAATAAGTGACTAAGTTTGAGGGTGTTGCTAAGTACTTAGTAATGAATTTGCGCAACTTTTTTTAGGCTACATTTTTTTTTATTTTTTTTTTATAACATGTGCTGCAAAAGTGGCGGTTGGTGCAGCCAACCAAATACCACAGCTGGACGTGTGGCAAGTGGTTGGTGGATTGAGTGAATGGGGTGTGGGGGGGGGGATGGGAGTTAAGGGGGGCAAAGGGCGAGAGGGCTTGGGCATCCGCTTGTGGCTGCTGCGGTCACATGCTCTAAAAGCTAAAGAACCGCCGCTGCCATTGCCATGAGTCGTATCAATTAAGATACTCATGGGACGACAAAACCGAATGCATACAATTTACAAAGTGCCAAAACTTTTTTATGTACATATGTGCGTGCACATGTACGGATGTATGTACGTTTGTACAAATGGTACGGATGTAAGGACGTATGTATAGCTAACTGAACTATCATGCTGTCTGACTCTAGGCTGTGCAACATTGCGGTTTGCCTTATAGCTTCCAGTTTATTAATGCACATTGCGTATTTGTTTTAAGAGTATACAAAATGCATGTCCGGGTGTCCGCAAGTCCGGGTGTCGGAATGTCCGCCGGTCCGCGGGTCCGCGGGACCGAGGGTTTGGTGTCGTTGTGGACGTGGGCAAGTAGCTTATCATTTATGGTCGCTCGGTTACGTTTCCAATTGCAGCCACATGCTGGGCAATTAATTTGCATTTCATTGATATGCACACTCACACACACACACACACACACACACACACACACACACATAGATAAACGTGCATAGAGAAAAACACTCGCGGTCAGACAGACAGCCCTTATTTTCAAATATTTGTTTAGGATTATTGTCGGTTATTAATGTTGCTGTAATTGAAAATTATTTTCACTTTTCTGCTTATCATTCATTATCAGCGGCCATTTAAAACTGCCAACTGCCCAATTGGCAGCGTACAACGTGCAACGTGCAACGTGCAACCGGCAATGTGGCATCATTTTACATTTAATGCATTCACAATCGCGTTTGCATTTCGCTATTATCACTGGGGAATTATTGTTAACCGTGATTTAAGCGTCATTTTTATACCCTCAACGACGGCCACACAAACTATTTGCCGATCTGTGTAACGCTTCTACAAGAGTTAATAACGGTTAAATTAGGTGCTGCACCGATTAAGAAACCAGCTTCAGTAGTTGAGCCTTAAGCCAGTCTATCAATAATAAATTAACTTTTGGTTCTTAACAATATTTATTTATATTATATTAAGATTAACCTTATAGTTTAATTTTTTTTTGTTGAATATAATGTAATTAATATTACGTTTTCTTCTACGATAATATAATCAACAGTAATAAATAAGCTTAGAATGATCATTCATCAAATTGACATTTGAGAATATCCATTTAATTATTATAATAAAATATGGAGAGTATTTTCGTAGTAGACTCGCTGTTGCTAATTCCTGCTACTTGTTTAATTTCATTTTTGAGCACGCATCGTACATCATAATTATTTGCATATGCACATACACACACGCACACACACACACACGCACACACACACACATATGCATGCAATGCACACACATATATATATTTTTAATATTAATGCACTGCCCAAGGCATATTTTGCCGTTTGTCAATTTGCTTACATATACTTCCGCTTTGTTTATTTATTCTTTATGGTTTTAATTGTTGTTGTATTCAATATCTAAAAGAGCAGTTAATTGAACATGATTAAAGTGATGATTATAGCGGACCGTTTTACCAAAATTTATGTTTTTTTTTTAAGTGAAATTTGCAAAATCAAAATTTGCAATTCGCTGGCGGCAAAACGATATTAAAAATTCGATGCGCTTTTAAATCATTCAACAATTCGAGCAACATAATTTTTTTTATTGTTGAAAATATAAGTTGTTCACTTAACATCACCGATAAGGATGTTGTGACATCAGCATATTAAAACATAAACACTGTAAACGATCGTTAATATTTTATAAACAATGTTTAAAACGACTTTATTTATTTTCTAAGCAATTTTCACTTCTACTTCAAATATTTTATTTTTTATTGATCAATTTTATATAGTTTCACTTATTGCTACACCTTTCGACAACATCCCAAAATTCTAAAATTTTCTTTATTTACGAATTATGAATTACTGCTGTTTTTTTTTTATTATGATCAGAAATATTAGCTAATTGTATTAAAAAAGCTTATGTTGTCCTAAGTTTTATATATATTTCGGCAAAAATAATTTAACTGAATATTTCATTGAATTGGTTTTATAAAACATGTTTTATATTTATTATTAATAAATTAAATTAACAAAATACTTTAAAAATAAACTTCAACTTTTAAGCTAAAACCATAAAAATTAATTTTCGAATAAAAGTAAAAAAATTTTTTTTTAGAATTATTCAATGGAATTTTAAAAGTGCGTCTTGGTTTAAGATAGCTTGAACTGTTACATCCGCAGTAAATATACGTAATTGTGAAATATTCAATTGCTGTGCCTCGGAACCAATTGAGTCCTTCATCTGTTATGATTACTTTAAATAATATGATAATTTTACTTGAGCACATGTTGGCATATGCAGCAGTTCATTCATTACAACTACAGGATCCGGGTCTACAGTCAATAAACTGCCAATGAAATTCAGCGTTACTTTTGCTGGCATCCACTCATTTTATTTATTTATTTGTATGTGTGTTATTTATTCCGTTAAATCGGCTTAATGCCAATAACAACGATACGAAATTACAACCGTTGATGACACAATGGCCAATGACACTGCATTTAAAAAAATTTATAGGCTTTAACCATTTTTTCCTCTACAGCATCTCAATTAACCCGAGTATTTAAATATTTTGTAGAACTATACTTTGATACACACATCTACTAATTAATTTCATTAAATCGTATTTGTCCATGATGCAAAGTTAAAGAGTTTTTAGTGGTTCACTTTTCTGCTTTTAATGCTTAAAAGTAATTTTGCATTCATTATTATTATTCAATGACATCCGAAAATGTCGATTGATCTATGCAACGATAGCTTTTATTACCCCCTTAATTTTGCTAGCCACATATCACATATATTATAATTATTAATTAGAGTACTTAAATTCTAAGTGCAACTCAACATTGTCGCCAAAATCGAATTATTTACATTAATTTTTTTGGGAGAGAAAATCAGCAAAATGCAATGCAAAATTTATATATATATTTTTTACTTGTTGTTTGCAAAAATAGATAATGCTAATCATAAGAATATAATATTTAGGCCATTAATGTCTTCTTCAATGCAAGATAATGCTATTATATACCAGTCTGATCGCCAACTGAATTTCATTCAATAGTTACAGTCAATGAATTTCCATTTTTATTATGTCTGTTTTTAATAAACTAACCTTCAGAAACTCCTAAAAGTATACCACAAAATTTGGCTAAAACTAAAAATACTATCCTCAAAAGTGTGTAAAAAAATTTGTTTAGATATGAAAGGTCTTATTGATCATATATGGATTCCAAGAAATATACGAATATCAAATAAATAGCAATTATTATTAAAGAAACTTAAGACACTTTTGAACAGATATACAGATGAAACTTTCATCTTTCCTTTCACAAACAAAAGACCACTCTTAAATTTCCAGATAAATACAGATTTACTTAGGAGGCATACAAAATTGGTTGATTTTAATAGGTTTGGTTTTTTGTATTTGATTTTGGCTTTACCTTCGATAAGCGCCACAATCAACAGAACCACGATCAGCATTTTATCATTGCGATTGATGAGAACCAGATAATAGCGATACAGATGTAGTTTTGAAATGATACACATTTGATATTATTATAAATGCTTTGTATTTCTTGCTTGTTTTTTCTATTCTTTTATGCAAAAGTAGTTCATATATCGAGTCTGAGTGATGGCCCAACTCTCACACATTGGGGCAGTTCCCCAGAAAGCACAAAAACATTATTCTCCACAACATTAGCACGATGTGCAGACGAGTACATAAACAAAAAATAATATAACAAATTCACACATAGCACACTGTCGATATTTGTTTAGTTAATTAAAGGCATTATACGATAATCAGCGATTTGAAGCGATTTGCATTCCAAAAACCGAAAACACGCGCGATGCTCGAGTTTGGAATGTGAATTAACTGTGTGTGTGCCAAAAAGAGTGCCCAGTGCAGCGCCAAATCAACTAGCCGATGGAAGCGTTGCTGATCAACTGAAAACGCATAAGCCTCGCACAGGTTCTCACACACGAAACAGCATCACGAAGTGTTTGACGAACGCTCGTTCGGCTAACTGGCGTCACATCGTTGTCGGCGTTCGTTGGATGCTGGATGCTGGCGTCGGGCCGAGCTGTGTTGCCGAACGGACGAGCCGCGAAACGTCGTTGCCAATTGTCGAAGTGGATTTTCGAAACGAATAGAATCCACCATGTGCCGCATGCCATCCACATGCCCGACACGTGGTGGAACGCAACAGTTCTAGATGGCAGCGGCGAAGCGGCAGGTGGACACAGTTCTCGGCACATGCGCAGCATGCTGCGAGGGAGGAGTGTCCACGCGTGCTTCTGACAAATGGTACGACAATTGCTACAAGCTGTGGTGGCATTTGGCGGCTTGCGTTTGCGGCAAGCAGCAACGTGGTTGGGTGCCTCTATCGGCCTGCCTGCTTGCGAGCAACAACACCAACAACAACAACAACAATAACAACAATATGCTTCGGCAAAATGCTTCGACTATTTTTTGCCGGTCGGCTATCATAGAACTCATGGCCTAATCATCATGCCTAAGGTACGACTGTAGATGAAAGCCTGCCACTTAGTGGTTGATTAACTGCTGCAAGTTGCTGTTGTTGATGCTGGGGCTGAGACTGAGGCTGGCGAAACAATCTTCCTAACGCCCACCCCCCTCCAACAGCGCCCCAAACACAAGCCTGGCAAAACCATCATCTAGATACTGGTCATAACAAGTGAAGGTCCCTTATAGATTAAACTGGAGCCGCAACTGCAATTGTCCGGCCAGATGGTAAATGCGTCAATCATAGCAACCGAATGCCAAAAACTTTTATTTGCCCATAACTTGGCCAAGCAGAAAGTTTTTAATGCGAATTGCATTTTGCAATCAGCGCTGTGGAGAAACATGCTAAAGGACGAAAGGACAAAAGAGACAGGACAGACATATAAACAGAGACCCCCCCTACATACATACATACATACATACATACATACATACATACATACATACATAGATAAATACAATAGCATCAGCCACATTATTTTATCATATTCAATTTCTCAAATTTCTTCCCAGCTCGAAACGATCAAACAAAAGCAACAAATATGACAAAGGATGCAAAACTGAAAATTTAATTGAACTTCAACTTTTGCGGCGTTAAATCGCAGCCACAGAGAAGGCCAAGAGAAGACGTCGAACAACGTGTCCCGTGGCCCAATCGAAAATGTAAAATTGTCTTTAAATGAAATTGAGCGAATAGCCGACAAAGGAGGCGCATCAGAAAGCAGCAGCAGCAGTAGCAGCATCAGCGGTGGCATCAACGTCTGCATCAGCAGCTGACAATTCAAAGTAAGGCTGTCAAACCTGTCGCAAACTGGCTTAATTATCCAATAGACGATAGACGTAAACTTTACGTTGGCCAAAATGCTGATTGTGTGTTGGGGGGAAAGTACGTGGAGTTGAATAGGATAGGATGTGATGAATTCGGGGGAAAAATAGCTTGGATTAAACTTGTCAACACGAACAGAAGCGAATGTCAGTCATATTAAATTACGAATATAGTCGCTTAGTCTCGACAGCTTGGCCAAGTCTCTCTAAGATTCTGCGTAGTTAGTCTGAAGATTTTGGCAATAAATATAACTCAATTACAAATGGAACAAGTTTTGCCCACATCCCTACATCCCCCCCACCCATCCACACATGCAAGTAATTATGCAATTATGCAGCAAATTTTTGTCTAAATGCAATTGCAGCAGCTTGCTGCTTGTTTTCTATATATTTTTTATTATCATTTTTTTATTTTTTGTTTGTTCTCTTGCAAGGAAATCAAAATGCGTACGCCAAACTTTGACAGCTCCACAAATGCTATAATTATGCCCAAGCACAAAAGGGTTTTGGCGCTGATAGGGAAGACGGTTGCTTGAATTGCCGACTCCAGCTGACAACAACGCGTATGCTTCTCCAATAAAAAGTTAGTACTGTGACAAAAGCATAAAAAATATATAAAATAAAAAAAAAAAAGTGGGAAAACCTTGAGCAGCAAAAAAAAAAACAAACCCAACAACCAACTTGCAGAACAAAGAAATCAAAAACTTTTGTTTCTAAAACTCATGTTGAAATCCGCACACGTTTATACACACACCCACACACCCACACACACACACGCACACGGCTTGTGGGTAAATTTTGAATTTTGCAACAGCAACAACAACAACAACAGCAACAGTAGAAAGACACATGCTGCAGTTATAATAAGTATGCAGCGGCAGCGCAAGTTGTTGCTTTCTTGGTTGTTAGGTGTTAAAACAGGCGGAAGCTAGAGGCCATGTCCTACTCGAAGACTCGAGTTACCCAACCAACCAACCCAATCCAACTCAACCTAGGCACAAACAAAGTCGCCGTCGCCGGCAGTGCAGGTGCTGTTGCCTAAGCAGGTGAGGATGGGGCATGGCTCTGTGGCATGGGTGTATTTACGTGCACGTGTGTCCCAGACTCGTGTACTCACTACGTGTGCCAAACTGCTGGCTACAATGTGACAACATCTGTGCATGTGTGTGTGTTTGTGTGTGTGTGTGTGTGTGTGTGTGTGTGTCACACATTTCAATTTGCATGTGTTAGCAGCAAACTTTTGATAAGTGTTACTTGTATTACTCGAACACATACACAACCAACAGACAGACAGACTGACGGACAGGCAGACAGACAGACAGACAGACAGACAGACAGACTGACAAGGAGACATCTACGCACACACTTGCTGCAGAAATTGAAACTTATTGTCAAAAACTCTCATTGGCACACCCAACCAGACCTAAAAACATACTTACATATATATAATATACACATATATATATATATATATATATATATATATATATATCAATAACTGGGAGTGCACATTGCTACAATTACTTTTAGACACTACGTGCCACAGCCCAAATAATGAAATGTCTCAAAACAATAATGATAGAAAAAATAAATAAAATATATTGTAATAAACTGACAATAAATACCAAGCAAAATAAATAAAGATCGACAGATGCTGATCAAGAATTTATACTTATAATACATATAGTAAAGTATCGGAGTTGTCTCCTTTAACGCCTTATCAAGTCACGAACAAATTTGATTATCCCATGCAAAAATTAAAAAAAAAAAAAAAAAATACTGCTTATTGCTTTATTTATTAAAAAAATTTAGGAAAAAACAAAAAAAAATTTAAATAGACTTGTTGCTGAAAAACAACTTTAAGAAACTTTAATATATTTATTTAAAAAAAAATGTACAACTGACCGTGACGGGACTCGAACCCGCAATCTCCGGATCCGAAGTCCGACGCCCTATCCATTAGGCTACACGGCCCATATATATGTGGCATATCAGAAGGCTCATATCAATTCAAGGCCAAAGCATTGCGAATAAAAGAAGTAGCAAAAACAAAGTTCAAAACAAAACCAAAACCTTTTCTTATATAACTTAATTAATGCATTTTTATATATATATGTATATATATACATATATATTTTTGTACTAAATTGCATTCAAAAACTATACATACTATTTGCCAAAACATAGTTGATGTAATTTGTTAATTGTTATGAAATGTTAATTAATTGCAACAAAAACAATAATAATAATAACAACAAATAAATTCTTAACCAAATGCAAGGATCAAATTTATTTCGCGCTTTTGTCACGAAATGATTTAATTGACATTGATTGCAATGCAGTGCAAAATGTGGCAATATAAGCCAAATTAAGCAGAAATAATAAGAAAAAAGCTAAATATAAAAAAAATATTAAATAAGAATAATGTAAATATATTGTATTGAAATTTCATCTCAAAATTATATTTCAGTGATATGCTTTAATATTTACAAAAATAAAAAATAATAATGTTAAATATGATCATCAACTAAATCACTATTATTGTGTATATATATATAATATATATGTATATATGATCAAGTAAATGTCATCTCATTTGTGACTTGCAACAGGGGGTTAACTTAATGCTCGATAAAATAATCGAATGCTGCTCTGACACTGACAATGTGGCAAGGCCAGGACTAAGCTGGCCAGAGTAAGGCGGGGCAGGGTGCGGCAGAGTCTCCTTAAGTGAGTGTGACAGGCGCATTGTCCGTTTGCAAAATTATGCACATATCCTGTAAATTTAAGAATGACATCAACATCAACACAGGCGGACTTATAAATGTGTGTGTGTGTGTGTGTGTGTGTGTGTGTGTGTTTGGCTGACAAAAGGCAAAACAAATTGAGCGTTTGGCAGGCATATGCGCAACATATGCGACATGGCTGGTGGCATAGTGGGTTGGTCGGTCTTTTGGTTTGGTCGGACGGTTGGGGTTTTGTTGGGCCGGGGGGTTGGGGGGAGGGTGTTAACATTAGGGGTTGGGTGGCCCATCTACAACACCAGCGGCCACATTTACAGCTGCAACATAAAAATTGTTGCAGCTTTTGCCAGTGCGACGTGTTATCTCGGCTGTGCGTCATTTCACAGCAAAACGACACAACGACGACGCTGCTGTTGGCGGCGACGAAGGCAAAACACAAAGCAAAATCTGACAATAAGTGTGAAAATGGTTGCGCCGCAGTCGGCGTCGCTGCCGTTACATGCAAAACTAAAAGAAAAATGTTTAAATATTTCCTGCTTTTTATTGTGGTTACTGTTATGCTCGGCTCCAGAGTTGCTGCGAACTGTGCAAAATCAAAAGGCAACAGCATCAACAGCAGCAGCAGCAGCAGCAGCAGCAGCAGCAGCAGCAGCAGCAGCAGCAGCCACACAGCCGCAGCCGCAGCATCTGAAACTCAATGCGAAAAAAAAAATAAAAAATATATATGGCAACACTTTCCGTGTGTTGCTTTGTCGCCGTCATCGCGCTGTTTACTTCTCTGCCATTGTTGTTGCTGCTGCCCGCTGCTGTTGCTGTTGCTGCTGTTGCTGCTGTTGCTGATGCACCCACGCGCAAAAATATGAAAACTTTCGACAGGAAACAGGAACTGATAAGGCTATTTTTGCCAGGCAGCCGCCTGTCGACGCTGCTGCTGCTGTTGCTTTTGTTGTTGCGGCTCCTTTAGCTCGTGTCATTTGCGTTACTGTTGTTCCATTCGCTTTTGTTATTGTTATTGTTGTTGCTGTTGCTTGTTGCTTGTTATTTTTTTTTTTTGCCGCTTTGAGCGTTTTGACGGCATCGCCATCGCCGTTCACCAAAACTTATTTTGCAAGATTTATTTTAGACTCCGTTTTCACACACCCACATCTACACCCAATATACCCGCCCCCCAACCCCTGCTCGGGCGCAGCTCTTGTTTATGCCAACCTGTTTCTCACTTGCACCTCTTCCAGTTGGGGATCGTTAAGTTATTGACACTCCCAACTCTCACCCAATGTCATACGGCCAACCTACAACCCTGTTGAAGCATTAGAGATGGGCTCGTGCTCCAGTTAACATACCTTCACATATACATATAAACCTTAAATCCTCTAGTTAAATTTACTTTGTTACATTTCCCATAGTTCGTCGCTGTAAATAAATAAATTACCCATTTGCAATTCTTAAAAGTTAATCAAGTATCTAGTCTCTACTTACAAACTGACCATTCCTATAATAATCATAATTCTTGCCGCTTCTATTTATGTCATATAAATTTAAATATTTTTGGAAATTAATTTGCTTTTCCATACCAAGCACACACCAACTAAATATACTGAAAATGATACTGTTAGCAAAGCTGCTCGAATTATTAATTTGCATTGTCTGCATTGTTTTGGTTTTCTTTGTGTTCAAAATCATACTTGTCACACACACACACGCACACACACACACATACAATAAAATCATGTGTAAAAAAATATGTAACATACTTACAGACATATCGAAAATCTATTTTAATTTAAATTAAAATGAAAATATTACTGCATACTTTTGGGAGCAGTCAAGAAATAAAGTATTCAAATTGTTGACAGCCAAAAAACTTATTACAAATAATTATTTCTTGTGAGCTTAAAATATATTTTTATTCAGATTAGGATTGCTGAGGTACTATGTGTAAATATAAATGTAAATATAAATTGCTTATTGGTAACTAATTGGCTAATAAAAATATATTAAATATTAATATTAATATGAGATATAATTATCAGTAATATTCTTATTTATTTATTGTATACACAAAAATTAATTTCGTGTCTCGACACGCACTCATTTTAGTTTAGCCAGGACAATGTTGCATGCGCTGTGCAACAATTTCGTTGCCACGTAGTATCTTTTGGGAAACTTTTTTTTTTGTTGCCGGTTGTTGCTGCGAGTTGCACATTTTTATGATATCTGTGATACGAGCATGTGTCCGTAACCAAGTGTCCTTTCTGCTTCTCTGATTCTCTGATTTTTTTTGGTTTCCATTGCGGTTTACATTTCGTCAATGTGCTGCCGCAATTTGCAGCTTTTATGAGCAGTCTTTGCGTGTTGTTTTCTTCTTCCTTATTTATTTATTTTATTTTATTTTATTTTTTTTTTGGCAAGGGGGAGGCTTATTCACCTTGGCTTTGAAGCTGTCGTTAGACTAACAACAATGATGGCCATCTTACAACTAGGGGCGAGAGTGGCCTACTTAGGCAGCTTAGGGGGCGCCTCAGAGGGCGCTTTAAAGCCGCAACTGATTTAATTAAATAAGTCACCCGCCCAATGGCCGCCAGGTAAGCCATACAAAAGCCATTCCATTAGCGCGACCTGCGACCTGCGACCTGCGAACTGAGATCCGCGACCAGCGCGCCATCCAAAGACAAAAGAAATCTGCTTCTGCTTCCGGTTCTGGTTCTGCTTATTTAGTAAACACTTTAGCGCTGCCGTTGGGCCAATAAAGGCGACGTGGCATCGTCGCGCAACGAGTGCAACATAAAAATACGACCATGAATTAACGTTAAAACATTGCCAAAAAGGCAGACGTGGCTGAGGGGGGAGTGGCGGCCCTTGTCAGCCTAGCCAGAGTCCTATGGCCCGGGCTCCTGTTGCCGCAAACAAACACATAAAAATGTTGTGGACGCACCGCATGGCGTGGTCTGCACTGGTCTCTAGACTGGCCTTGCCTGACACTGGTCTGGTTTGGTCTGGTCTGGTCTGGTCTGGTCTGGTCTGGCATAAAAAATCATTTAATTTAGTACACAAACACAGAGAGCGTTGCAGCAGGTGGATGGAGGAGGGGAAAAACTCAGGCGCAGGACTCGCGGCAAAGAGCCTAACAATATGAAGTAAGTTTCATTTAATGGACTACACGCGAGTGTCAAAGATGCAAAAGCTAAGCCCAGTTATGCGGTTGCCTAGCACACATAGCCAAACACACACACACACACACACACACACACAGACACATACATAGAACAACCAGATATGTGAGCTGTTGAAAGCGAAAGTGTTGAAGCGGTTGCATTTGAAACTGACTCCACAATCAGTTCGCGATTTATGCAACCATAAACCACAATATAACACTGAACAGAAAAAAACTTTACAAAAAATATTAATACTAGTTATTTAATCAATTATTATTTTTACATTTATAGCAAGCATAACTTATAAAAACTACAGCTTAAAAATGTTTATAAGAAACTTCAAGTCTGAAAGTTGGCTTATTTATTATTAACTTATGTTTTAGGCAATAAATATATACATAAAAAATAATTGCAAATGATAAAAATAATAATAATAATAATAATATTGATTATATGGAGCATAATGTGAAGCAAATAAAATAAAAATTAGTTTACTTAATAATTACTTACTACAAATTTAATATCACTAAAATCTTTTTAATTAAAAAAAAAAAAAAAACCCGGAAAATTCTTAATTTTTGCCATGATATATATGATCATCAAAATTAAATTGTTGTTTACTATTATTTAAATTAATTATTAAAAACTTTGACCTAACTGAAAGTCATTTTGAAAGTTGTACCTAATTCAGTCAAGAATTTAATTTTTTTTAATAAAAAAAAGGTATTATTGTAAATAATAATAGATTTTTGAAACTTGACTCAATTCTTTAGTCACTCAGTGATATTTTGTCTCACTGATTCGCTGCTTTGTTGTGCTATTTCATCAGATAACTGTTGCTGCTAGCAACTCACATGGGTGGGTTGGTGGAGGGGGTGGGGCAGGGGGTGGGTGAGGGAAGGGGAGGTGTGTGCAGAGTGTGTTGCAAACAGCAATCTCTTGCCGTCGCCAAGCAATAACAATGCGACACTTTAGCAGCAGAGAATCTATCTGACTGGCCAAACTATTTGTATGGCTGTGTGGGTGTATGTGTGTGTGGGTGTATGTGTGTGTGTGTGCGTGTGTGTGGGTGTGTGAAATACTTATATCAATATTTGTGCAAGACATATCACAGCAGTTGAGTTGTGTTGAGATAAGTTGAGTTGAGCTGAGTTTGCTTTCTCTGGGCAGCCACACACGCACGCCCAAATACCCAAGCAAATCCTACGCAACTCCTGAAAATAAGACCTAGAGTAAGAGCATAGTTGGAGGTGGAGTGTAGGTGTAGGTGTTGGTGATGTGGCAGCGTCCATAACTGTTTTGTCGACACATGCTGGGCAAATATTTAAACATTTCCGACATATCGACGACACGTCGAAAGGATTTACAAATAAAAATGGCAACAGGAGTCGGCGTCGGCAAAGACATTTATGTCAGCTAGTGGCTAACGGGCCTATAAAAACCAAACAACAACATGTCTATATGCTGTGTGTGTGTTGTATGTGTGTGTGTGTGTGTGTGTGTGTGGGTAGGTTGACCGATCGCCTTGCAACAACTGTAACGGCAACGGCAACGGCAACAAAACGTTGATAAAATATTTGCACAAATGACAAAATGACTCCTCGATGGGCAAACCAGGAGGCTCAGACGGAACGTGCGGACAGCAATGCGTCGAATATCATGGATTCAATAAACACTTCAAACATAAACTTGACGATTTATTGCTGCGACTCTGCATCTGTGTGTGTGTGTGTGTGTGTCATATTCGTATGACAGTTTGCCTGTGTCTGCTGGGCAACGCGTCGTATACGCAATGAATTATTAATTCGTCGTCGTCGTTGTGTGTGCGCTCTCTGCACGTTACGCCAAAGCATTTAACTGCTGACAAATGATAAATTTATTATTTACCAGCAGCACACACACACCCATATATATATATATATATAGTAGTGTGTGTGGAAGTGAGTCAGTGAGAGAAACATCGAGCGTTGCATTTGCTAGATTAAAATATGTTTTAATATTTGCTTTCTTTACACTTGAGCGTCACAAAGCACGCACGACTACACACGCACGCACACACACACACACACACACACAGGCACACACACACACACAAATAAGCAGCTTGGTTCTCGTCTGCTTATCCTTGTCGACCAGCAGGCGATAATCACGCACCTTTTTGATTAATTGCCATCGCGTCGGAGCAGTTGACTTTAAGTGACGCGTCCACCAACCTCCAAAATATCAAAACTCTCATGCCAACACCCCTCCACCCACCACCCCCTGGTGTACATAGTTGTACACAGATATGATGGCTCTGGCGAAGGTGAACACAAACGTGACGGCTAAGTGCAAGTTCAACAACGCAGGTTGCAAGTTTTGTTATCGCAAAGGGAAAGTAGGAAAAGTTTTAAGTTTTCCTTCGTACCTGGCTGTGTTCCACACACACATAGATAACTATACATATATATATATATATATTTATATCCACGCACTTTTATACAAAGAGTGGAAGCTTGGCCAGACGTGTCCAAATCGCTAGTCGAGCGCTTATCACGCCAAAAGTATTCGCGAATCCTTAATTACGCAGACAACGACTTTAACCGTTGACGGTGATTGTTGTGTGTTGAGGGTTTGTGGGCGTGTGGGCGTGTGGGCGTGTGGGCGTGTGACACTTAGTTTGTTTGTTTGGTCTGCCACAAAATTTGCATAGTTTGCAGTTTGTCAGCGTAGTTTGCCAGATTATATTGGAGGCAAGTACATCGGTACACAGACCCAAAAATCGGTTTAATAACTTCCTTTTTTTTTATATTCTTTACATTTAATATTTATCTTCATTCAATTTGATCTGCTATAAGCAATGAATTTTGTTTTTCATAAAATATAATATGCTGATGATCAATGCCAAGATTTTGCTTAACTATGTGAATTTTGAGCAGAGTCTTTTTATGTTTGAATTGATTTTTGGGATTAATTTTAGAATTTTTTAAATGCAGATCTCGATGCGGCACAATCAACCAACTGATGAGGTCGACTTGTTGATTCGTTGAATATAGTCCACAAAAGATCCTAGCTATGATGGCGTTGACAGGTGAATTGCTAAAGTACTCCCAGAGAAGGACGTGACTTCTCCAAAAAAGATTACAACAAATATTTCTTGGAAGATTGTCGGATTGCAAGAGGCTTTCAAAATTTCACTCCTGATCAGCCATGATAGCATATTTCATGTTGGCCTATTTTTTAAGCTTAAACCCGTACAATCTTCGGCGCAATATTTACTGCTCCGGTCTTACCAGCCTGGCCTTTAATTTATGGTCGGAGTTGGTGGCGAGGGGTAATCCGATATACACCCCGTGCGTAGTGTTCCTGGACCTGCTCTGTACACATTGTGCATTGTAGACATGCCAATTCCAGGAGGCAGATATTCGCTGCTTGCCACATACGCTGCTTGCCACATACGCTGCTTGCCACATACGCTAATAATAATGTGTGCATTGCAAACTCCACCAGCTGCTTGGAGACCAGCTGCGGTTGCACAGAGTTCTTTCGATGCACCAAAGAGTGCAACATATGGATCCTTTTCGACTCAACAGCATTGGTCATACCTCAGTCAAAAATCTTTGACTTTTGGACTCTGGATGTTGAAAGGAATGTGCAACATTTAATGTTAAACACATTTTTAATTTTATTATATATATAGTTTAAAATTCCTGTCATATTCGCAAGGATTTATAGCCTTTAAAAAGCTTGATTAATCTAATGAAATTTAAACAAAACAGATAAAATGTACAACTTTAATTTCGTTTACATTTGATTAAAGCCATTTGTCTGCACAGATGGGAAAAAGTCCTTGAATTTTACACAATTTGCAACAACAAAAAGGCAAAAAGTCAGTGCCATTGCAATCATTGTATGCTCATAATTGAATTTGAAAATCTTTGTTTTTTTTTTGGCAAATAGATGTATGTGTTGCAAAAAAAAATAAAATGAAACCAGATGCCCGCTTCCCCGTGCCACATGCCACGTTCCAGCCAGCCAAAGGCTGTTTTGTAGCCGTTATCATAAAACGATTTTCTCATTTATAAGTAAGTAGAAACAAAGCGTCGCCGTAGCATTTGCCTTTGGCTCACCAGAGTCAGAACGTGCGGCTTGTGGGAAGAGTGGCAAAAAAAAAAAAGAAAAAAAAAAAAGAAAAAAAAAAGAGAGAAACTTAAATTATGGCAAATCAATTGCCAGGGCGCCGGTGCCGTTGCCGTTGCAAGTGGTAAAGAAAACATAACCAGACCTAGAGCTCCACCGCCAGTTCCAGCTCCAGCCCCATAGCTGGAACCAGCTGCTGTGTACAGCCAGCAAGCGAAAGGACTTTTCGGAGTATCAACAAACATTTACTTTTAGCCCCATGGAATGGAATGGGTTGTGCCCGTGTCTGCCTTTTGCTGTGTTCTACTGTTTTTCCTTTCAATTCTTGTTTTTTTTTTTTTTATTCTCTTTATTTTTTGCCATAAAGCACATTTTATTGAGTTGTCGAACTTAAGCACCAAACAGCAAAAAGAAAAAAAAAAAAAAAAAAACAACAACAAAAATGATGCAAGCTGGGGCCACGGGCAGCCCCAAAGTTTGGGGCAATGTGTTGCATAGACGGCTCAATAATGTGCCAAGCAGGGCGCAGACTTTGGACATGTGCAACACAAAACGGGGTCGAGGCAATTGGCAGCACCCAAATATACACACACATGCACACACACACACACACACACACACACACACTGTCGCACAGAAGGACTGATAAGTATTTGTATCGTTCTGAATCGCGGCAGCTCCCTCAATATTCAAGTATGTATTTATGTGTGTGTGTATGCGTGTGTGCGTGTGTGTGTGTGCGTGTGTGTGTGTGTGTGCGTTTACGTAATCGTTTACAGCTGCTCGAATGCGCAAATAATTTGAAACGAATGTGCTCAAATGTTCATACGCAGAAGCTACTCCCATTCAACCATTTACCCATGCAACGCCATAGAAAGCGACCCGCGCACAGTGGGGCAATTGCCTTTTCTTTTCACCAAATAATTAAATGCAGTTATCAATGAATTTTCACATTGAATTGATAAATAAAATTTGTAATAAGCGATGTTCTTTGAGCTTAGTAATTAATTAATCAAATTGTATACGACAGATTTTTTCTTTACTTGATTATTTTTTTAAATGTTTCAAACAATATTCGATTTATAATAATATTAACAAAATTTGTAATTATATTATTATGATTTAACTTTAAGCTATTGCTATTATATTAGGGGAGAGATAAGTGCAAAAATATTTTTGTCGCAGAAATGTGCTGATTATAATCAGCAAAATTTCACCTGAGTTTAATCTAGTTTTATGCACACATTTTAAAGCACATTTTCCAACAAATTATTTATGAAGAGATGCAAGCAGAATCTAATAATTGTCTACAAGCCAACACAATTTGAAGCACTGTGCAAAAGTTATGGCCTTTTGGGAGTCTGTTTTTGTGCTCCACTTTTCGCACTCCTTGCTTGCGTGGCTGTCTCTGTGTGTGGCTGGGTGTGTGTGTGTATGTGTGTGTGTCTGGGTGTGTGTGGGTGTGTGGCTCATTAGTACAAGTACTATTACAAGCACATTGCTTCGTCATAATAACTGACGCCATGACAGAACACACAAACACAAACACAAACACAAACCCAAAACGACAGCTTGTCCTTTTGCCTGGAATTTGGCTCGGAACTTGCAACGTTTTGTGTGGGGTTATTGTTTTGTCATATTTAAAAATGAATTTACGTTTTTGCTTGGGTTGCCTTTGATGCTGCCAGTGCTTGCCACCGACAGAAGCTATCAATAATTTACTTTACATTAATGCCAAGCAGCCAATTATGGCACCAACAAAAACAAAAAAACAAAAAAAAAATGACAACCTTTGCCTGCTGCTGCTGGGGGGAGGGGTGGAGGTGGAAAGTGTGGAAACTGGGGGATGCTTCTACCACAGTGCTGTCACATGTGATATGCCTTAAGCTCGACTTCATCGTAAATATGACACTCAATTAATTATTGTAAAGCAACTTTGCATCAACTTCGGAGTGGGCGACGCAATTAAACCGCAGCCAACAAAACTTTAACTTCAACTTTGCGGCTACGCTTTACGTTTTTGGTTTTGATTATGATCGGCGTGCGGCATGCGGCATGCGGCATGCGGCATGCGGCATGTGATACCGTTGTGGGCAACCGACGTCTACTGTAATTTTAATTGTGCCATTGGGTACGATGGTCAACTTAAGCATAACAATTCAGCCAACACACAAAAGATAAACAAAAAAATGGCACAGGCAAAACACCATTTGAAATACTCTCCTCACCGAGGCCGTTTCCATCTCATTGTAAAATGTGAAATGTAAAATACAATTTCATTAAGAGTTTAGAGTCTAATTTGATTGATTGATAATTGGCAATCAGAGCTGTCCTAAAAACACAACAGTTTTTTTGGGATGTTAGTTACAAAAATTCGCTTACTGCTTTTATTGCGATCATCTTAAAAATAAATTTGAATTATGTGCATATAAATTTATCCACGATGGCATTTATAACAAGAATTGGTTTTTTTTTTTAAATGGAAATTTGTTGAATTTGAAAACTTATTAATGACATTAAAAAAAAGGTAGAGTAGATCAGATTAGTCAATGTTGAGCATTTGATAAAATTTGATGTATCTGTGGAGAAGAGTATTTAATCGTCGGCATGCTTAACGCATATAAATTTTTCTTTGTTTTATCATGAATTACCAGATTGCCAGACTAACAAGTTAACAAGACCAGTTTGTCAAGCAGTGGGTCAGTGCGGAAGTGCGGAAGTGGGGGCGGGGCAAGGCAAAGCATTGCGTGTAATGAGCTGCGAAACGCATTCAAAATAAAACAAAAAATAAAAAAAAAACAAAAATTCAAACGTAGAAAGGGGGCCGAAGGGGGTCCAAATCAATTGCAACTGATTTTAGTATGCATCAAACGTTTTACAACTATTTTTCTTAACGCATTTTATTGGCGCTAAGGGAAACGGCAACCGGATCGCAGCCCCCCACGCCTAGGGGATGACCACGAATGGTCTGGAAAGGGAAGAGGGTTTTGGGGTATGGGGTATGGGGTATGGGGTATGGGGTGTGGGGTGTGCGGTGTGGGATGAGGGCTGTGGCACGTACTCATTTAAACCGACGCGCCTGACGAGCTAATGGTGTCTGCTTGTTGTTATTGTTGTTATTGTTGTTATTGTTGCTCTTCATGGCAACCATTGTCATATTAAAACCGCAGTGACGAAAGAAAACAGAAATGCGGCATAAGCCGAGTTGGGGATGCGGGTAAGCAGGGAACCAAAGCCGTGCATAGCATTTTCTATTAACAGCAATAAAATGTAAGCTTCACTGGACGAGTGGGCTGGATTGGGATGGTCTGGGTTGGGGTTAGTGCTTCAGCCACTTGGGGACATAGGGACAGGGACGGGGACAGGGATACGGGCAGGAATAAGCAGAGGTTCCATGCAGCGGCGGCGGCGGCAGAGTGGCGAGTTTATATTTTCCCTTTTTATTGTTATTGGGCAGCCAATTTGACACGATGCGTCCCGACGCTGGCTGAGTAAATGAAGAAAGGCGCTGCCAGTGGACAGACACAAAATAAACGGACACGCTCATGGAATTCACAATATGTGTCTGTGTCTATTATACATGTATAAATATATTCACTATAGTCTCGATGGAAAACAAAAACAAAATACCAGCATTAAGCCTTGTCAAATAAGTATGTCCTTGAATAAATACAATATGCATTTACCATTTGCCCAACTCTTTCCATAAGCTTAAAAACTTAATTTGTTTAAGTGTTTAGAGATTATCAATATTATGCCATGTTTATATATGTACAATATGTAAGAAATATAGTTAAGAAGTTGACATCGGTAATCGATTTTTATCGATAATAATTCAACAATAGAAGTCATCGATCAAATGAAATAATCGAATGCCCCTGGCTTTTATAGTCCCTTATATCGGCTGTGGATGCTGATAAAAAATATATATAATTTATACAATTGGAGATAATTTCTGCAACACACTTCATTAAAAATCAAAATTGAAATCAAGTTCAACAGTTAGAAATTTATTATTAAAAATTTAGTTAGCTTTACTTCTCTCATTTTCTCGTAATCTTTCTCTCTCTCTCTCTCTCTCTCTCTCTCTCTCTCTCTCTCTCTCTCTCTGTCTAACTATGTCTCTCTCAAATAATTTTGATGAATTGTGAGTTCTGAGTCTGTGCAAATGTAATCTTTGTTCAAACTATTATAAGTAATACATATATGGGGAAAATAATGAAAAGATATATATGCTGGCAATGCTTATGGTTAAGAACGTGTTTGCAATGCAGAAAAGCAGTTGGCTTTCAAATTAGGTTAAATGCAAACAATGACAAACTGAAAATTTGCACATTTGCCCATTGATAAAGAGGGTTAGTGAATGAAATGGAACTGGAACTGGAACTGGAACTGGAACGTGAACGGGGTGCTGTTTATGGAGAAGGGGTAGTGGAAATGGAAGTAAAAGGGGTGGGGGGGGGGGGTTGGGGCAACAACAATACTGCAATTAAATAAATGTTTTTGGCCGTCTGTCGCAAAAATGCCAAAGGACTTGAAACCGTTTTATGACGCTCGCATTACAGAGTAACAGACTAAGAGGACTAAGAGGACTAAGAGGACTGTAGCACAGTGGAACTGTGGGACTGAAGGACAATCGGGTAAATAGTCAACAGGCGGCAGTACTCAACCAAATGCAGTTGGTGCCAGGCAGTCCGCCAAATAGCAACAACACAACAAAAACATGCAAAAGAAATAATTTAGCTTAATTCAATGCAATGGAGTGACAAAGGGGTAGGGGAGGGGGCGGTTGGTGGGGTGGGGTGTGCAGGAGTAAGTGAAAGGAGTGGCGCTGAGTGGCGACGCGTAGACGCTTCCTCTTGCGCAATTAGTGCAACATTGTTGAGCATTCTATGCCGTTCTCTGTTTTTTCTTCTTTTTTTCATCTTCTTTTTTTTCTGGTTTTCGCTTGTTGCTTACATAACGGCGCCAAGTGCGCGCTTTAAGTACGCCTTTTGGCCAAGAAACAAAGCAAAGGGCAAGTTTAAGCGCAAAGTCAAAGTGGATTTTGGACACAGTTATACATATATATATATGTATATATATGTACGTACCTTCTTCTACTTACTTTTTTGTGGATTCTGCTATGCGCATCAAGTGGCAAGTGGCAAAACCCGCAACACAAAAAAAAAACAACAACAACAAAAAAATCCGCTTTAGCGTAAAGTGCGGTGCGGCATTGCATGAATGTGAATACGGTTGATGATGACGATGCGAATGATGACGGAGTTAAGTGTGGATGGGCCTGTTGTGCTTCACTTTTAATTTCTATGCGAGATACCGTCACTTCTTTACCAGTGCCTGTGGCAGTGGGATTGGGAGTGCCATTGCCTAGTTGATGAGGGCATTGTAAGCAGACAGTCTGCGGGCAATGGAGCAAATTCTATCACCACATCACATCACACCACACAACACCAACTCTCAACACGCACTACTAACCCTAAATATACATTTTCAAAATCTAAGTTTACCTTCATAATTAAATTTTGTTATTTATATATCAGTTATACTAATTAAATAACAAAGAATCAATTTAAATTAAAAAAAAATAATTTGTACAAATGAAATTCAAGAAAATTCGATCGACCTTAAAGCTTGGCAAAAGTCAAGTTTTTTTTTTATAAGTAAAAATCTGTTGCCTTCTTATCGAGTGCAGGGCTTGAAACCAATCAGGCGCAACACAAGAAATCGAACAAAAAAAAAAGGGTCAAAAGTAACGAAGATGAAATTGCAAAAAAAAAAAAAAAAAACCTTCTTCAGCAAAAGCAAAACAAAAGCGAAACAAAAATTTGTACACTTTTTTACAGAGGAGATGTGTGTTGGTGGAGTGGGGAGGGGGGGTGGTTGTGTCACACAAAGTGTGTCAATTTACATCCAGCTGCACAGAACAGGAGCTCAGTAAAACAGATTAGTTTAAGTAAACCCATAAAAAATGAATTGAAATGCAACATTTTGGTATCTTTGGAAACTGTGTATAAAATTATATCTCATTTACTTGGAATTTTTTTATTTAATGCCATTTATTGTTTATTCTATTTAAATAAAACAATTTGTTTTTTGACTAAATTTGCATTTTTGTTTTTTTTTAATTCGCATGGTAGAAAATGAGGCATAAGTTTGCGTGTCTAAAATATATCACTAAAATAGATCCATATAACTAGATCAAATATATGAAATGTCAATAGTTAATCTCTTCAGTTAAATTATAAAACAGTATTTAAATATGTTGGACTATTTGTGGCAGCTACGTGATGCATTGGTGGCAGCAACATTTATCATGCAATGCTTTTGCAAAGTGAAAGTAAGCATTATTTTTTCTAAAATTGCATTCCCTTTCGTATTGTTTTCGTGTAGGTCCCCTTTCTGGATCTGTGCTGTCTCTGTGCTGTCTCTGTGCTGTCGGCCATTATATATACAAAACCACATAAAACAAAGTTGGCCAACAAGCATTTTTAATTGATTTCCACGCCAATGGCCGGTCACCAGGAACTCGAGCCAGCCGCTACCCCGCACGTGAACTTGGCCCTTAGCCTGGTTAAGGCCAGCACTCGTAGTAGTTAACTGGACCATTGATGTGTGATGTGTGTGTGTCTGAAAAGTTTACAATAATTTTTGCACATTCAATAGCCGCAACTAAACGCCAAATGCCAACGCTATGCGGTCGCAGCAGGATGATGGGTGCAGGACACAGAACGCAGAACCCAGGAACCCAAGGGAACCCATAGGGGAGGACAAAAAGAGTGTCCGACACAACTGTGACCGACAACCGACAACCGACAACGACGTCCAATGAGGACGATGAAGAGCAAAAGAAAAGTTTTGCCGGGACAGAGCATTTCTATGTTGGCATATTTTTGGAAAAGCAGTTTTCCAAAATACTCACACACATGCGAACACAACACACACACACAAAAGTTCAGAGTTCAACGCATGATTGTGAAAATGGAATTGCCAAAGTTGCGGACGAGGGCGTAAAAAGTTGCACATACATTTGTTGTTGTTCAGTTTTATATATTTTTATTTTATTTTTATTTGTCATTTGACAGAAATTGTCTTCAGTCGAATGTGCTCTCTCTATTTTTGCATAATTTCCTCTAAATACTTTTTGGGTCTTCTCAATTTTCAAGCAACATTGCTAAAGCTATTATTCTATGCCCTAAAGAAAAACAGCTTTGCAAATCTCGTTTTTAAATCAATGCAAAAACTTAAAATAACCACTAAAAACAATAACAATTCTAAAGATACGATTTATTAATTTGAATATTGTAAATACGTTGCAATTTTTTGCTGCTGATTTATATTTTATTGCTAAAAAATATATATATTATTTAAATCAAATGAATTTTGTGCAGGAAAGGGTATCTGCTCGTCTGGCACTGTTTAGGGATGGTAACTTTGTTATTTTTATCACTATTTCTATTTTATTTTTTATCATATTCAATGACAGCGCCAAGCGCTATACCGGCCCCATTGTATGTGGCGAAAATCGTCATTTTCAATATATATTTACATTTTTGTTTGTGTGCGTGTGTGTGTGTGTGTGTGTGTGTGTGTGTGTGTGTATGTGTGTGTGTGAATGTGTGTGTTCATCGTGTGGGTATGTGTCTGTTGAGAAGCACAGCTGCTTGCAAATAATTTTAATTTCATATCTCTGCGAAAGTTCCTAATTGAAATTGCCTTGAACGCTGCCAAACTGCTTGCTGCCCAGCTTGTCCAAGTATTTAATTTCAATTACAAAATGCCAATTTGGCAATTACTGGAACACTAGACACTGAGCACCGACCAGACCTCAATGCAATCAGTAGAAACTGTTTTCGATTGAATTAGGTTCACTTCATACAAATGCGTTAGGGTGAATCCATTTGTAGATATTTCATATGATTTGAGTATTTCAGAAATTCTATAAACTATTCCCAAAAAAAAAAAACAAAAAAACAACAACAGTCTTATAATTCAAATTGTAATTACATTAATTGTGTGCAGCTTGTAAATAATAATCTAATTGTTTTCTTTTAACTTTAAATTTCAAAAATAATCATTATTAATTTGACTGTCCTCTATGAAGTTATAACTTTAGCCGATTTTTTAGTATTTATGAATTGAAATATAGATGTACCTAGACAATATTAAAACTAGATCCGTGCAACACGAAATATATATATTATTCGGGGCCAACGTTATAGAGAGTGTTCAAATTTGATTTTGATAGAAGCTAGAAGGTCGATAAAATTGAGTAAAAAATTGCATGTCTCCAACATAATTGAAATTAGAATTGAAATAGGCACTATAACATCAGGAGATCAGCTGTTTTAAAAGACAGTTAAATCATAATTCAAATTTAACAGTTCCCAGCTAGTAAAGCCCTAATATCAGAGTATTTAACATTCGTTTATGTCCGACTGCAAAACAATTGGTCACACTTGGATAAAGTAGAAAAAATTTAAAAAAAAAAAAGCAATACTTAAATACTTTCGCAACAATTTCAATGATCATTCAGCGTATTACCTCACATCAGATACTAACTGAAATCAACACAACTCAACTCAAAGTAGCTGAAAGCAACTCAAAGCAACCAAAAAGTGTGGGAAACCAATCAACATTAAACAAAAGCGTGAAACGGTGGGCGTGGCACAACCCGAAGATGGGTTGAGCAACTGTATAAAAATTAAGCTCAATTACCAGAAATTTACAACATCAATAAAATAACTGAAGAGTGCTCAACACAAAAATCACCACACACACAAACACGCACACACACACACACACACAACAGGCAGACGGAGATATGCCTGAAGAGGTTAAGGGAGCTGGATGGGTACGTGCACGTGTATGACGTCGTTGCTGTTGCCTGAATGGTGGATAGGGCGGCGTAGTGGTGATTGTTCGTAGGTGGTGCTGCTGCTAGGTGGGGCAAAGGCAAACCAGTGTACGTACAAACTCATCACCGGATGCTGACATATTGAAACACGTACCGACAACATGCTACACCAAAATTATAGTCACTTCCTTGATTTTGATTTTGAGTACTACCAAAGCGCCACATTGGAGAGAGAGAGAGAGAGAGTGCGGGATGTGGATGGGAATGGGAATGGAATGGGCCTGCGCCTGGGCCTGGGTCTGGGCCTGGGCCTGGCACATAAGCAGTCTGTAAGTGTTGCAAAATATGTTGACTCAACTCATAACATAAAGGCAAAATGGGCGTCGGCGAGTGGCGACGAGGTAGCGACGGTTGCGTTGGCGAACACTCAAAAAAACAAAAACAAAAAGAAAAGCCCACCAACAACAAGACCAACAACAAGAGCAACAACAACAGCAGCAACAACAGCAACAACAGCAACAACAACAATGACAACGAAGACAAGTGTAGCGGAGCAGCAGAGGATTTCCTAATGAGTGCTCCATGAATGAATTTCAGCCACAGAATACTAATTCGATGGAAAATTCATTTTTCCACACGATTGGCAATTAAAAGAGATTTTCTACCACACACACACACACTCAGACACACAGACACACACATGCATGCATATGAGAAGGACGCGCATAGCTTTTGTGTAGTCATTGACTGAATTGACAGGACAGGCAAATGGACGAACCAAGGAGGTGGGAGGGATGCTATTGGTTGGTGCAACGGCAGGTTAGACAGATAGATAATTTGAAACGAGTGGCAATGGCAGTGGCGCCACTGCACAGTGGAGCAATTAAAGCAAACTTTTATTATTATTTACTCGTTCTCATTTGAGCAAAGCTGTCGTCATAAATACTAAAAAAAAAAATAATAATAATAATAATAAATTTAATTAATTATTTAAACATTGTTTTTATTAAAAAAAAAAAAAATAAATAAATTTAAATAATTATTTAAACATTGTTTTTATTTGTACTTTAAAACTTATACACGTTGTTGAAAAGCTTGCAATAATTAATATAACAATTAATATGAATGTTATTCATTCAGTTAGAATGTTAATCAATCAGTTAGTGTATTTTGCAATTTATAATTTCTATATTTTCCGAGCATGCCACTGCAACAAATTATGCCTATTTTAGCTAGAAATCCATTTAAAGTGAATAGTTTGTTGATTAAATCGCGCAGTTGACAAAGTCATTTTTGGAACATATCGAAGCCATAGCGAATTAAAGTCAACATCGATTTAGCTAAGAGTCTACAAAATGTCAAAATGCCACATGCCACACAAAAAGTGGTTATTGTGTCCATGGTGTTCCAATGTGGCGTTGGCTTATAGTGGGCAGCTACTGTCGTCAATCGACAGTCGTCCATCGACAGTCGAGCGTTAAATGTCTCCTTTGTTCTGTGTAGTGTGTGTATGTGGTGTGTGTGTGTGTGTGTGTGTGTGTGTGTGTGTGTGTGTGTGTGTGTATGTGTGTGTATGTGGTATGTGCGAATGGGTGTGAGATTTACCACTTACCACTCACACCGGATGCAGTGTTAAAGCCAACTTGTCAACTTTGATGTGACTTCAGTTAAGCCGGCTACCGGCAAGCGTTGATGCATTTGACAAACAGCATGGGACACAGTCACAGGCAGGCGGGATTGGTCGCTTAACCAAACCCTCTCCCAATCTCGACCTTCTTCAAAGTACTTATCAAAGTTGAATGAAGGCGTGGGGGGGTGGGGGGCCGGTCGGTCGGTCGGTCAATTGTGGCGCATCGAAGGCTAATTTCTTAAATTGGTTGCCGCAAGAAGAGAAGCAGCCAAAGTGCCTGCAACTATTGCAACTAGTCGTACTCGTGCTATGCTGGGATCGATGGGTTGAGGGGAGTGGAATTGTGGCAAGTTAATGCCAATCAGCACGACCAAAAAGTTTGCAATCTAATAAGCCCAATGACAACAACTAAAAAGTGCACGACAAACGCATAAAAAACAATAAATTGCACAAAAGCAGCACTCGTTGGCAAAGATGGCGGAAAAATTGGGGGGTGGGAACGGAAACGGTTTGAAGGATTGCATTGAATGTCAGAAGCTTCGTTTTCAATTTGAGTTAGCCGCCATGCTTGGTTACAGTCAGCTCCATAAAGCGACAGACGTGCAGACAGATAAACAGACAGACAGACAGACAGACAGACAGACAGACAGACAGACAGACAGAAAAGTGTATTGAAATTTTGTCTTCATAGCCGCTTCCGCTTCCGCTTCCGTTGCCGCTTCTGCTTGCCGCTAAAGTTATTGTTCGTCAGCAAGAATGTACAATTTGGCAGCTGCAACTTAAGCAACTTAATCGAACATTGCCAAGAGACACAACCAGCCCAAAACAAAAGATTTGAATAAGTGGCGCAAGGCGCGGTTTGTGTCAGTTTCTTGCCACAAATGAACAACTGCAACTGCAACTAGATCTGAACTGTGAACGACTCGACTCAAATAACTCAATGTATATATATATATATATATATATATATATATATATATTTAATCTTTAATTGAACTGACAGATCGATGGCATCGTCTATATTATAACCAAATAAGTTGATTGTGTGATTAATAAACACATTTTGAACAGTTTAGCTCTTATTTTGTGCATTAAAAGTTGCATTACTATAATGCATCGATTGTCTTAAAAAAAAAAAAAAAAAAAACAAAGTCACTTAAAGTAAGCAGAGAGATACACAACTCTCAAAAGTTAGCACACTTTACAAATTGCAAGAGGAAATAACTTAACTCAATTACGCTTAATTATTTCCTAGTTGGTAAGGAATTTTCCTCGCTCACAGACAATAAAAGTTTCGTTTTAGTTTTTTTTTTTTGTGTTACATACTTTGGAAGGAGCCGCTGCCAGAACTTGCTGCTGGACCCACGCCACCACCCACGTTCTGAAGCTGAGGCTGAATCCGCAGCCGTAGCCGGAGCCGGAGTCGTGGACCCCATATGTGCATGTGAGTGCCACATGTGTTCGGCTGTGTTGCGGGGGGTGGCAATGGTACATGAATGTGTGGCCGGAGCATGAGGTGCCCCAATGCTGATTATTATTATTCACTTGGGCATTTTTACGAGCTGCTTTGGACAAAAGTTTGCATCGCTCTTGCCTCGAAACTATTCAACTGTCTCACGAGACAACCACGACGACGACGACGACGACGACGGAGACGACGACGACGACGACGATGCCTACGTCATGAAATCGCCCTGAACCACCCCCCCTCGTATTATTCTTTTTTTTTTATATGCACAACTCTAAAAATTCACTACGGCAGTGTGCTTTTTTATGAGCCCAGCCGGCTTGATGGTCTGCCGGTCTCAGCCAACATCGAGCGAGCTGTGGGCCAAAATGGGGTCTGCTTGCGATTTTGGGCCAACTTTAGAGCCTTGAGAATTACAAATCAGACTGCCTAGTACCTAGTAAAAGTACTAATAAGTATGTGTGTGTTTTATTGTAGTGAACTTTATGGAAAACCCAACCTGAATAAGTTTCTTTATCTGCCCCAACCACGGCTCCCTTCGGAAACCCTCAAATCTGTGTGTTGATTTTACTTATTCTGTTTGCATATGAATAATCATTAAACATATTACAATAAGCCAATAATATATATATATATATATATATATATATATATATGAGATCAGTTAGCGAATACATTTCGGCCTTTTTTTTATTTGATCTTAGATCGGCGAACATTATCAATTAAAGAAGATTAATTTATGTAAACAGAAAGTGTGAAATCAAATCGCAATAATATACATAAATTTGGAATTAGAATTGTAGAATATTTATTTGAAAAATGTAAATAGCTACAAATACTGATTTATTGATTGCTCTTAATTTTGTGTTGGAGAATATTCTATTTAATTTAAATCAAATCTAGATTTCGAAGCAGATGTTTTTAATTTAACAGGTTTTAAATGGGAAATGCTGCAAATTAAAAATGTTTTATTTTTTTAATTGTTTTAATAACACTGTTGAATCCTGGTCCAAGGAGTAAGTTTGCATAATGCATATTGATATATATATATATATATATATGTGAAGGAAGGGCGACAAACAGACACAGACAACGACGCACACACACACACACCAACACACACACACATACAAAAAATACACCGTACTAAACGTGCATTCAGTGATGATAATAATATTTATGAGTCTCCTCAAGGACACTTTCGAGGACCCCACTTATGCGCCGGAGTTGGGCTGTGCTCGAATTACCCTGGTGGCTACTTGATGCCAAATTTTTCACAACTTGGCCACAATTTGCGCCTTAATTTGCCACAGCACCAACAAAAACAGCAATAACAAGTGAAGCAACTAGGAGTGCTTAATTCGAATGTGCCCGACTCGAAGATACCCTAGCCTAAGTGAACAGTTTGTTATAACCCAAATGCTTTTTCTATGACATAGTTTTTGCGAACTGTGTTAAGATTTGTTGGAGATAACACAATTTTTGGATCTATGTAACCAGATGGGCCAGAAAGTGTTGTCGGCAATCGATTGTTATCGATTTTTGGGATATTGGCAATAGTTGTCGATATAAACAAATATTTAAGGCTATATGTTACATATATATGGACAATTTTAAGTACATCCTTTCTACCAATTTTTAATGGGTGCAGGGTATAAAAGTGAAACTTTGTACAATAACAAAAGGCAGCCGCAGCCAAAGGCAAAGTGGCCGGCTATAGGCAACAATAACAATAACAACAGCAACAACAGCAACACATCAGCCCAACACACACACCGAAAATATGCCCCAAGGACTCTCAGTGAGTTGTTGCCACATTGCCACATTGTTGCCGTTCTTGTTGCTCTAAGTTGTTGTTATTGTTATTGTTGGGGCGCTGGCATTACAAATATTGCTGCTCATCATTTTTATTTGTTTGCTTTCACTTGACTGTCAAAGGTGGCCTCCCGGGTGTCCAGTCGTATCCAACCAACCAACCAACCAACCATCTACCCCCTCTCAACCCAACAGGAGCACTCCCCACATCAGTGATCCTTGCCCAATGTTGTGTAACTTTGTTGATTTAACTCGCCTTCACTGACTTTGGTTTTGGCTTTGGTTTTCTTTTTCTTTTACTTTTACTTTTTCATTTTTTCATTTTCTTGTTTTTTTTCTTTTTTTTCTTTCGTTTGTCCCATTGCTGACAGCTCTTTGCGACCGCACTGAAAAGTTTGTTTACCTACGAAATTGAAGTGTGAAATAAGCAAAGTTGAATTATTCCTGGCGGACATGATAAACTGTGGCCCAGCGGCCTTGTGCGGTGTGCGTGGCAAGGGTAGCAAATACATATATATATATATATATATATATATATATGTATGTATACGCCCACACGCATACACGGACACAGTTGTGTCATATAGTCAGCATTCGAAGGATTTCTGTCAATTTGGAGTTTTGACTTTTTTCTGTCAGCCCCCTTTGGGGGAGCAAAACGCGTAAATGAAATTTGAGCCTGTTTGCGGGCTTTCATGAAAAAAGTGTTATTACTTTGAAATATTTTTTTACAACTTGAATAGATCGGCTCAGAAGAAAATGAAAAGAGGAATGGAAATCTAATGTAAACTTATGCAAACAATTTGTATGTATTTTACAGGGTGTCATTTTGAAACCAAAGTCGGAAATTAAGAGTCGGAAAAAGAACTTAAATTAAAAACTTGTTGTAAACCCCAAACACCGCAACTGATATTATTTTTTCATAACGAAAACAAGTCGGAGAGATTAAAAATATATATCCCTTCTGGGGTCGGCGATGCCTACTTCTACCTTTTACACACTTTTAAATACATCATTAAAAATTCTTTACATATTATTAATAGGAACCGAAATTCAATTCGGTTTTGGTATATTATATATAGTATATATAGTAAAAATTCATTTTAAACAGTTTTTCAAATTTACGTCGATAATGTTATATACGTATTAATAACATTTTTAAATTAAGCGATTTTGTTAAAAGAAATATTGAAATGATTTTCTAGAATTTTGTAAGTGATAAACTAAATATGAAAATTCATAAAATGGGAGATATTCATTAAGTCAAACCAACTACTTGTTATTGGCTGGCTATTCCCTATTCAGTTTTAAGAGAAAAATTTCCAATTTCTCTGGCATGTTTATATAATTAATGCTTATTTAGGTTTTCATTAAAGCACTTTTCGATAAAAATTATTTTTCTTTTTTGCTTGCGTATTGGATTAATTATTGTACGTTGTGGGTCAGCACAAATGCTGCTGTGGCAACTGGCTGCATGCGCTAAAAACTTTTCTTGAAGTGGCTAATTTGATTTTGGGGCATTAATAGCAAAAAGTCGATTTTAATTAACTGAGATCGTCGCCTAATCGAAAGCACAGCACAGCTAATAAAATTAACAACAACAACGCAAATACATATGCCTAATTGTGTGTGTGTGTGTGTGTGGGTGAGAATGGGTGTGTGTGTGTTGCCTATTGCCTATTGGCCTGTCATCACCCATAATTAATGCGAGCGACATGTTCTAAGTGGCAGTCACGATTTAACTAATTCTTTTATCGATATATGTCGATAGGACGTGCCAACAGGCAGTGGGCACAGAATGTTCTAGCCTTTTGCCAACAGCTGTGCGTGGCCAGCACATACGAGGCGTGGCACGCCCCCAACAACAAATGCAATTACACACACGGACACACACACACACTGACATACACACACACACGCTCAGGCAGAGACACAGTTCATTTGAGTTCAGTTCAATTCAGTTCAGTTCAATTTGGTTCAATTTGGCTCAGTATTGGGTTCAGCTTGGATCTCATCCTGTGTCCTGTCGCAGTTCAGTCGATGTTGTATTTTTTTTTTCGAACAAGTGGAGGGGGGTGTGTGGGCAGTGGAAACCTTAACATGATGTTGCGTTCCTTTTTTATGGTTCTTTAGCTTTTGTTGTTGCTGTTGGGGACTAGCAAAATAATTATTGTTGCCTAATTTGCAGTAAAAAGAAATACTTTTGTAACGGTTTTATTAGTTCGCAGGCAAATCCAATTAGTCAGCATTAGCAGCAGCAGCAGCAGTAGCAGCAGCATCAAAGACGCCACTCAACTTGGAATTTCTTTTAAGTTTCCACATATTTTGAATACTCTGCAACAGAGGAGCAGAGTTCGCAATATGATCGAACATGACGAAAACATTATCAGATATAGCTTCAGTCAACTATTAATATGGATTCCTGTTTTTAAAACATTTTTATTTTACAATATATCGAAACTATCTATAGGAATTATTTAATGAGCTCTTTTTATAAATAAAATACATTTTTTCCAGCTGCAGCTTAGTCAAGTAATTATTTCTTTTTATATTGCAACTTTTTCTAAATCGTCTTTGTTATTTGTATTCAATCGATTAATTCCCTCTTTGAATAACATAATTCAAATGTGAGCAGATTGGCTCGCTCGCTGTCAGGGTAAAGAATCTTCGATGTGCCTCAGGATAGCAATTCTTGCTTGCTCTTCTTTTCTTAGCTTTTTGCGCTGGACAGCAAAATTTAGTGGTTTGAAAATGCACCGAGTGATGAGGTGGTGGTTTGGGACTTTGGTTGTGGCACATGCAGCTAATGGCCAAGGCACAAAAAAGTGGGCGTTGCTGCCGTATGACAAAAGTTTGCGCAAAAAACTGAGCTATAAAAATTAATGAATGTAAAATGTGCAACTAATTAGCCAGACAGATAGAGCAACGCATAAGGAATCTGATTAAAGCCAGCAGCAGCAGCAGCAGCAGCAGTATAGCCAACAAAATTCTGCCTACAGCAGCATTCAAAACCCATGCCACCTTCCACACCCCCCCTCCACACCACTCCATGCTCCAACTGCAGTGAGCACTTAACCTTTAAAGTGCACCGCAACATGACTAAGCCGGCGATTAAACAACAATTGGCTGACAGTTATTTACACAAGTAGCTGTTATCAGGCATTGCTGCCGCTCCATATTGATGCACATTGTATTCGGCTTCGGCTTATTGCAGACAATTGCGAAAACGCAGCGGCATTGTGATTGGGACTGTGATTGGGATTGAGCACGGTGCTTGGGGCTTGGTGCTTGTGTCTGACTGCCTGGCTGCCACTGCTGCCTGCCACCGCTGCTCGATTAAAACACAACAATTTGCTGATTTCTTATTCAGCAGGCTTGTCGGCAACGCTATAGTCGCCGTCGCCATCACCATCGCCGTCGCCGTCTCCGCCGCCGTCATCCACAACGTAAACACAGACAAAAAACTGCTAAATCATTGCAATACAAAACCAACAAAAGATACTGCGTACTCTCCAAAACTCACTTGGTGTGGCGCTTCGGCGAGGCGCTTTCTCGTTTCCATGATCTACGCTGCGCAAATATTGAAAATAAAATCCGTCTATGCGAAATATTGATATGCGCAGTCATATACATACACACACACACACACACACACACACACACACATACAAAACACACATATATACGAAAGAGTGCATTTAACAACGGGCACCGTTGTCTGTACAATGATTTATTGACGGGCTCGGAACGGAGACTTCAATGTACTCGTATTTTCACCGCATTTAGTTGCAATGCATCCACAGACACAGAGACGTGTCAGAGAATCCCCTTGCCCCGTGCACTTACCTCCTTCCCGCTGCATGGGCCACCATTTCCCTTGCCCCACTTGCAGACACAGTCTTTGAGCCACTGCATCGAGTACCTAAGCAGCAAATATACAACAACAACAAAAAATAAACAATGCATAAAGTATACACGTAATATACCCGCTGAGTGCTCGACTGTTAGATACCCTAAACCATATCTACTCTGTTCTGAAAATCAGCAGTGAATTAAAACCATATCTCAAGTTACTACTGAGAGAATTGGTAACAAGTCCAATGGAAGGACTTACAAATTTAACTTAGCTTTGCATAGCTTCTTCCTCATACTCACATACATACAGACATACAGACATGCATAGATATTTAGCAATTGCAATTACGAAATAGAGAAAATTGTCATATAATATCATAGTCATAATTATATCAAGCAAACACTGCAAATGCAATCGCAAAAACGTTAATAAAATTGCAAGCAAAGCAACTTAGCCATATTACTGCCAGCCAAAGTCAAAATTTTACAAAAAAGCAACCGAAAGACAAAAACACAAGAAAGTTTTTTTGTAGTCGTGAAAGCTCGACTAGTAGATACCTTTATTTTTAAGTCTTTACCTATCTTATCTTCTATATAGTCTAAGCATATGATTTTCTACCGTGTTGTTTAACCGATCTTAATAAAATTATAAAATATACTTGATATTACGTCGTGGTACACAAATTCCCGATTTGAAAAACATATTTTTAAATTGTGATTTTTATTTCCTTTCGAAGTTCCCGATTAAATAAAATAAATTAATTTCTGAGAATCGTGTGTATTTTGACCGATAATATAAATATTTGATGGGGTCGTATTTGCTTTTTTCTGCTTGTCACATACTTTTGAACCACTTTATTATATCCCATTCACCCATCTGCAGGATATCAAAGCAGCTATTAGCAGGAACTCCGAATAGTATTCAGTATGAAGAAATACACTGGGAAGACAACTTTATTTATGCATACCTCAATTCTAAAGCCATCGATTCTAATTGTCATAGTTTATATGGACATAATAATCTTCTCATTAATATACTTTTATATATATTCTTAAATACAATCTTAAGTATTAGGAATTTTTGTAAGTGTACACTTGACGCATTGGAAACGCATTCAATTCATTAGCAGAGTGCATTTGCTCAGCCAAATTGAAGAACATTTCGGTTTGCTCTCACTGTTGCCGCACAGTGCTTGTCTGCTGTATGCGCATGAGTCACACAGTTAACGGGTTTTTTTTTTTACTTTGTGGCACAATAAATACATAAATAAATTAATGCTTAATAAGTGGAGGAAAGCTAATACACAATATACTTGATAGTCTATTGTGTAAACTATGGACAAATGGTAAGACAGCTGGTCGTGGGTTGGGGGTGGTTAGGTATTCTATATAGTCTATATGGTCTTAGATGCATATACATATATACATATATATTTAATATATGTGGAATTTTTGTGAAAAAGGCCTCAAACATGGTGCAGAAGAGCAAAAGTAATAAATACGTGCTTAAAAATCATTGATTGAATTCGTGACAAAAATACTTCCTACCCCCAAAGTAAGGCTTACAGGAAGGGGTGCAGTAATCGAAACCTGCATGTTGGGTGGGTGGTGGAGGGGCGGTGGGTAACGGATTTAAGGGGGGATTGCAAGATAAAGAAGCCAGCTGAAAAATGCGACTGAGCAAAAGACAATATTTGCTTGTCGCCAGCGCAGACACAGGCGGTAGCTCAAAATGAAAATGGCCAACTGGCACTTGCAAACAAAAAAGTGAAATAAGATGGCCAGAAGGGAATGAAGAAGATGGAGATGGAGATGGAGATGGAGAAGATGAAGACAAAACCAACTGCAGTCGCATTAAACGGCAAACGCGACAAAAATTCTGAAAGCAGTGCAAAAAGCAAATGGGAACAACGATTAAAGCGGTTTTCCTTTTTATTTTCTGTTCTTTATTCTTATTGTTTTTTTTTTTATTTTTTTCTTCTATTCTTTCCATTAATATATTGGATAGTATAGGGTATAATACATTTTGTGCAAGTGTTTTGTAATCGGCAGAAGATTGCCTCTTCGAACGAATTTTTGTTATCAAAAATAAACGTTGCGTGTGGTATATTTAAAAAAAAAAACAACTAAAAATATTAATTAAGTTTTTAAAGATTGTTAATCTATGCGATTTTTAGAAATTTAAGTAATGCATAATTGAAGAGAAAAAGGTAAATTATTAAACGTACTTAAGAATAATTAAGGACTAATAATTGAAGACAGATTTTTCCAATAAATAATTATTATTATTATTATTATTATTAGAAGCAATTGTATTATTTTTTAACTCTTCAGTATCTGCGATGGGCATAAGAAATGCTAAGCATTTTAAACAAGAATTTGGCAATAAAACCTAGCTACATATTAAAAATGGGTACAGAGTATGTCGTCGTCGGCTACTTCTGCTTACTGCATCATTCTTACTTGTATTTATTGTTTTTACATTTATTTTGAATTTTCATTGGCCGCGTGATGAATGAAATTATTTGCAGTGACCGCGGACAGCGCCTGGATACCGCTAACTCTTAGCTTGAGTCAAACAATGGCAAAGGCGGCTCAGGTGCACCTACAGGCGGCCAGGCAACCAATCGGCAAGGGCAACGAAAACGGCAACTGCAACGGCAACGACAACGGGAACGGCAACGGTAAAAGCAAAGGCAAACAGCCAAAATAACAGCGTCTGCCATTCTTGCAGGTCACTGCGCGCATACAAAAGACTAAAGGAAAACGCCAACAGTTGGCACAAATCACAGATGGAAGGGGCAGAGGGTGGCAGCGGAGGGGCTGCGCGGGGGTAGTAGATAGAACTGAATCTATTGTTGGCATTGCACTGCAAGTGACAAGCATTTTGCGTATGGCAAAAAACGCGTAATTTCTTCGCTAAAAGAAAAAAAATGTATATAACAAAAAACTGTATGGAATTAACTTGTTTTTAAATACGATATGAACGAGAACAGCCTTCAGCTTCAGATTATATACCGTCATTTACAAAAATTTACCATCTATATTCAATTCTATTATCAAATCACATAGTCATAATAGTAAAACTAAGGATAACGAAACACCAAAAATAAAGAAAGCACCAAATAAACTCATCTAAATATTAAACAAAAAAAAAAACAAAAAATTTGTCTTTCTAAAATTCAGAATTTTAATTTCTGAACTCCAGCGTGGACTTGTTCAAAATAAAAATAAATATATTCTAGTTTACAGGTCTTCTTTTTTATGAGTACACAGAACTCTAATATTAAAATAAGGAATTTTAAAATTTCACAAATTGACCAATTTTATCCTTCGTTCACAAATTGATGAATTTCGAATGTAAATACAAATTTGTTTATAGAAATTTGCAATTATCGTAATAGTTCCAATAATTAAAGAATATATTTGAAAATCTTTCCAATCGGAAAAAAATGATTATTTATAAAATAAAGCCACCTGAAAAACGTTCTTGTTTCAAAAAGTTAAGAACAATTATTTTGTTTAGATTTTCTGTGTTAATTATAGCCGCTCCCTAAATTGGATACTGGCTACGCTTTTTGGCCATATGCATATATCTGCATGCAGTGCGAGTTTTGGCTGGATGTGTGTATGTATTTCTCTGTTCATCCAAAACTTCATTCCCGACAACTGGAAACTCGCAGCCGACCTCAAATTAAGCGCTCACAATTGCAACTTGAGGCAACATGTGCGGCCGCCTCATCTGCTGTTGCTCTTGCTAATGTTGCTGATGCTGTTGCCTTCTGTCATTTGTATGCACACACGTACACACGCACACGTGGACCAAGCACACACGCATGCATGCAAATACACACACACACACACACATACACACATACCCACACATTAATAATTATAAACACATGTTGCGCCCACACAAAACACACACACACACACACAGTTAGCAAGTTGCCTGTTTAGAAGCATTGCAGTTGGGCACACACACACTCACAGGCACACGCACATTAAGTCCAGGGAAATGTGTGTGAATCTAGCCATCATGTATTTTGTTACATGATTCGAATTTCTGAAAAGTTTTTACTGCAAACCAGACTGACCATTCGTTTAGTTTTCTGCTTTCAGCTTTCAGCCTTAAGGCCTTCAGGCATTTAGCCTTCACTCAGCTTGGTCCAGAGTTTGCTAGCGTATTAAATTCGACACCTTCACATACGAGTAAGCCAAAATACAAACATAGACGCATGCAATTGTGTGTGCGTTTGTGTGTGTGTGTGTACACATAAATATTAAGCACAGTATGCAGCAAAATGCAACAATTTAAAAATCAGATATTTTCTGTATTTCTCAAAATATTCCGATGTCTAACATCAAATGCCAAGAAGTGAATCTATGCTTGGATATTATTGGAGAATCTCCCCTATATGATAACTTAAAATAACAGTTATTAACAAACAAGTCGTAATTATTTTTTCTGACAAGACATCCCAATTTTGTCTGAAAACTCTATTGTCAACTTATCATCATCAGTTATATTATACATAATTATTTAATTTTTATTTTATCCATTAAACTATTTAGATGTTAAGCTACATGTTACTTAGCATATTTTTTTAAAAAATGTAAACTTTTTTTTAGCTCATAAATAATAAATTATTCAATAAACAGCTGCGACTATGAATAGTCAACATATTTTTTTCACAATCCCTTGTGATCCATGATTTATATCTATTATTATTTTTTTTTTTTTTGGTTCTGTTCAAAGGAACTAATTAGTTTCAAATAATTTAAGCTCGATTTACCGTTGTGATTAATGTGCAAACAGAACTGGGGCTTTGGGTACAGTCATCACCTCAATAAGTGAACGCCGATGTTGCAGTTCAATGGATTAATTGAGACAAATATGCAGTTTATAATACTATTCATTTGCATTATATTTATTAAGGTAACCAAATAGCAAGTCTGTCTGTTTGCAGAGTTTTCACTGTACTGCCAACTGGCCGAAATGAAATTTATTAGTACATTTTACAATTGCAGCAAAATGCTGAACGCTCATTTTTCGTATTTCAATTCAGATGAATTGTCGTTATTATTTTTCTCTTTTTTTCTTTTTTTTTTTGTAATTTTTTGTTTTTATCCTCTAATTATGATGGAGTCGATAAGCTTTGACAAAGTCATAACACAATTATATTTATTATTATATATAAATAATTATATTTTACTGTAAATAAAATATATAACAAGGAAAGGAATGAATCAATTGCGAATCGTCAATTGTTACGAATATATTTTTAATATCATTCAACTCATATATATAATAATAAATATTGAAATTTATGAATTTATCCATAGATTAACTAAAGCTTTGCACTTTCTATATGGTTGAATGATTGTGTAAGAATGCATAAATCTTCGATTTGATAAAGACAATAACTTATACACTTTATTAACCACACAGAGAGATTGCAATAATTACCATTGGGGCTTAGTGTATGCAATGCAAAAGTCCAACAAATGCCGTGCATAGTGTTTATGAAAAGCGACGAACTTCAACTATATCAAGCAGCCCTCTTTACCCGGCACACCAACACCCTACACCTCTCCGCCACCCATCCACCGCTCTGACAGCAATTGCAATGGCCCCAATGTGCCATTTATCTATCAGAGCGGCAGCTTATTGCGCTGCGTCGCATGCTGGACTTATAAAAGAATGGGCATGAAATACGACAGACAGCAAATCGCGCGAGTTATTACATCGAACGGGCTCAAAATATTTCATTTATTGTCATAGCAACGGTACCCGGTAATAGTGTGAGAATGACAGAGAGAGAGAGAGAGAGAGTGAGAGGGATAAACAGAGAATATGGTAAAGGGTACAGTGCGGTGGGGTAGCTTAACCATTGCTAATGAGTAAAATCGACGATGCTTGCATATGCCTGCGATTATGCATGTATTCGTTTGTGGACTGCAAGCAAATGCATTTCAAATATACACATTTGAGCACATACAATCGAAATGTATGTGTATATGCGTCAATATGCACATCGAGTGTTCCGCAAGCTGGTTAATATCAAAATTATTTTATATTCCATATATCGCAATTTGAATGAAAGTCCCATCGAATTGTTGCTCAAATGGAATTTAAAGTTGTTTTTGCTAAAAACCCGATAGATGCAACGAATTCAATTAATTAGTGAAAATTGCCAAAATGCCATTTTGAATTGCTTGTCAAACTTTAATTAGTGAACTGAATACGTTTTTAGTTTTCTGAAAGCAACATGATGATTTTGGAGCATGCTGTACGAATTTCTGGCATAAAACCTTACGAAATACCTTAAAAAATGTATGCTTTATGTCTTTATTAAATAATATTTAATCAAAAGAATCGACTATATGGTTAGTGAAAAATGTTAAATGTAAAGAATCTATTGAAAAGTCGCAAAAATATAGTCCATTAATAATCTCAATAATTGTAGGAATGTTGACGACACTCCTGTGTTCGATTAATGTTTACGAAACATATGTCTTTTTTCGATCACACATATTAATTTTTTAATTTGATAAAATTAAATTTGCAAGGTATTTATTGGTTGAGTATTCTTACTTCTTCAGAATTGAGCTATGGCTGCCTTTGAATGGATTCCATTGTTATGGTCTATATTTGGTTTATCACCATTCTGGAGTCGATTGCCTGACCAGAAGAGTATGCCACATCATTTTTTTCTTATTTGTATTATTTTTTTTTCTTTCGTTTTGTATTTTTTTTATTTTTTTTACATTTTTGACTTACTTATAAGTGTTCAAGTGTCTATGGAAGAGATAATTAATTACTGTTAGCTGCTGCTGACGCCACACCTACCAATTAATTTAGCATTTTGAAGCGGTGCCACAGCCGTGAGTGGTGCAGTTGCCAGTGGTCGACCCTGTACCGAAAGCACCGATCCTGCGAAAGAAGACAGAAGCTGCCAAAAGGGGCGTTGCGTCGCCCAGTTAAATGAAAGGCTTTGCCTTAGCGACCAAGCACTGTGCCCAGGCCCAGTTTGCTGGCAATTGAATCTGGCTGGCTGCGTTGGCCGCATCGGTCGCATGGCCGAAAGGTTATCATTACTTCCACATAATTTAATTTCGGCAGGCAGCGACCATTTGCATTTCAATACCAATAGGATCTGGGATGGGGGGATACGTTTGTGTTCTTCTTCTTTTTCTGCTTCTTCAATTTCTTCTTCTTGCCACGTCCGTTGTCGGTTCGTTCGTTCCACATTTTTCTTACCATTTTTCAAAGTTTTGCCGGCTGCTCAATGCACAAACTGAATTGAATCACCACATTACGACGCTACGCTGGATACCCTTTTGTTATATACATAGTACCAACACCCCCAACCCCACCCCCATCGCCCTCACACACACACACACACATACACACCTCCTGGTGGGGTTTTTTTTTTCAACATTTCGTGGGCATTTCGTTTTGAATTTGGCGGCACAGTTGCTGAGAGAGAGAGAGATGCTGCTGCCAGATTTTTCATCATCATTCATAACAAAAGCAGTTGGCAATTGCAGCAGACTCGGCTAAAACTCAGTTAGCCACCCCACCATCCCTCTCAAACCCTTTTGAATCTAAGCAGCCCAAGCAATGAACAAGCCCCATTTTTTGCGACATTTCCGTTTGCATTTGGCAACCGGAAACGTTAGCCAACCCCACTGGACAATCAAGCTGTGGACGTGGACAGGCAACGAGTGCCTCCATAGCAGTTAGTTCCTGTTGTTGTTGTTGTTGTTGTTGTTATTGTTGTTGTTATCAAGAACAAAAGGCATGGAACGAAATTGTTTGGTGTTGATAGCTGCTCATGAATAACAAATGCACACGGCAGGTGGGTCGATCTATCTTCAACCTTGTGTGTTTGTTTGTTTATTTGTTTGTTTGTTGGGTTGTTTGTTTGTTTGTTTGTTTGTTTGTGTATCTTGTTTGTTTGCAGATTGCGAATTGGCTGCGATTGGGGTTGGGGTTGGTGGCACGTATGAGTGACCATTTAAAAGTTGTTTATATATTGTCATTGGTTTGTGTCCATCCAAAGGACAAATATCCGCTTTTCAGCCATTCAGTTGGGCTTTCTGACGGCTTTCAATTGGCAAAATGTCGTAAGCAATTAAATCATTTTTATAGCCGAATTCTGTACAAATTTCGCTCAATCACTCAGGCACACACACACACACTATCTCTCTCTCTTTCTCTCTCTCGCTTTTGCTGTAAGCTTTCTAGCATCATATATATTCAATATAGATATATATAGATATATTCGATCTGTGTCTTTGATTGATTCGAATCTGGTCGCCGTAATCAAAATCGAAACGTCAAGTTCAGTTCTTGGTTTGAGCCGGCCTTAGCGATGGACCCCACAAGAAAGCAGAGCTACGTCAAAAGTCTGAGAATGAGTGCAGAAAATAAATGGTGTGATGGAGAGATGGAAGAAGGACAGAGTGGTTTCCATGTCTCAATGAAACGTCAAATGCACTTCACAATTGACGTCCGCATTCTGTTAAAAGTTAAAAGCAATTTGCTACACATCCGCAAAAATTCTCATTGAAAGATCGAATATACATGATTAAGTTGATTCTCAAAATGCTTAGATATGTTCATAGTTTTATAAAAAAAAAAATGCAATATTTTTTATACACAGTAAGAATATTACTAAAGATTGTGATTTCTAAAAATCATTTTTTTTTTATCTAATTTCAAGGCAGATTTTTCAAATTTGTATTTATTACAAATATATTTACGATTTCATATATGATATTTAAGGTTATTAAAACTATTTTATTTAATTTGAAATATCCTACAATTTAAACTTGAAATTTTTTACTTGGATTGCCCCGAAGTGGTAAATAAATGGCAATTCCATGACTTACCTAATTAAAGAGTGTACGTGGACTTGCTACGTTCCGGGTCGGTCGAGATGACGGACCAAATGCAAATAAAAGACGCGATTGTTTTTAAATTTGGATACAAAACAAAACAAGCTGCCAATTTTTTATTATTTACTAAGGAGGCGCGAACAGATAACGAGGTGAGGATAACGAGGAGCAGGAACGAAGAAGCAGGAGCTGAAGATGAAGATGAAGATGAAGCTGGAGCGGGAGTAATAAAGCGCGGTAATCCACTCATCGCGTTACCAACTGCTCAAGGGACGGCGAGAGGGACAAGCAGTTTAAACAGTGGCGCAAGAAAGATGTATCCGGCAGGACCCATTGCCAGTGACAGTGCACGGACAGGATACAAGATTGGTATAGGAGTAAAAGAGAGAGAGAGAGAGAGAGAGAGTGGGAGAGTGGGAGAGGGAGAGAGTTACAGCAATGAGGACTGGCCGCCAACAATTCACAAAATTGTTTTCGTGACTTAAATTTTTGGGTTGTAGAAGGACGTGTTTGGAAAGCATATGATGTGATTTGCCATCAAATTGAGTTGTCGTCGTTGTCGTTCTTATACTGCTGCTCCTGCTCCTGCTGCTGCTGCTACAGCTTAGGGCATGGGCAGTCCTGGACAGGCAACCTCCACAGCACACACACACAGCATGCCTTCCCGCCTGTCTGTCTGTATGTCTGTCTGTCTGTCAGAGCAGCTAGCAGAAATGCAATTAAATTTAGAAAAATATCAACAGCAGGCAGCTAGTTGGCAGAATAATAGTTTATAGCCATAATAATAGCAAAGTAGCTTGCAACGAACCCAAAAACTGCTATCCATGGGTTCCAGTTGTGGGAACCGCTCCTCTGATAAGGGCCTCCATCTTCTATGTTTTTGTATGTTAAGTGTTGTATGTTGTATGTTGTATGTTGTATGTATATAATAAGCAAGCAAAGTGCTTGCTGTTGCCTTTAACTAAATAGAAGCTCAGGCTAGCATGATTATATATACAGCTTTATGTGTGAGTCGGTCTTAAACCACTACTCTTGTTTCCATTATTATTGTTGTTGAATAGCTTGTAGCACTCATGTCTACACTCAGAATCATAAATAAATTCTCCTGGATTTTGTTAAAATTACCCTACAAATGAAAATCGCATTGAATCTAGCAAGTTATTCGTATTTTTACAAATAATTTCTATATATAATTAAAAAGTAATTGAAAAAAAATTAAATACATAATTTTGATCATTTTTACATAGAAATTATTTCAGAAAAAAAAATTTCGTTTACGTAGATTTGATAAAAGTGCTTTTAGAAAAATATTACTTTTGGAAATTGAGAAAATAGTAATGAAATTTACAATATTTAACTATATTACCAAAGTGTACACGTTAAAAAAAATTGTTCTAAATTTTACGACGAAAAGCAAGACGACTATTTTTCTAAGTGTATAGTTTACTTAACATAGGCCGACTCCGACTGCAACTGTAGCGTGAAACTGAAGCTGTGAAAAGTCTTGAGCAAATTGTGTGTGTGTGTATATGTGTGTGTATGTGTGTACAAAGATACATTTTGGGCGAAAACTAAATTACTCTATGCTAATATTTACATTACATCTATATATATATATATGTGTTTCTGTATATTTCTTAACAAACACAACCAAGCATTCAAAGTCTTCTGTCTTCTGTTTATCTTTTGGGCAACAATTGAAATCAACACAAAACAAAAACTCACAAAACAATTGCCAAGGCACCACACGTTCTTTACTTTGGGCCAACAAATGCATATGGCTTAAAGTGAGTTGTGCATATCCATGTTGTGCGTCTATTTACATATGCATATAAAAAAAACCCTTCAAAGGCCTTATTAAAACAAAACAAAAATGTCTTTTGTATTTGCAACAGGATCGACCATTTAAGGTCTTCCTAACACTTTGGTCTAGAAGTTGATTATTATCACTAATCTTCATTATCAATAAAACAAAAAAAATTCGGTTTATTATACTAATAATTAATACAAAGAAAACTAAATCTAAAAATATGAAGAGTGAAATCCATTTCTATAGTTAGGATTTCCTTAAGCAGGATTGCATATTTAATCGGCTTTTTGCGATTTAAATTATTATTTAGTACATAAAATTTAACAGACAGAATGAAGCATGTTCGAACCCATCATTAAGTATCTATATATGTTCCTGATTAGCGTCAATAACCGAGACGATCTAGTCATGTACATCAACCTGTCGTATAACCATAACTTAGGGACTATAAGAACTGGAGACTTCAAATTTGCAATATTAGTTTTAGTATGTAAATTTTGTCATTATTATTTTATAAATTACTTCTTTCGTTTCGTGAATGTTGATATATAAAGATTTTCAATAACTATTTATTATTTGTTATTCGAATAACTATTTATTATACTTTGACCTATTATTGGTCAACTATTAAATTTGAAGAGAATATTTCTGGAACCATCCTTCCGGTTCTATCCACCATAAAATAACGATTTCCCAAATTTGTTATAATGATTTTCCCATATTTTTATTTACATCAAATTACATTATCCAAGGGTATTTACCCAGCGGCACAGCCGAATTCTTCTTTGATAATCCTTTTAGTTTCAACTAATTGCTAAAACGATTAAGCAGCGTGTGAAGATGACTACTTATAATCATCATAAGTAGTATCGGCCACAAATTTAAACAAAGCACGAACATGTCTCCCCCCACCGAGTTCGACTCCGTCTCCGATCCGATGAAAAGTGGGTGACAGATTTATAGAATAGAATGCTTTAAAACAATTAATTATACATTTTTGGAGCCAGCAAAGCAAGCACCAAAACATAGACATTTAAATAACTCAACAACCATACACCACACAAAGACACACAAACATACAAACACACACACACACACACTTACACACACACCCACAAGCACACACCCAGCATTTATACACAATCCTATGAAAAGCTAGCAAAAACAAACACTAAAAATGGATTTCCATTTAAGGCGGCATGTTGAGCACATTGTTTTTATTAAGTGTCGCATGATATACTTCTGTGTGTGTGTGTGTGTGTGTGTGTGCCACCTCCATACCCATAAACACTTCAAATGGCAGCAGGGCGTGCAACTAATCCACTGCCCAAAAAATATGTTACAAGTGGGCATCTGCAGCAATGGGATCACGGGTCAGGGGTCAAGGGTTCAGCAGTCTATGCGACCATCAACTGGCACCGTGGTTCACATTAGAATGCCTATTAATCAAAGTATATTTAATGTCGTATAGGTTCAGCGTAATCAATAATAATACAAAAAATATTTGCTTTTTTTTTTGTATATATTTTTCATTTTAAATTTCCAGCTATATTATTACTTATTTTTATAATAAAATACAAATTATACCACTGTAATAATTAATAATAACAATTTGTTTTTTTCATTCTGAATAATTTTGAAATTTCCCAAATTTATTATTATTTTTATAATATTTCTTTATAAATTTAAATTTCTTTAATCCATTTTAGTTGTACATCATTAAGTTTTGCAACTTTAACTTACGTTTATTATTGAAATATGTATACTTTTTCTAATATTTTATTCGATAAAATAGTATATTTACAGCAATAATTTGGTAATGTGTTTATTATTATAATAGCCGATAAAATAATCGACGCACAGCAACAAAATTCACTTTAACCTGTGCGACTCGGAAATGCATAGCAAAAATATAAATCGCCTTAAAGAATTAATGAAGAAGATTTCAATATTTATATTGCCCACTGTTCATTGGCGCAGTGGGGCAAACAAACATATCATCATAAAAACAGCTATCGTGTGACGCAGGCATAAAGGAGACGGCACACTGAGAACAAACCTGATTGCAGATGTTTTACTGTTATGGGAACGAATTCATATTAATAAAACTACTTGCTTTCAAAGTCTGTTCAAATTTCGTTCAGTGCACGAAGTGATGCTATAACCAGACGAATAAGTGAGACAGTATAAAACAGTGTGATAGAAAGAGAGGGGAGAAGTGAGAGACGAGGTCATATAATGCGCGCTAAATACATAGTTAGAAAATAGTTGTAAACCCTTTCATCAAGAGCAACTGCTGCCCGGTTTACTTCCCCTCTCGTCCAACCCCCCCCCCCCCCCACGCTTCCACAACTGGCTTACCCAAGAAGAGAAAAACTTATGGGAACTCGACTCGTCGTGGCCTTACAGGATCAGGAACTGTGCAATGGGGACGGGGTGTGGTGGTGGTTAGTTGTGTGGGTTGGCAGTCGCTGTCATTTTGGTTTTTGTTTTATTTTTTGATATTCGTATGACCATTTTTGGCATATTTTTAGAAGCATTTTGTCAGTGACTAAAACTGTCATTCCAGATCCATTTCGTTAGCAACAAAACCAACGACGGGTTAGGCAAGGCGTCTGGGTGGGATTAAGGGAGGTGCGGCTGCTCAGGCTCTGCTCCAGCGCTGATAAATAAAAGGCAACTTGAGTCGTACACACGGACAGACAGACTGCATTCACAACTCACACACAGACACACAGCTTCCGCTTTTTCTAAATTGTTGTTGTGTGTATATGTGTGTGTGTGTGTGTGTGTGTGTGTGTTTGAATGGCTGTCGAAATGAATGTTGCAACTAAATGAGTAAATGGAAATTAGTAGAAAAAGGCTTTTAATGCTCATAAAGAGAAGATGTATTGTATATATATATATATATATGTGTGTGTGTGTATGTATATGTGTACTCCATCAGATTCAAAGATTTATATACATTTCATTTTGTAGAAGCTTATCCATTTTATGAGCTCACTAGTCAATCGACAAATCGTCACTTATGCTTATATTATTGTTATTATTATTATTATTTTAATTATTATTGTTATATATTTGTTAAGAAGCCTGATTAAACTAAAAAGTGACCAGATTTTCAAAAGCCAGTGTTTTTTGATTGTGGTTCGACCTCTATGTGAGAACTCTATTAAAATTATCACATTTTTGTCAAAACTGAACCAATTTTCAAAAACCCGTACTTGTTGAATATGGTCTAGCTCTATACGCGAATTTTAATGTACAAAACGCAACTCGAACTCGAAAACCATTCAAATTTAATTAAAATTATTATTATTAAAATTAAAAATAAATAAATGTTGGTTATGCAATTTTAAACAAAAGCTATATATATATAGCTCAGACTTATTAATATTTTAAGTTACATTAAATATGTAAAACAGTTATTTAAAGCTATCGCATCTATTACTTTCAACACTTTCGTTCGATCCATATGGCAGCACACTCTTCCTACGTCTCTCTTACTCTCTTTCTCACTCTCTCTCTCTCTCTCTCGCATTGGATTGAACGCATACATGCACAAATGTTCTCGTATAATTCGGTGCAAGTGTGTTGTGTGTTGGTGAAGTGGAAAGGAGCGGTGGGAGGGGTTGAGTGGTGTGGAGTGACGCATTGAAGCGAACGCATATCTATCATTAATATCGCTGCAGTCAGCTGCTGTGTTGTGCTATGAAAAGGCTGCTGCAAAAAATATACTACACACACACACATGCATACGTATGAGCCATGAATGCCGATACACACATGCATATTGCTGGTATTGTGTTTACCCCTTTCCTTCGCTTACCTCTAGAGGCAACAGCAGCTCAACTGACTGCTGAACTACTGCTAACTGCAATTAATCATTTTTCTATCATTTTCAGATTTTTTATACATACAGACAGCCGGTGCCGCTACGTGTGTGTGTGTGTGTGTGTGTGTGGTGCATAAGTATAAACACACATACATATGCAAGCGTGCATGTGTGCATGTGACTGGTAAGTTATGATTTTTTCACAATTGGAATTTTTTTTCTTGTTCTTTTTACGCTTGCATTAAAAAATGATTCTCTTGCCTGTGAATTTAACAAGCAATGCGAATGCCAAATATGGAAAAGCAATCGACCGCAGCTCTGAATGATTACCAATAAAGTTAAACAAAATCTCTGCAGGCAGTAAAATACGATAGATGAACTTTCACTCATTTCGAACAATGATTTCCCGTTATCGATTTATCGATTACATTGCACTTGCTTAAAGTGGTAATAAAAAATTCGATTTGGTACAACACATTTTCATCGATTTCTCACTCTCGAACATTAACTCCTTCATGCCGAATTCTCAACAAATTTATTATGGAGATTTTATAGTTATGACCAAGTGCACATATACTAGGTCAAAAAAGTTTTCTGTCATACGAAAAAATCTATTATTCTTTCTTTCTTTTGCAAAAGCAATGTACCTCCCTATTGTCTTTAATTGTCTTCTTAAGTCTGCATTTTCCCAAAAATGGCTATTTGACGTTCTAAGGCTTTCCCGATTTTATTTTTTAAGTCAAGGAGTTGAGACATTAAAGCAATCGGAATATGAACATTTTTCCCAATCTTTTTTATCATATTATCAAAAGTTATCTTGCATAGACAATTTTGAATAGAAATCACAAATATCGGTAATTAAAATGAATGCTTAATTTTGATAAAGATGAAAAAATAATGTCAATAATAAAGTCCATTGTTTTTTTTTAGAAAAGATATGAGAAATATGAATTTTTCCCTGTGTCTAAGCACTTTCTTGACATACTGTATGTATGTAAATTTAGACATTAAATTACATCGTTGCCAAGCAAAACGATTTCTAATGGCTCCTCCACTTAGATTAGGTCAATTGCTAAAGCTCCATAGGTATTTGCGTTTGTACGTGTGTGTGTGTATCTCTATGCGATGTGGCCATAGCCAGGAAAAAAAATCTTTCATTTTACATACGGACGTGCATATGCATGTACACACGCACACACATATCTGGTTAGAAAGCCAAAGGCGAAAACTTTTTGATGGTCATTGATGGTGATACGTCCGGCGTCGAACTCTGGCGTAAACGGAAAGGCAGTTGACTGGGGACTGGGTGGTATTCCCCACTAACTACCGGACAGCAGGACTGCTAACAAGCTTGCAGCGAGCAACGTTGACAGCACTCCCCCGTCCCCGTCCCCTTCCCCCTTCCCCCTACAAAGGACACTTGGTCGGCTCGGTTGGGTTTAAGTGTTTTATGAACTTGTTTCAATGAAGTCACACAAAGTGCGTGCGTGTGCGTGCCTACATATATGTGTGTGGTTGTGTGTATGTGTGTGTGTATGTGAATAGATATGTATTTATGTGTGTTCATACGTGCTGCACTTGCAGGTGACATGCGGCAACAGAAACCATGTCTACGCTTAACCTGACCTGCCGTGGTCTTATTCGACCCTGTCTGTGGCATTGAAGCTTTTAATTTGATTTTCGTTCAAGTGCGGTTTTCGTACCTTCTCCATATGTATGTATGTATGTATGCACATACGTATGCATACACGCATATTCACATATATAAGCATATCGATGTATGTAAGCATGTGTAAGTTGTGAACTCAATTTTGGCTTTGTTGCTTGCATTGAACTTGAGCTGCTCCTGCTCCTGCTGCTGCTGCTGCTGCTGCTGCTTCCTCTTCATATTCCGGCCCGTCGAACATTGTGCTCTAATGAGCGAACTGGCATTAAAAACAAAGAAGTTGCAGAAGAATATAACTGCGTACTCGTCTTGATTGTGCTCAGCATGCGGCTCCAGAAAATTTAATATATCTAATTCGGTAAGATCAAAGCACTCTTCAAGCGAAAAAAACCGCAGGAAACAGCCATTATATAATGCCTTGCAGAGAACGGATTTTGTACGATATTGACTATTTTTTGTTTAAAAAATAACTGTTCAAGCCAAAACAATAATTTTCCAGTATTCCTTCGATATGGATGATATGGAATGGTAATTTAATACATTAGCTTTGATCGATACTTAAAATTTGATGAATCTAACTCAAAAACTGCAAAAGATTCAGGCATTTCCGATTTTTACCAAGCAATAGTACTTCAATATTGAAAGGAGAAGGTTTGCTTTAACTTTCGTGCCATCTGACTAAAATAGGCTAAAGTTGAGAAATCAACACACACCCGAAATCAATCAACTATCAATTCTATATATTTTTTACTAATATATTTTAATAATTATAATTTTAATCATTTAATAATTTTTTTGAGGTTTCATGTTACAAATAGATGAACGTAGAAGTACCCAGTCACAGAGATGTCTATAAACTCACAATTATTAACGAACTTGCGAATTTAGGAATAAAGATGGCTCATTAAGTAGAGGAAAGCAAGTTTTTACAAGCAATCAAATTTATTATTTCAAATTGTTAAGCTATAACTCTTATTGCATCATCTTGTTCTTCTTTCCAATGAATCATTTTTTTCCTATCTGAATTGGGTCTTACGGACGAATAAATTGAAATAAATGAAAAATTTCAGGCTGTTAAGGCAGACTGATTGGTTTTTATCAAACCAGGTCGGTCTGATTTGGCTGGACATGCATATTTTAGAGGCCCGTAATATGTCAATAAGTAGTTTTTATTACTTATTTGCAATATAATATATTATAAGCGAGATTTGTATCCAATCGATACGAATTTTCGCGCAGTCAGCTAATAGTCAATTTTACGCATTTTCGTCTTCTTAGTAAGACTAATCAGACTAATATTTCATTCGATTTATTTTCACAGCTGCATTGTAACGACCGACAGATGGCGAGTTTTATCCTCAACGACAGCTGGTGCTAATGCCTAAGTAATATTCCATATGATTTATTGTCACAGCTGCATTGTAACGACCGACAGATGGCGAGTTTTATTTTATTCTTAGCGACAGATGGCGCTAATACATGAGTAGTTTTCCATTCGATTTATTGTGTCACAGCTGCATTGCAACGACCGACTGATGGCGAGTTTTATTTTATTCTCAAAGATAGATGGCGCTAATACCGCTGAAAACGTTTAGTGGTTATATCAGCCTTCTTTGACTGTTAGTTTCTATTAAAAAATAGGATATTCTTGATAGGGTTAAAGTAAATACAATCATTACGTTTATGTCACAAGCATTTTTATGATAATCTTTTTACCACTTCTTTCAAGTCAAGTGTTTTTATATCTTATAATAATACAGATAATATTGTTGCCTCAAGTGAGAATTTTTCATTAAATTTTGTAAGATTTATTTCAACGCTATTCGCAAATTAAACTTAAAGCTTCGAATTAGATAAATTAACAATTATTTATTACAATAACATATAATAAAAAATATCAAGGGCTGCGGTATTTAAGAATGTTCATAAGACATAAATTTTATATTTATTGTATTGAATGGCCTGAAAATCATAATAAACCTTTGACTATTTGTTATTAATCGATATTGCGAATCATCCCCTTTTTAGTATTTAAATATGCCTCTTCAACTTTTTTAACAGCAAAATTTGCACAAAACTTTAATTCAGATTATAGATAAGAGTTTAAGCACTAAGCATACAATTACTTAGTTGTTTAAATCATCGTCAAATTTGATGTATAATATTTATATGTACATATCGGCCCAAGCAACTCTGCTCTTTGCCATTAACATGAACACGTACCGTGCAACCCTGTGTGTACAGAGCCAAGAAGAAGAATAAGAGAGCTGACAGCTGTCATCTTTTCCTTTCTTTCCGGTCTCTGCTACATAGAAGACGCAAAGTACGTGAAAATTAACAATAATAATCTGTAAAATATTTGAAAATCAGCAAAAATGTTATACTAAACGAAATTGCACTGTTAGCGCCGACAATAGCTTCAGCTGCCAATGATCGCGTTGTGTGCATTTTAATATACGCTAACGAATTTTTCGATTTTAAGTCAGAGTCTTGTCAGTCAACAACAAGAAGACCAACAACCACAACAACAACAGCAACACAAGTTCTAATAAGTTTTATATTTTTTTGTACTTTTTTTTTCGGTTTGTGCAGCATGTTCATGCCAAAGGCCCATCGTGTCGCCATTTATGAGTACCTCTTCAAGGAGGGTGTCATTGTGGCCAAAAAGGACTTCCACGCACAGAAGCATCCCGAATTGGAGTCGATCCCCAATCTGCATGTCATCAAGGCACTGCAGTCGCTGCACTCTCGCGGCCTCGTCAAGGAACAGTTCGCCTGGCGCCACTACTACTGGTATTTGACCAACGAGGGTATCGAGGAGCTGCGCAGCTATCTCCATCTGCCACCCGAGATTGTCCCATCGACCCTGAAGCGCCCAACACGCACCGAGCCACTGCGTCCCCGCCCATCGACCGGCGGTGCACGCGGAGCAGCCGATGCTTCCAAGACCGGCGAGGATCGCTCTGCATACAGACGCGCTCCCGGCGGCAGCAGTGTCGACAAGAAGGGTGATGTCGGACCCGGCGCCGGCGAGGTGGAATTCCGTGGCGGATTTGGACGTGGCTCGCGCAACTAAGCAACACTCACACAATTCAAGGCGGTTTTTTTTTTGCATTACATCTAAAACAAGATAAATTCTCGATTCCAAAACAACATCAACAACAACAAATGGAATAGAAACAATAAAAATGTGTGAATGTTTTGTATAATAATAAAGCAGAACCAAGACGATCCATTATATATATTATATAAAGCAGGCTCAGAGTGAAACAAATCTTGTTTTTTTTTGTTAGTGCGTAAAAGTTTGCGCGGGCTTTTTGGCTTGACCAAAACCCAATTGTCATTTTGCCAGATTTACACATTAATGATTGCAGCCAGATCAAATCATGATTAAAATTATAAAGCCATATAGCCGCGATGCAAATCCAGCGAAGTAGCAACTATAAAATGTGTCCTAGTATTGCCAGAAAACTTCAATTGAAATCACAGTTGAAAAACACTAGAAAATATATAAAAATAGTGTTTTTTTTTTTTTGTAATATAGAAGAATATTTTTGCCTCAAGCTAAACGAAATAAGCAATTCCAGTTAAATAAGTATTAAATTTGCGAAAAGCATCCATTGGACATATTCTATATTTAATTCGATTTCTCCATGGTGGAGGATTCGCTAATTGTAGCACAAAACCAACAATTCACAGCAAATTTAATTGCATTTGGCTTATTGAAAATTGGCTACAACTTTTTGAACTTTTATTTAACTTAATTGAAAATATTAGCAAATTCAGCTAAAAACAACTTTCGATTTGCAAAAATTACAGATCTTTGAAACACTATTCAACATGGACAAATGAGAACTGCCTTTGTGGACTTGAGGGCAAACCACTAATAATAATATAAAAATTGAAATAAAAAGAAACGATAATTATTATTTACAATCTTTTGTTTTTGTTTTTAATTTTTTTCTAAACGGTACACAATATATATATTTAACATCTATAAAAGCAATTTAGTAGTTTCTGGCTGGCTTTTATCGGCGCTTTATGGATATTTTGCCCTTGGCCAAATGCGTCATGTTTATCTTGAATTTGCTCTCGTTTGATCGCTTCACCCAGATCTGCAAAAAATGAGAAGAAAATCAATAGGGATTCAACTGTAGATGTGGGTGATGGGGATACATACGACTTCGTTGCCGATTGCTGTAATTGTGGCAGCAAACTTGTTCATGTCCTTGCCTTCGACATAGATCTGCTGCCCGCGACAGAACCAGCGACGCTCGTAGAGCAGCTTGTTGTCCTCGATGCGCGTCTCCACGTAGCTGCTTGCCTCGACGAGCAGATTGTGCGCCTGCTGTTGCTGCTGATTTTGCTGCTGCTGCTGGGAGTTCGTGTAGGAGCCCATGCCGTTCTGTGGCAGCGCCACCGGCTTGCCGCGCTGTATCATCTTGAGATCAGACTCGATTTCCTTGTCGTCCAGCTGGTAGACGAGCAGCTGTCCGGTGGCGGGCTTGCGACGCTTTTCAATTACCGGCAGCGGCTCATTGGGTCGCCGCCGCAGCTTTCGGGTGACCGTCGTCTTGATCTCCATGGAATCGTTGGTCAGCTCCAAACTGTAACGTTCATTTTCGATTTGTCGCTTGCGATCCTCAAAGTCGGCCAACAGATTATCCTTGAGGTCCATCATCTTCTCGTCGAACTCCTTCTGCGCGGCCTTCTTCTCCAGAATGTAGTCGCGCTCAACACATTCACGCATATAGTCCTTGTAGATCTCGTTGATGCGCCGGCGCTCCTTCACCTGGTTGTCCAGTTTGCGCAAACGCTTCATATACTCCGGGTGCATTAGCTGGTTCAGCTCCTCCAGCTGCTTCTGCAGATTGATCAGCTTGTGCTGGTACATTCTAGAAAAAGATGCAAAGATGTGAAAAGTGTGCCAACCTATCAAATTTTCACTTACTGTTCTTTCAGCTCGCTGTTAATGCCACTGTTGCTGCCAATGCTATTATTGTTGTTGTTATTGCTGTTATTATTATTATTGTTGTTGTTGTTGCTGTTGTTGGACGAAGTTCCGTTAGTGCCGCCATAGCGAGTCGGGCTGCGAAACTCGGTTTCGCTGGCGTCATCAGTATCTGCAATTGCCAAGCATTCGATTCAAATTGAAAACATTTGTGTCTTTTTGGCGGCTTTGAGCCTCAAAACAACTCTTTTTTTCTTACCTTCCTCGCTGCGTTCGTCGCCAATCGACTCGTCGTCGTAGTTGTCGCCCGAGTACAGTGTGCAGTAGGCGTTCATTCTTCTTGTTGTGTCTGGGCGTAACGAGCACTTTATGCTTATGGCAATTGAGAATATATATTTTTGTTTTCTCAGTTTTAGATTGCTGCAATTGTTTATATTTGTTTCTCTAGGAGTACACATACACATAGACGTAAGCCCACAATAAGTGTTGTACAATGAATGTCGTTAGCTGATCTGGCAACGCCAAAGCATTATCGATAGACCTGAAAGTGTGTGACCAGCTACACCAATTTAAGACAATGCGCCCCATTGTAGACATCTTGAAAGTCACGTATATTACAGCGCTTAAATTGAATAAAGACGTTACATTTGAAACAAACGTTATTTAAGAGCGAACCACTCTAATATTGGAATAACGCCCTTATTCGCTTATAATGACCTTCTTTGCTATACATAGAAAATCAATCAGTCAATTGAAAAAAATATTGCACCAATTTTTAACGAGCTGATGAGATGATAGCGAAATCGAGAACCTTCCCCATTACAAATCGCAATTATTTATGTCGCACATAGTTTATGAATCATGCATTATGGATGTATGTGTATGCATTCACTAATCGGAGCAAAGTGATTAAGTTAAGACTCCACCCACGGTTAACAGTGCCCACAACTTAGTACACATACCGATGTATGTACATACATGAACATCAGATGTAGTGCTTGGCCATATATTCCATAAGTTTTTAAATTGTATAAACATGTTTGAAGCTATGACAACACAAATATTGAAACAATATATACAGGAATAGACATTACACATTATACTTGAAACACTTTTTATTTTGCTTGCCAAATGTTGCTGCTGCCTCGAGCGCTGACACATATGCACGTAAACATAAATATATCTATCTATATAGAATATATATTTTAGCGCTGTCGTCAAGCAGTGACGCCCACTCAATAGATCTATTTGCCTTAGTTGAAAAATTGGCGTATTATACATCAACTAAGAATTCCATGCTAAATCATCTCAAGCAAATTTTGATTGATTCGCAGTTGTCTGGCCTTAAAGCGGGGCGAGGTAATATGAAATGTGAAAATGTGATTAAAAATGTATATTTCAGTAGAGACACATACATACAAAAGTACAGTGCACTTTCGCAAATAAGAAACCATCTTTTTGACAATAATTTATAATATTTTGATTTTCTATATTGATTCTTGTTTGTAAAAGTCTTTGAAAATTTTTGAAAACCTGACATAATTTAGGGAATCTTTCAGTATTCACTGTATTTCCATTTATATGTATGGTATGCGTATGTGTGTATGTATAGATAAGTGTATCTGTGTGATGCCAGAAGCAGATGAACATTCTCGACGCTGCTATGGGAAATTTGCTTTTCTTAATTTGATCGTTAGTCAGTCTTGCTTCGCATATTGCAAATGCACAAATATTTGGGCTATATATGTATAAACAGTTGCGGGCAAAATAATAGTAGCGCTAATTCTCAAAGCATTTAATATAAATTTGACCCATTTTATAGTAAAAAAATCAAAACATCTTCAAAATCTTCAACATTAAGAAGAATTTAAATCTGCATAGTAAAAATTGTTTCCAATTTCGAAATATTAAGCGTAGTAAAATGTAACCAGCTTTCATATCTAGGTTTAGAAATATTATATTCTATTATATAGTAGCTATAGTGAAATCTGAGAAAACTTCAATATTATTTTATTACTATTATAATGATATATTAAAGTAATAATTTAATAAAAATTTTATAAAAATCAATTTATTTATAATAAATTTGAAGACTATAATTTTTGTTTGTTAATTCAGTAACACTTTTAACTACGTATTTATTTTTTCATTTTTCGAAACATATGTGTGTAACTACTGTTATTTTGACCGCAGCTTTTTTGTGTACTTGCATACTAACGTAAATGTGAGTATTTTGGCGTGCGTTTCTGTCGCGTAGTCTTAGCTGAGATCGAGATCTTTGCGACTTCAAGGTCGACAATTTCGATGAAAATGAGTTTATTGTTTGGACAGTGGCATTAACGGCAATCGCTGTTAGCAGCATCCGTCCATGTGGGCGCTGCCGAAAACACCTCAGCAGCAACTGATGATTATTATTTTATTTTTGAAATTCATGATTGAATTTATTGTATTATCCATATTTCGATTTGGTTTTTTTTTTTTGTGATCGCAGCGACTCGTGACGAGTGCATACAGTTTTAAATAATTTGAAAATATTCATTGCTAACAGCGCACTTAAATTATTTGCAAGGGCTGATGACTTCTGCGATTTGTCGCCGCACCGTAAAAGGACAGGCTTCATAAACACACATTTGTCGATATTCGATGCCCAATGTCATCGATTACTCATCTCGCTTTGCATTTGTTTACAAACAAATCGAAACAATATGGAAATGTGTCGCCAACGTTGCCACCACCCACATGTTTTAAGCAAAACACACGTATGTGTGTGTGTATGGCTGAATTCGCACTTACACATGTGCATATTTTAGAACGCAAAACTGATATGTAGCTGGAGTTACAAAGTGGCTTGAAATCTGTCGTTCTTTGCCCTAAAACGGCAGTGATCATTAAGTTTTGAACCGGTTGACATTGCCGTTACTGGTTACGCGTTACACTTCCACCCACACAATTTTAGCAATGCGTAAAAGAGAACACCACCAATAACTGTTTGTTTATTTTAAGCTGATTAATATTACCCGATTTTCTCTAAATAATTAAATATACATGTGAATCTGGTAGTTTCAGAATTTGTCAAATAAAATAAGAAATGAAGTGGTCGGCAGTTGAATACCCTTCCTTGGTAAGCACGTGTGGCTAAAAGCTAAAGTAACTACGCATTCGTAGGGCAGACAGACACACTCTTCCCTCACACTCGACCACTCCCAATTACCGTCTCATTCACACTCGCATTCTATTCGTAGTCCATTCACTTGTTCCTTGCCGGCGAGAGAGACACGTAAGACAGAGAGTGCAAGTGGGCTGTGTTGAAGATGTGTGTGATGTGTAGATGTGTGGGTGCTATTACTGCCAGTCACTGCCATGTTGGCTTTACTTTTTGTGGTTCAATCCGCACTCTCTCGCTCTCGCGCTCTCTTCTACGCTGTAGTGTTCTCTTTTGTGGTTGCGGTCGCGGCGTTGGCGCTGCGCTATAAAAGCGTTCACATACCCAAAATGCAAAACAGTCAAACAGAAAACTTTGAGACGCGGTGAGTCGTGTGTTCCGAGTTACCCGACACATACACAAACAAATACATATAAAGAAGAAGAATACATTTGTGATTTTTTGTTGGTTCTGATTAGAAAGTGAATATATATACACAATATATACTTAGCTGACCAAGTCAATTTGGTAGAAGCACCAGGAAAACAAAAGCGGTGCGCGTGAAAACAACCCGAAGCAGAAGCAAGAAGAAGCAGCTACAAACTCAAGAAGTTTTGTAGTTCTATTTTACCACAAAACACACACACATAAAAAAACAAAAATGGCCGAGGCTAATAAGAGAAATATTCCCATCAAATTGGGAGACTTCAGCGTTATCGATACGGAATTCAGCAGCATACGCGAACGTTTTGACTCCGAGATGCGCAAAATGGAGGAGGAGATGGCCAAGTTTCGTCACGAGCTGATGAACCGCGAGGCGAACTTCTTCGAGTCAACCAGGTAAGCAATCCAACGTGGTAAATTCCAATTGGAATGTGCTAAAAAGATTATTTTTTTTACTTGCCTGTGTGTGAGTTTGTGTGTGTGTGTTTGCGTTTTGTCTAATTTTTTTTTGGGTTGACACTTAGCACTAGTCTAAAACGATGAAATGTTTATCCAGATAATTATTACGTTAATTAGGTAATGCAATCCAATAGTCTTCATTTGCTTTTATATACATAGTTTTATTTAGTTTGCCACAAAAGTGTAACAGATTAAACAGTAAAAGTAAGCAAATTTTTAATGAAATAAGTAAGGTTTAAAATTAAAAATAATGTTTAGAAAAATAAATCGAATGCTAAAATGCGGACTGTTTTGCAATATTGCAGAATATACAATCGAAACTTATATCCCTCGCTAATACTCCAAGTAATGAGAGTGAGAATATTGATTGTAAAAACAGAACTTGGAAATGTTTATGCTTTCTAAAAAAGTTGCTTGAACTTTGATAGATTGTGAAAACGATACTCAAAATTTATGATTAAGTTACGTACTCTTTAGGATACCCCAAACATTTTCATTTAAAAATAGGCATGATATGGCTCGGTAACATCATCATCATCAGCATCATTATCGTCGTCGGCGCCGACAGAATGGCTGGATAATGAACTGGGGCTAAGGCCATAACGCCACTGAACGCCCCAGATACTCACGCAAACGTTTTCTAATGCGCTATATATATATATATACATATATGTTTATATATTTGGATATATGGGGGAATGAGTCACTTTGGCTTTCTACACACACACACACACGCACCCCCATCCCCCCACACGCAAAAAACACACTTAGTGTTTATTGATGCCCTAGCCGAACCGCGAACCCTGGCGTCCACACCATATGCGCATATTTAAAACTGCAAAATATTTATTTATATTTTTTTTCATTTTTACATTTGATTATTTTTGGCTAGCAAACTAATCGCAGATTTCCCAAAACATATACACATGCACATGCATATATATATATATTATATATTTTTTTGTTGGTGTCTGCAATGCAACTGTGCTTATAACGGTATCCCATGGTTGCATTGAAGAAGAGATAGAAGAACAAAAAAATCACGTATTTCTGCACACAACATGATGTAGCGTAACGGAACTATAGCGTACAACTGCGCGCACACACAAACAGACTATTATGCAGACATGTGAATACATAATTCAAATATTTACTAAATAAACAGACAATGTGAAGGCGGCGGTAAAAGAATGAAGCAAAACAGAAATACATACAAAAGAGCACATAAAGTACATTCTATGTACACAAATGTGTACATTTATACATACTTTTGTACTTCTACGGAGCAAAATGATGTCGACGTTGCGTTGACGTTGCCGTCGCGGTTGCGCCTCGCTGGCCTTTCAATCTTTCAATCTAGCTTGTGGCTGCGGGGCGGCGAGGCAACGACGCGTGGGCGCCACTTGAGGCGAGTTCGAAACGAACGTCTATCGCTTTAGCTTAGCTTCGACTCTGGCCTAGAGCAGCAATTGATGACATAATCGAAGCGATTTTTTGTCTTCATTGCATTTGCATGCGCGCGCAATAATAAAGCCAATGCTAGCTTGCGTTATCACAAGTATTAGTAGTAACGGTAACTTTAGCGTTAACTCAAGAAAACTTTCTAAGCAAAGTTTCGGATTGCGTGCGGCTGGCTCGAAACTAAACTTTCGCACAAAAAGCTGCGTAAAAGTTTTTTCCAACTGAAAATTGCTTTTTTTTGTGTTCGAGGCCCACCAATGTCTCACATTGGGTGTCGACAATGCAACCAATTCACTAATGGGTGTTGGTTAGTGTGGTAAACACTTTGGGGTAGCTAGGATAGGGGAGGCAAAATGCCATGACTCATTTGGTATCGAATATTAGTCGGCGTTTGAATATTAGCTATAAAGACAGACAAACCCTCAAAGGTCCCACAGCGGGACATCTGCCGTTGGCTTTGTAATAAATGTGTAAAATAAATTGTTTGTTGTTGAATGTTTAAAAATAAATGATCACGTCATTGGCATCTGGGTTCGACATACAAATATACAGTAGACAACTAATTGATTTTTTTGAAAAATACACTATACTCTTCGAAATTGTATTATTACTCAATACACACACTGTACATTGTATATATATATATATATATATATATATATATATAAATGATCAAATGCTATTTCGATTCCAGATAAAAAACAAATTATTTTTGTGTACATAAATACGATCGATCGATCGGATACAGTGGTACTGTCGCAAAGATAAAACATTGACTCTAATTATATTTTTCTAATTATATTTTTCAAAATATTATATCTCAGTTCAACAATGACTATTCAAAATTAGAAGATACCAAAACATCTTTAAAAATATGAATAATAGACCAGATGAACCGATTGCCGAGTCCCACTGTCTTTCAATAAACTGGCATTGTCCTCGAAGCTCAACGTTTGTTTGGCTTTGTTCAAAATTCCAGGGTAATTTAGAGCGCCCCCGATCCAATTTGCAGCTCAATGGGCGATCTGCCAATTGTGAACAATATCTATCAGTTGCATATAGTCTATTTGGGTATTGTGTTAGAGAGATATAAACAGAGATCGAGAAAGGGAGAGAGAGAGAAAGAGAGATAGGTTTGGTTAGTGGTTGAGTTTGGGATCGGCGGGATTGTTTATGCAAATAGCCCATACGTACATACTAGAAACATTCAAAACTTGTCCCTACCGTATTTATATATGTGTGCACCTGGCACTTTGACTTGGCCAATTGAAGCGTTAACCGTTTATGGATAGAGATTAAAAGTCGAATTTGTTAATCATCTGGCATATCATATTTTCGTTATTTTGATTTATTCTGATATGATCAAAAATCAAAAGCAATGAATTATAAATTTAAAATAACCATTTGCTTTATGTGTACATACATATTTCGCTACAGATGAACATATGTATTTGTGCATATTGAAATATATCTGTTAATTTATGTGCTGCCAATTTAGCTTAGGCGTGATGTAACTGATGATGCTGTCGATAATAAGTAATGTACAGATGATATCATTCTAATTTTTAGCACGAGCATTTCGTAAGCTATTCGTGACCTGTGCGAGATTCGATGACACTTTTAATCGTTGCTCATCGATGATCAGCTTTAGTGCCTTGCTGTCTGCCTACCGATTAGAATTTGTTTAGTTGCAACTAAACTCAACGACACTTGATACGCGTTGTTGTTCTTGTTTTTGTTTTGCTTGTTTAATTTCGTGTATTTTTTTGTACTGCAGAGCTTTTTCATAACAATAAATAACACAAAATAACGCATGACATCATCCAAAGCGGTGGCGCGACGGAGCGAGAGAGATTCGAACTTGAGCGTATGCCGTTGTCAAATCTATATACAGATATATGCATGTGTGTGCTGTCCAATTGAAGAGAGTCTTATATATATATATATATATATATATATGTTTGTGTGTGTCTGTCCGTTTGTTTGCTTGTGTTGTGTTTTTGGCTAGCCATAAGCAATTTAGCGCCAACACACGACTGTTGTGTTCCGGCAGGTGCTTTAACTTCCTCTACTCTATGAATACCACAGTAGCTATGGCCAATAAGCCGAAGTTAGAATTAACGGTTTTCACTATTAGTCACACACCAGTGTAGGCAGTCATGTGTATTTGTATATGTGGGTTGCATTTAACAGCAGTTTCGTTGCTGCACGGTTGTCAGCAGCAAGGTCGGCTTCGGGCACGTTTACAGTTGCCAGTCGATGGCACGCTTATCAAATTGTCAGATTTCATGTCTGCGTGTGTGGTTATGCGTATGCATGTGTGTATTTGCTGGAGTGTTAAGTAGCGTGCGTGGTCAGATATGTCAGACGACCGGACGGTTTATTGGTCTGCGTTACCCAATTGAATTTTAAATTTTCTGTTTCAGTTATAAAGGCATGTGTGTAGGTAGGGTGTGTGTGTGTGTTTATATATACGTATAATAGCTTTTAGCACCTTAACTGTTTAAGTTGATATAAAAATGAAAAATAATGCACAGATTAACTGTTAACCAAAAGATTTATCTTATATATATATGTATATACGTACATTTATATTTATATACAATATCTTTATTCATTTCTTTCTTTCCTTACAATAATTACCTGCTGCTTTGGAAATAAAAACAACTGCAATTAAAATACATAAACATATCTTTAACTGACTTATAATATTTTCCTCTTGAAAAGCTCTACTAAAAAAACAACAACTACAACCAGGTACTCTATCAACTATTTTATATTTCAAGTTTTTTATTTCTTTCTTGAAAATGTGTTTTATGTACAATTTTCTGATCGACTTGTTAATAATAACCACACATCGATATGTATGTATGTAAGTGTTGGTAAATACTTATTTATTTTTTGAGTTCTTGTAGAAGTTCACACATAGTTAAAAATAAAAAAAAAATTTTGTATTTGCACTGTATTTTGACTGACAGATTCGTGTGTTGTCACTTAACTAAAAGTTTAACAAATTTATTTAAAAAACACACAATCTAAATACATATATGTACACATACATGCAAAGAAAATGTATATACACTAAATCATATGCGGAATATTTGGCAGGTGTTTTAACAATTTCTATTGTTTAAAATTAAAACAGCTTTGAGATTCAACCAACTTGAAAGTTAACAGACTTTGTTTCGTTACACTACAAATACCAAAAAACCCTTCCAATGTGACCATGTAATTACCTGCGGGGCACATACTTATGTATAATACAAAAGCATTTTTCTAGTTATAGAAAATGACTCAAACAGAAATTTGGGAATGTCTGGCTACTTGGTCAGGTTGGCGCCTGAAAATCTTGGCACCTATGCCAAATGCTTGATCCCATTGTGTCTGAGCAGAGGAGCAAGAGAAAACACTTATCTCGCTGAAAACATTGAATTTAAGCTCTTTACGAGTTATAGAAGATTAAATACCCTTGCGCACCTCATATATAAAAAATGAACCCGATAATCTTTCTCCTAAGTAGAAGGTTATTTCTAGCATCTAAAACTAAGTATAATACATATAGGGCACTAAAATTATTTCTATAGACTTGAATTTCATTAAAGTTAAACACTATCTGAGTAAAAATCTTCGACAAATAGATATATATATATATATTTATATGTAAATACATTATACAGATAGATCTTTGAAATGCAAATGGTATATGCATATGCTATATTTACATACATACATATACATTCATACCATTCGCTGTCTTTTTTTTTGGTTGAATTACACAGCTGCCAGCTGTCGTTAAAAATTATAAATAAACACTGTTCCAGGGCGGAAATCCCTGATTGTATTTCGAAATATGTACGGCTAGGACACTTTGCTGCAGCTGCAGCTGCTGCTTCTGAAAGTGCTGCAACAAGCGGAGCTCAGCCTTAACTGATGCTGCCATTTGACATCAGTTGCACTTGAAGCGCGTTTGACAGCGGGTTTTTCATTTACCCATTTCCCAACATCAATTTCTATTCCGATTTGAATTTGGTCCACGTAATGGAGGCATTTAAACGCACCTTTCATAAAACGTTTCGCACCAGCAACACAACAACAACAACGACATCAACAAGAACAACAAAAACCTCGACTAGGTGTAAAATTTATGATTTTATAGATAAATATCCTGTACGCAATTTTAATTATGTGGCCATAACTAATATTCTGTATTTATGTTTACATTGTTTATTTTGCAGCTCAACGACAAACTCGGCACTGCCATCGAGAGTACCCAAACAACAGAATTACGTGTCGGACATTAGCTCGCCTTTGATACAGGTATGTAGATCTCTCTAAAACTGTTGTGTAGAAGAAGAATCAAGCATACTAATTGTTAATTATTCTTCACTTCTTATATTTTTGCATCTGCAGGATGAGGGTGATAACAAAGTGCTGAAGCTGCGCTTCGATGTCAGCCAATATGCGCCCGAGGAGATTGTTGTGAAAACTGTCGATCAGAAGCTTCTGGTGAATATTTATAAATTTATGGACTCACGTTAACGTGTATAACTCATATATTTAATTATATTTTCAGGTGCATGCCAAGCACGAGGAGAAGTCAGACACAAAGAGCGTGTACAGGGAATACAATCGTGAATTTTTGTTGCCGAAAGGCGTCAATCCCGAGTCGATTCGTTCGTCCCTCAGCAAGGATGGTGTCCTTACCGTGGATGCGCCACTGCCTGCCCTTACTGCTGGCGAGACTCTGATTCCCATTGCGCACAAGTGAGGTGGAACAACAACTGGTTGCGGTAGCATCATCATCCTCCATGTTGAGGCCAGCTATCCAAATATACCGAGCGCCATCAGCGTATTTCTAGCACCTACTAAAATCGCAACAGATGATTAAACCCTCAGAACTTTTGGGAAAATCACAAATCAGAATTCAACAATTGGCCGCCTATATGATTAAAGAATTTTTTTTTGTTTTTGCATTAAAAGCTAAATATTATAATACTGACTTACTTCTCATACTTAACTGTAATAACTTAAGTGTAATGCAAATTATTATTAAATTTGATTAATTTAATTGATATTTATAATTCTCGCAATTAAATGTTATTATTTTCTTGTCGTAGTCGCCAAACGCATTTGTTTTTATTCCCGAATCTTTAGAGGATATTATAATGAAGTAACTTATTAAAGATGAGATCGGATAGCACCAAAACCATATATATACTGTTGCTTACTGATGGCAGCTATTGTATTTGATACGTGTCAATCATTCCATTTTCTCCAAGGTTACATAAATATTTTTGCAAACTTGTAGAGTTTTTTTGTATCTTTTATTCAGTTCCAAGAGATCTAAGATATATGATATAATACAATATGTCTCTAACTCCTCTGCAGTTGAAGTTGATATATAGTTCGACGTTGAATTTCCAAAATGACATGCCTAGAGGTGTGACCACAAGATCATGCTGGCCTACTCTAAATCGTGCGTTCCTCTCATATACATGCTGACTATGATGTATAAACGTACATACATACGTATGCTTAGGAGTGTACGTCATTTAGTTTCTTACAGTCTTTCAGTTAATATAGTTTTTATTCATATATCATCTTTATAAATTTTGTTAATGTAGCCGAACTAAAAAAATGCAACAGGAGCCAAAGTCCCAGTGCGCGCATGTGGGCAGGGATGTGGACGTCAATGTAAGTCCGGATACGCTGGCCGCAGCGTCGCTGTTCGAGGATCCCCGCTACCGTATTCGACCCATGCAACAGGTCATTTCCGCTCTAATTGGCGGCCTAATCACAGCCATTGTGGGTGAGTAGGTTGCAATGAGAGGGGCATGCAGGTTTCCCATTCATATTGATTAAATCAAATTGTTTGGCTATCCAGTCACGCCCCTGGATGTGGTGAAGACACGCGTTCAGACGCAATCGCAGAACCCGGTGCGAAAGCCCCAAGTTGTATCCAAGCTTTGCTATGTCTTTCACAACGGTCTCATGACGCACGTCTGTAAGCCAAGTGCCAGCGATTGCTTGGCCAAAAATGCCGCTGATGCAACCAAACGCATTCCACTGCGCGGCAGCATGGTGAGTAAAAGCTGTAAGGCGCTCGATCTGCCATTTGGCAACAGAAACGTCCATTTTATGCAATTTGGAATCAGAGTGAGAGCATAAAAACCAGCCAGTACCAGTTTACTCAATAGATCGACTTTCCTGTAGGATGCATTTCTGAAAATTATTTGCTACAATGGTGTTTCCGGACTCTGGTCCGGTTTAAGTCCGACGCTCGTTTCGGCGCTGCCGTCGACAATCATATACTTTGTGACCTATGAGTATCTGAAGAATTCGTTCACCAATTTCTATAATATATGCCAAAAAAAGGAAACGTGAATCCTTTCCTCGAAGACGGCGATAGTAAGACTCAGATGAAGACAGCATCGGAGACTAGACTGCAGCTACCATATGCGGTGCCAGTGGCATCGGGGATATTGTCACGTACGGTCGTTGTGACGGCCATAACGCCACTGGAAATGGTGCGCATTAAAATGCAGTCGGGCTACGTAACGTATACGCAGCTGTGGCATGTGTTACGCACGCTGATCAGGACACAGGGCGTTTTAGGATTGTGGCGTGGTTGGCCGCCGACTGTGATGCGGGATGCACCATTCTCGGGCACCTACTGGGCCACCTACGAATATATTAAGCGTGCCTGTAAAGTATCAGAGCCATCGCTTTGGTTCAGCTTTCTCACGGGCGCAGCATCCGGGGCGGTGGGTGTCAATATCATCAACCTTATTAATCTTATATCTGTCATATAAATTGTGCATATTTTAGTTGGCCACATTGGTGACAATGCCGTTCGATTTGATTACCACTCACACACAAATTGAACTGGGACAGGATATCCTATACACAGACCCTGGCAGTGCACCTCCCAAAGGTAGCACCGCAAACAAGGCCAGAAGTTCAACGGAATCCGTCAAACAGTCGGTGTTGTCGCGCCTCCGAACAATTTATCGTCAGCAGGGCATACGGAGCCTCTACGTCGGCGTTACTCCTCGGCTACTGCGTGTCATGCCCGCATGTGCCATTATGATATCGGCTTTTGAGTACAGCAAATCGTACTTCTTTAGGTACAATCTAGATCTCCAGGAGACTGGTATGTATCCGTTGCAAATATCAAAGGCTGCTTTAAGTATTTTTTGCATTAGATTAGCGCTGCATTTGAATGTAAACGGCAACAGTTGTTGCACACACTTATCGAAAAGTATATAATTATTACTTTTAAATATCGATGCTATATAGTAAAATGTATAAATATATCGCTGATTTAGGTGGCAAACAGCTGTTGCAACATCAAACCGGCTCGTACGTCAGCTGCTGAATTATCGATATGTTTGAACACACAACACACACACATAGCCAACCATAGGTAGATGTTATACGGAAAACTATATTTTGTATTCATAACGTTCGCATTTGTACGTCCTTAATTGAATCACAATAACAACGAAACAGCGCGCACAAACATTAACAATATCGTTCAGGTTACCGACGTGCCTCTTAACGAGCCAAGCCAAGTGAAGTATGCCCGAGTCAAAGAACAACTACACTGCGGCAATAACAAAGGACAGTTATGGGTCAACTGCGTTCCGAACAGAACCGAAGTTTACAATGACAGATCCAAGATTTCGAATTCGACCCATGCAGCAAGTTGTGTCTGCCTGTACCGGTGCCATGATCACCGCCTGCTTCAGTAAGTAACAAAATAAAGCGTTGCTCTACACGTGTACAGTGGTCGCTCCAAATGCTGGATTTTTTTGTACTTTTTTTTGCAATATTAATTTATTTTAATTTTTATTGACGGAATGATTCTAAAATTTCTAGTGTTTGCAAAAATGTTTTTATTTTTTGTACCTGTATCAAAATTTTTTTGAACATTCCCATCAAATATTACTTTACAATTTATAAGATGTACATTATCTATATTATTGTTGTTATATAACTGAATGCGCTCAAGCGAATATCCACTGTATATCACTAGTATTTATATGACAATTGTCATTTCACCACTTTATGTGCTGATTACAGTGACGCCATTGGATGTTATTAAAACCCGTTTGCAGGCCCAACAGTCGGCGCTTCTGTCCAATAAGTGCTTTCTCTATTGCAATGGCCTTATGGATCACATATGTCCATGTGGTCCGACTACCCCTCCACCTACTTCAGCACATGCATTTACCAAGCTAGCGCCTGCATCCTCCACCCATTTTACGGGCACAATTGTGAGTATATCTTGTGCATAATATTCGTAGAATATATTTTGATTTTCAGTTTCTCTCTTTTCTGTGCAGGATGCATTCATTAAGATTAGCCGCGCTGAGGGCATTGGCACACTGTGGTCTGGTCTGAGTCCGACACTCATCTCCGCCCTGCCCTCGACTATTATATACTTTGTGGCCTACGAACAGTTCAAGGCACGATTCAGCGATATGCACTACAAATATTTGGCACCTGTTCACAGTTCACCTTACAAAAGGGACATTCCAATGCTGGTGCCGATGCTTGCTGGCGTCACGGCCCGTATCCTGGCCGTTACCTTTGTTAGCCCCATTGAGCTGATACGCACTAAAATGCAATCGCAAAGAATGACCAACGCCGAGATGCTGGGCTCCATCCGGCAAGTGGTGCAGTTGCAGGGCATCTTGGGCCTTTGGCGGGGTCTGCCGCCAACAATACTACGGGATGTGCCCTTCTCAGGCATCTATTGGACCTGCTATGAGTACCTGAAAAGCAGCTTCCATGTTGTCGAGCCCACGTTCGCCTTTAGCTTTGTGGCGGGCGCCATTTCGGGATCGGTAAGTTGAGTCGATGCTAGAAATAATTATTATATTCTTGCTGCACTTAGTCTAAAGCACATTCTTATTTTTAATTGTTCAGGTTGCTGCAACTATTACGACACCATTTGATGTGATTAAGACGCATGAGCAAATCGAGTTCGGTGAGAAATTCATATTTACAGGTAGGCCTCTTGCTACCACTAGTATACCGCTGGTTAGCAGCTGCACTGACGCTTCGGTTTGCCTTACAATAGATAATCCACCAAAGAGTATGCCGACCAAATCCGTTTTGGATCGCTTGGCAAACATTTATCGCTTAAATGGACTCCGTGGCATATTCTCAGGACTGGGCCCGCGTCTTTTTAAGGTGGCGCCAGCCTGTGCGATCATGATTTCGACTTTCGAATACAGCAAAGCGTTCTTTTACCACTACAACGTTGACCAACACAATCAGACGTTGCTGGCCAATAACAATGCCACGCGGTCAAATGTGGTTACAGTCTACACGACGAGTGGAAAGGATTAGGGCGGACTGGGTATGGCACGAGCCTGTAAATATGTATATTATGACTAAACTTTAATGCAAAATCGATAGGCTGCAGCACATTAAGCAGTTTGAGTTTAGAACTTGTAAAATTGATGAGTGAAATAAATTTCTTTTAATATGAAACTTTGAATCAGGAATATTTTTTGCGCTTTATCGATAGCCTTAAGTGCAACTCTTCGATATGCGAGCATATGCTTTCTCGTATTATCGATAACGCTGGAAACACGTGTCGGCCTTTTGTGTTTTGTTTTACATTGCGTTCTAAATAACTACTTAAAATGGATAACCGACAAAAAAATAAAATTGATAAAAACATACAAGATACATCATCCGATGTTGAGTTGGCTCAAAATGCAGCGCAAACAAACACCGCAGCTGCAGCAGAGTTAACAGGAGCTGAAGAAAAAATTCCTAAACAATCAACACAAAACAAATCCAAAGCCAAAAAGGTACTTAAGCCCGAGGCAAGTATTCCACGCGGCCAACCAAAATCTAATCGTCCATGGAAGACGCCCAAACAAAAGTAAGTCGAATAACAATTTGCACTTCTTGGTCATGTTAAAAAAAATTAATAAAAAAAAAACCTCCAACACTTATGCGCAGATTCAGTAAAATCAAGAAGACAGTAAACCGGCTGACGTTTGAAAAGAAAATGGAGCTGCGAAATGAAATGCGTTACATTAAGGAGAAGTCCAAGGAGATCAAGGAGCAGCGCAAAGAAGCCGCCGTCCAGCGTCACCAGCGACGCGTGGAGAACGCCGAACGCCGCCTGGCCAATGAGCGTCGCTCCGAAGTTGTGCAAGTGATCAAGAATCCGGCCAAGCTTAAGCGCATGAAAAAGAAGCAAATGCGCATGATCGAGAAACGAGATTTGAGCCAAGTTAAAGTTGTATAGGTTGGCTATTTACTCTAGTTTACTCTTACTTTTTTTTGCCCCTCTAAATAAATCTAGTTTTGTAATGTGATTCATTAGCACCGTTTTATATGTTAGGGACAAATATGAAAAATGCAGCATGTAACATTTGTTTTTTTGTTTAATGTAGTTATTGTAAAGTATGTACATATAAACACTTAAAGCATAATATTAGACTAGTTCAACAAATTAACATAGTAATCCAAGTTGACTACATAAGCCTCCGCTTCCCGGTTGCCGTTGTCTAATCGAAATTGTGCCAAAATCTGTTTGCGTTGTTCATTCAAAGTGTGACTTTGCACGGCTTTTGGTATTGTGAGCGTGGCATGTTGCATTTTGGCTTGAATGCGTGCACGCAACTTTAGATCCAAGTGATGTGCCAGCGATTGTAATTGGGGCTGTTTGGTCCTCACTTCTGGTAGACTGGTATACGGTGCTCGGCAATGGAGTAAAGATTTTATGAAGCTAAAAATCGATTGAGCAGCTGAATCATAGTAGGAATCCGCTAATGTTAAACTATTGTGAGCCCAGCTGTCAGTGGTGGGCTCCTCGAGTCGGGTTTGCATTTGACGGATAACAGCTTCGGGCACAAAGTCGCCTGATCCGCGTTTCCCATTGGCCAGCAAGCAATCAGATAAGGGAGTCGCCACATGAATTTGAGCAAAAATGCAGTTTTGGGCACAACACTGCTGATATAGCTTATAGCGCATGCTTCGATAATAATGGTTATCATCGCAAACAATTAAATAATTATCGCTCTCCATTGCGGACATTGTTCGTCGCACTTTTGCTGGAATACCGAGAAGCAGCGGATCATTTTGCCTGGTTCGAATTGTTTCGATGATTTGGGTTAACAATTGGGAGATGATGTCACGTTCCCTTTTATGGTCATTGTCATTATGAAAGTAGTCATCGTAGCACACATGGAAAACGTTCCAGCTGTCTAGGTCAGCCTGATGCTGCAGTATCCAATTGCTGAGACTTGTTTTGCCAGCGCCAGGCAGACCTATTAGCGCAAGCAGACAAATGCGCGACATCTATATCTATCAATGTGTATTCTTGTATTTGTGAGTGTGGGTGTTTGCTTGTGTGTTTTGTTTAACTATCTAGTATTGAAAATAGGAGCAGTGGCATAATATTCCAATCCTGCTGCTACATGGCCAAATTGCTCGGAGTATAGTTGGCATTGTTGGCGGGTGTTAGAACCGCGCTAGTGGCAGCGACTTCCTTTTCTTTAAGCTGCTCTTTAATACGTTCCTCCTGCTGATGCTGCTCTAATTTTTTGGCATTTTCTTCCACTTCTTCCATGCGCTTGACATTAATTTTAGTTTGCACATCGACGTAAGCTTTCATCATGTTTTGATTGAAGCTCGCAAATTTGGTCACACATCTGTCCACGCAGGTGTTCTGCACATTAAAAATAATATATTAATATATCATAATATTTAAAGCAAAGAGTCGCATTTCGCTTACCTCTTGTTCAAACAGCTCGCGCTGACTAAGATTATCAACGCAACGATTGAAACACAACTCCGTCACTTTGTTGTGTAATGTGAGAAAATCATTCAACTGCAAGAATAATATTTATGAATTAAAAGTGTCGCAGTTGTACTTAAAATGCATACATTACGCAAATTGGAATCCATTGGGATAAAGCAAGAAGAATTAACTGATTTAGAATTTATCACAAATATGAATTTTTTGTTTAAAAGTCCGTGCGCAGCAAACAGCTGTCTAACTTTTGTCTTTTGACAAGTGTAGCCTTATCGATTTAGAGCATCACATAGTCACATAGTTATCGATTATTTCTCGTAGTAACATATTATTTCAATATTGCTTGTGTCAGCAGACTGTGCATAAGCCATATGTTAAAGAGAGGGAAATAATATATTTTTTTTAATTTAAAATAACAACATAAAACATTTTCCATGCATTATTTACATTGCTGTGCTCAATCGTGCAACTCTGCAAATATTTCGATAAATGCATAATCTTGTATTTTTTTTTAATGCTATCGATAGAACTATGCACTTGTTATCTATTGAACATGCAAATACATATGACGTGCGCATGCATCTATTCAAAAACATGGATACATATGCGTGTCTAAGATTAATGCAGTTATTTAGAAAATCAGGTTTCTTAGCCAGCCCACGTGCGAGCATATCGCTCATCTCTAGCGTGTACCTCTCCGACTATATTTTAACGGCAATCAGTCTGTTTACAATAAGGTTTTATTTTTATTAAATACTTACGCACATATACATTGTGCAATATATGCTGCCCAAGCCAAAAAAATACTTGAGCTGTCTTCGGCAATATTTCGGCTTAGATTCTTTTAAGCCACTGCAATGGCAGATAATACGCGCTCTACTTACGGAAAACGGTGGAGATGTTTGCACTGTTATAGCCACTGGATACGGCAAGTCGTTGATCTATCAGTTTCCCGCCTTCTACCTGAATAAAGTGGTCTTTGTTATATCGCCACTAATTGCTCTAATGGAGGATCAAGTGAATGCCTTGAATTACAAATCAAAATCTGGCGACTGCGCCTGTTTGCTTGGCACTGCACAGGAAGATCGTTCTATTAAGGAGCGCATTTTGGGGCTCCACTTCAAATTGGTGTACGCGACGCCGGAGTACATAACACGTGGCAATGGTCTCAAGCTGTTACAGGATTTGGGTCGCAATTTGGCGCTGATTGCCATCGATGAGGCGCACTGCATTTCCAAATGGGGTCACGAGTTCCGGCCTGCGTATCGTCGGCTTAGCGAGGTGCGATCTGCTGTACCACAAGTGCGCTTCCTGGCGCTTACAGGCACTGCAACAAGGCGTGTGCGCGAGGACATTTGCAAGCAGCTTCACATGCGCAACCCGCTAATTCTATGCAGTGACCTAGATCGCCCCAATCTGGAGCTGACGGTGCGTGTGAAGAGTGCGGATATTTGGTCGGACCTGCAGCCTTATCTGAGCTGGGCGTCCGAGGTGGCCGGTTCGGTTATTATCTACAACAACACCATACGTGACACGGAGCACATGGCACAAGAGATAAGCAGACATGGCATGCCCTGTCAAACCTACCACAGCAAGTTGCCATTGGAACTGAAGCGCCGCAATCAACAGCAATTCGCTAGCGATGAGGTGCGCCACATGGCGGCAACAACAGCCTTCGGTCTGGGCATTGACAAGCCCAACGTCCGTCTGGTGTTGCACTATGGTGCGCCCAGTGACATGGAGCGCTACTACCAAGAGATTGGTCGCGCCGGCCGCGATAATCTGCATGCCAAGTGTGTGCTTTTCTATAGCGATGCAGATGCTGCAATACATCAACGGTTGCAGCACAGTCAACCATTGACAGCTCAACGTAGCGAGGAGCTGCAACAGCTGGCCAAAGTCATGTTAGAGTACACACAGAGCAACCAGTGCCGGCGGCAGTTCATACTCAAATACTTTGGTGATCAGACTACTGCTCGCAGCCAGCCACGTCGCAATTGCTGCGACAATTGCCGCAAGGCGCAACACTTGAAATCTGCTCCCGTAGAGCAGCTGGATGTCAGCAGCGAATCACGTCTGCTACTTGGCATGCTCAGGGACTTAAATGGCAGTCTTGGTCTTGGCAAACTAATACTCGCGTTGCGCGGATCTCGCAGCAAAGGCCTTAGCATCGGGTGTCGGACCCACGAGAATTTTGGCAAGGGAGCCCATCGATCCATTGCCTGGTTTAAGGTACTTGCTGAGCATCTGAAGACCACGGGTTATATAAAGAATGAATATCTGAAGAATGCAAAGTGTGCCTTTGGCTTTCTCATGCCGCAGGTCACGCTCAAAGGTTGCCGCTGGCTGGACAACGAGCCTATTGAAGCGAAGGAGATAATCATTGAACCGACACCCCGTGTGGCAAAGCTGCTCAAGCAGCGCAAACGTTGCCGTGAGGAGGGCAAGCTACCAAATGAGTCACTTGACTGGGGCTCTGACATCGATCTTAATGAGTTGAATGAGGTGAATTCGCAGCAGGAAACGCTCGCGAATAATGAATCTGTGTGGGGTCCTGATATCGACATTGATTTCCATCAAATAGACGAGGCAGTGGCCAAGTCCATTAAGAATCCAACAAGTCAGCGGCAAGAAGTCAAATCCACCGATCTCGAACAATTGCTCGCCGATTGCCACAAGATTTTGCATGAGGAGCAGGAGGAAAGTGCCATAACGCAAAAAGCCCGCAAGCGCGTCTGGCAGTACCTGGAGGGCAGCTACCAGAAGCGACCCCTAATCCCAAAGTACAAATACAAGAAATCCAACTGAATATATTTATACAAATTTACACTTATCAAACTAGAATATAAAATAGTTCAAATTTTGTTAATCACTTTAGTTAATTGAATTCTATTTCATGAAAACTTATTAAAAACTTTAAAACATCGAAATAAAACGAGTTCTATATGAAAAGTTCATTTTTACCAAATCGATGTATTTATTTTTTATTTTAACTCCATTATGTTCACTTTGTTGATGTCATTTTCTTAATTGCTTGGTACTTAGCCCTAAACCTTAAAATGTCTATCGACTGGATTGGCTTATAAGACCTTGTAAGAGAGTTTTGAAATCAGCAAGGATTTGGGCGAGTAAGAGTTATCGAATGTCTTTTTAATGTTATTTTACTAGCCGCTTTAGCACTTTTAAAAGTGTACATAGTTTTTTTTTTCTAATTTGCGCTATCAATTTTATGGTTCTTCCAAAAAATAGGCTTTACACGATTGATTCATTATCAAGACCTTTAGGTATGCAGTGGTTTTATTGCTTTAAGATAATTTTCATAATTTAAGATTTCATAATTTAAGATAAAAAAAATGTTATAATTTACTTCTATACGTTTAAAAAAAATATATTTGTCTCGCATCTTAAGTTCTTCTTCGAAATATATTGAAAATATGTAGGCCTTCATGTATGCGTAATGTTTTAATCTGCCTGCAAGACCTTGATTGAAAGTTCACCCTTCCGTTGTGAAAAGCGCCTTTCCTCCCTAGACCATGGCATGTGTTGTGTTGATAAATGAAAAAACTGCCCAAGGCATATATAACTGATGATCAAGAAAGTGCAGCACATCAATAGATGAGTGCTCATCATTATCAATTAGCAACGAATTATTTTTGCGGCTTAGACACGAAGAATAGCGAATAGCGCTGCCTATTCCAAGGCCAAAAGGTGTTTACTAGATAAGCCATTTATTTAACTGTTACCTTAAATGTATTTTTTTTTTATAGTATTACTGCTGTGTTGAAGCCAAGCTTTATAACAGTCGACGAAATAATTAACTATTTCGTGAATAATACGTCTCTGAAAGTTGAGAATCATATTTACTTTAATTATACTAATGGAAACAATTGCATTCTCAATCACCATCTCCAGTCGACTATATTTTACTTTTGACGATACGAAACAATATACAAGAATAAATGAATGCATATGATAATCTGAAATTACTTAACCAGAAATGTGAAATTTTGATTATATTATTTCCGTTGAGACAAGGGCATCCAAAATTGATAAGTGCAAATTAATAAATGAGAGAAGAGGCGTGTCGAAAGCAAACAGCAGGCCAAAAATACTACCAAACCCAAACATTGCTAGATAAAAAGCACTATTAATATTAACTTAATTTAAGTTTTTCATTTATATATTGATAGTCTTAATGATGTTGCGTTACTACGTCGACTGCTTTATTAGTATCTGTGAAATATCTTAGTGTACCTGTCATATGTATCTACGAGTATTTAATCTTTGGTATCCAAAAAATTATTGTTTGCTTTATAGTTTCCAAGAGTTTACGCCGTTATCTAATAATAAAAACCACAAATACATATAAATATATACACCTATGTATTGGAACTCGCAGAATTTTGTATACAAGTTTATAAAGTTTTGCATAATTAAATATTTAAATTGTATTCTTTTTATAGAATTTACCAAATAGACACGTCAGCTCATGTTTTTATGATTGATCTCGCCTTTGTGTCATATTGGTTTGTCTGCGTTTTTTCTTTTAATATTGTGACGAAATAAAAAAAAAAAGTTATTAACTTATATGTGTAAGGTTATAATATTGCCATTTGAATGTAAGCCAATTTGCTTTTAATCACGTTACTTTAATATCTAATTGAAATACATTGTGCTAATGGCACAATTCAATTTATGACAGCTATATTTATTATATATAGGCACATAGACTTGTAGTAGCTGCCGGTAAATCCCCAACATTGCCACTTATCGTGATTTGCCTTGAGGCTAGACTTTTTCCCACAGTTTCTGGTTAATTACAGCTTATTTTTATGAAATCTTATCGAGCGCCCTGAGCGATGGGCAGTCAACAAACCGGTTCACTTATGCACTGCATCAACCCCGGAAGTGGTTGAGGGGTTAGCTAGGTATTCTGCAGAAGAAAACACGTACCTACATGTCAGGGCTGCAATAGAAAATGCTAAAGACTTAGAATTGAATATATATTTCAAGTGTATACAAACGATGGGCGTTTAAAAATCGTACTTTCAACCCTGTTCGCTGCTTGGCGCCGACGTCAACAATTTAGCTAGTCTCCACAATTCATAAGACAATAGCTTTTGTTTGGTCTGTGTTCAGTATCCCGTTGACTGCCGCGATGCTGAGATTGTCTGGCAAGTGCACTCCAGGGCTTTTGACTGCTGCAGTGCTGCTGGTAATGCAGCTTATCCCATTGGTGGCAGCCGCAATAACGATAACACCACCCACCGACTATTGTGCACCGGTCCTGTGCGAAATATTTAATGGCACCCATGTGCTGCAGGCGGCGCATACTGCGTGCCGAAATAACGGCAGCTTTGGTGCGAGCTGCGGTCCACAACCGAAACTGCTCTATATGAGTGATCGTCGACGTCAGCTGCTATTGGACATGCACAATTTAGTTCGCAACAAGACTGCTGCTGGCATGGTATCTGGCTATGAAGCCGCCATGCATATGCCATTATTGAGATGGGATGCAGAGCTGGAGCAGATGGCGGAGCTCCATGCCAAGCGTTGTCTGTTTAAACATGATGAGTGCCGGAATACGCCAAGAATTCCGATCAGTGGACAGAATATTGGCGACTTTTGGATTGAGCGCAATTTCAAGTCGCATTCGCAACGCATGAAGTCCCTTGTGCTCGAATGGTTCCGCGAATATAAAGATGCCAATCAAAGCTACATTGAAAGCTTTCATAACCACCCAGAGGGGTAAGTGATTTGTCATACTCACATTTATAGACTCTAATGCAATTTACGTGCAGGAAAAAGATCGGACATTTCACACAGTTAGTTGCGGATCGAGTGCGTCGTGTTGGCTGCGCTGCTGTGAGATTTCTTGAGCCAAGCACTAACAGATTCCATTTATATTTGACTTGCAACTACGACTATGCCAACATTTTTGAAGAACCAGTTTATCAATCGGGATCAACGGCTTCTAACTGCGCAAATCGCATTAGCAAAAAGTATCCAGCTTTGTGTGATTAAAAAACCGACGTGAATAACTCCGATAGCGAAGAAATTGACGAGGATAACAACATACCAATCTGACGAGCTTTCCTTTATTTATACAAAAATCTTAAATCTAGGTTCATGGCGTCGCCTAATACGACTCCATGTGTTGTAGGGCGAGACCTTGTGTTTTCCGTCATTAAGCAATAGCTGAGCCTTCTGCGTCGTATGTTCAAACTTGAACATTCTCCGGGCGGCCAAATCTAATATTAATTAATTCCCTATTTTGTAATTATCTTTTCCATATAATTCAAAAACTTTATTTATCGATCACGTTTTTAAATTTACAATATGTGCTCTAATACACAGCTCACATTTAAAAGTATTTTTACTTTGATTTAGAATGTTCACAAATGGTTTTTTTTTTTTTGACAAAAATTTTTTAACAACATTGTCAATAAGCAGAATATTTTATAAGTGAATACAATTTAATTTTAAAATTATTTAACAAAAAACTGTGATTAACAAATAATTTCTGTATGGCGATATTTAATTCGATAAGGGTCCATTTCTAAAGCTTTAAGAAATCTCGAATCTCAAGTTGATCCTTTTACAGAAAATCAGGACAACCAACTAGCTAAAAAACACCCAAATAGTTATTACAGTTTACAGCGAAGTAAACTTCCTGTGTTTTAGACTACCCACAGAACATTGAATGCTGTTTGATAGAGTAAATCCATGATATTCTATCGAAACTTTTACAGTTATTTTTTCAGAAAAGTAATTAATATAATATGAAAAATCTTAAAAGTATGATTTAAACAAGAGAAAACGTTACAGTCGGACTTAACCGACTGCGAAATACTTTGATACCATACATTATAATCTGATACCGATTTACCCAAAAAATACTGTCCAATTTAACCATTTCACTTGCAAATAGATATAAGCTAGTAATCTTCCTTAGAAATTGGGCAACTGAATCTACTAACTTATTGGCGTGTCTTAAAAATGTATTGGAGTACGATCTAAGTAATCCACCTTCCAAGTTTGGTAACTGTAGTTATTAAATTGTGCGAGTTATAAAATTTTTATCAATTTTAAAATTTGGTGATTCTAGTTTACAAATTTTGAATATGTGCGCTTTTTAGATATCTAGGCCGATCCTGAAGGCGGTGGGTCTCAGCGTGGTCTGCAAATTCAGCCGGTCATTGAAGGCGCTTACCAGCAAGTTAACTTCTAAGCTAGGTCAATCTATCATTTTAGATTTTTAAGAGATATCCGGATTTATCGGCATTAGCGATTATAGCAGAGATGTTTGAAGAACATCAACAACAATCTACCAACCAAATTTGGTAGCTTTAACCTTACAATTGTGAGAAATTTGTGAATTTGTCGATTTGCCAATATTGATTTTATCGTCTTCCAAGAAGACGACTAGTGGACGTGGCACTCCAAATGTTTAAAACAATATGTTCCAAGTTTTAAGTCTCTATTTCTAAGGTAAATCTAAATGTATCAGTTAAACGAAATTTTGTAATATCTGTTTTATTTTATTTTCTTAAGTCAACTGAAATATGAATTCAATATGCTAAATTATAGAGAATTGAGAATATATAATTTCGATACATCAACGAACTAATACCTTTAAGGTATTTAGAAGTTGTTGAAAGGTGGCAGAGATTCGGTGGTACTTTCTGAAGTATCCGTTGTTGTTATATGAGTGGGCTTAGACGTGGGCTTAGACGTATTAGGCTTAAATGTTATTGTACTCGGCTCAGTTGGTTTTAATGTTGTTGGCTTTTGTGTTATTGGCCTGGCAGTTGTTGTACTCGGCTTAGTTATTATCGGAGTTGTCGGTTTTGCAGTAATTGGCCTGGCTGTTGTTGTACTCGACTCAGTTATTTTCGGAGTTGTCGGTTTTGCAGTAATTGGCCTGGCTGTTGTTGTACTCGACTCAGTTATTTTCGGAGTTGTCGGTTTTGCAGTAATAGGCCTGGCTGTTGTTGAACTCGACTGAGGTATTTTCGGAGTTGTCGATATTGCAGAAGTTGGCTTAGCAGTTGTTGTACTCGGCTCAGTTATTTTCGGAGTTGTCGGTTTTGCAGTAATTGGCCTGGCTGTTGTTGTACTCGACTCAGTTATTTTCGGAGTTGTCGGTTTTGCAGTAATTGGCCTGGCTGTTGTTGTACTCGACTTAGTTATTTTCGGAGTTGTCGGTTTTGCAGTAATAGGCCTGGCTGTTGTTGAACTCGACTCAGTTATTTTCGGAGTTGTCGGTTTTGCAGTAATTGGCCTGGCTGTTGTTGTACTCGACTCAGTTATTTTCGGAGTTGTCGGTTTTGCAGTAATTGGCCTGGCTGTTGTTGTACTCGACTTAGTTATTTTCGGAGTTGTCGGTTTTGCAGTAATAGGCCTGGCTGTTGTTGAACTCGACTCAGTTATTATCGGAGTTGTCGGTTTTGCAGTAATTGGCCTGGCTGTTGTTGTACTCGACTCAGTTATTTTCGGAGTTGTCGGTTTTGCAGTAATTGGCCTGGCTGTTGTTGTACTCGACTCAGTTATTTTCGGAGTTGTCGGTTTTGCAGTAATTGGCCTGGCTGTTGTTGTACTCGACTCAGTTATTTTCGGAGTTGTCGGTTTTGCAGTAATTGGCCTGGATGTTGTTGTACTCGACTCAGTTATTTTCGGAGTTGTCGGTTTTGCAGTAGTTGGCCTGGCTGTTGTTGAACTCGACTGAGGTATTTTCGGAGTTGTCGATATTGCAGAAGTTGGCTTAGCAGTTGTTGTACTCGACTCAGTTATTTTCGGGGTTGTCGGTTTTGCAGTACTTGGCCTGGCTGTTGTTGTACTCGACTCAGATATTTTCGGAGTTGTCGGTTTTGCAGTACTTGGCCTGGCTGTTGTTGTACTCGACTCAGTTATTTTCGGGGTTGTCGGTTTTGCAGTAATAGGCCTGGCTGTTGTTGAACTCGACTCAGTTATTTTCGGAGTTGTCGCTTTTGCAGTACTTGGCCTGGCTGTTGTTGTACTCGACTCAGATATTTTCGGAGTTGTCGGTTTTGCAGTACTTGGCCTGGCTGTTGTTGTACTCGACTCAGTTATTTTCGGGGTTGTCGGTTTTGCAGTAATTGGCCTGGCTGTTGTTGTACTCGATTCAGTTATTTTCGGAGTTGTCGGTTTTGCAGTAATTGGCCTGGCTGTTGTTGTACTCGATTCAGTTATTTTCGGAGTTGTCGGGTTTGCAGTAATTGACCTGGCTGTTGTTGTACTCGACTCAGTTATTTTCGGAGTTGTCGGGTTTGCAGTAATTGACCTGGCTGTTGTTGTACTCGACTCAGTTATTTTCGGAGTTGTCGGTTTTGCAGTAATTGGCCTGGCTGTTGTTGTACTCGACTCAGTTATTTTCGGAGTTGTCGGTTTTGCAGTAATTGGCCTGGCTGTTGTTGTACTCGACTCAGTTATTTTCGGAGTCGTCGGTTTTGCAGTAATTGGCCTGGCTGTTGTTGTACTCGACTTAGTTATTTTCGGAGTTGTCGGTTTAGCAGTAATTGGCCTGGCTGTTGTTGTACTCGACTCAGTTATTTTCGGAGTTGTCGGTTTTGCAGTAATTGGCCTGGGTGTTGTTGTACTCGACTCAGTTATTTTCGGAATTGTCGGTTTTGCAGTAATTGGCCTGGCTGTTGTTGTACTCGACTCAGTTATTTTCGGAGTTGTCGGTTTTGCAGTAATTGGCCTGGCTGTTGTTGTACTCGACTCAGTTATTTTCGGAGTTGTCGGTTTTGCAGTAATTGGCCTGGCTGTTGTTGTACTCGACTCAGTTATTTTCGGAGTTGTCGGTTTAGCAGTAATTGGCCTGGCTGTTGTTGTACTCGACTCAGTTATTTTCGGAGTTGTCGGTTTTGCAGTAATTGGCCTGGCTGTTGTTGTACTCGACTCAATTATTTTCGGAGTTGTCGGTTTTGCAGTAATTGGCCTGGCTGTTGTTGTACTCGACTCAGTTATTTTCGGAGTTGTTGGTATTGAAGAAGTTGGCTTTGCAGTTGTTGTACTCGGCTCAGTTATTTTCGGAGTTGTCGGTTTTGCAGTAATTGGCCTGGCTGTTGTTGTACTCGACTCAGTTATTTTCGGAGTTGTCGGTATTGAAGAAGTTGGCTTTACAGTTGTTGTACTCGGCTCAGTTATTTTCGGAGTTGTCGGTTTTGCAGTGCTTGGCCTGGCTGTTGTTGTACTCGACTCAGGTATTTTCGGAGTTGTCGGTTTTGCAGTAATTGGCCTGGCTGTTGTTGTACTCGACTCAGTTATTTTCGGAGTTGTCGGTTTTGCAGTAATTGGCCTGGCTGTTGTTGTACTCGACTCAGTTATTTTCGGAGTTGTCGGTTTTGCAGTAATTGGCCTGGCTGTTGTTGTACTCGACTCAGTTATTTTCGGAGTTGTCGGTTTTGCAGTAATTGGCCTGGCTGTTGTTGTACTCGACTCAGTTATTTTCGGAGTTGTCGGTTTTGCAGTAATTGGCCTGGCTGTTGTTGTACTCGACTCAGTTATTTTCGGAGTTGTCGGTTTAGCAGTAATTGGCCTGGCTGTTGTTGTACTCGACTCAGTTATTTTCGGAGTTGTCGGTTTTGCAGTAATTGGCCTGGCTGTTGTTGTACTCGACTCAATTATTTTCGGAGTTGTCGGTTTTGCAGTAATTGGCCTGGCTGTTGTTGTACTCGACTCAGTTATTTTCGGAGTTGTTGGTATTGAAGAAGTTGGCTTTGCAGTTGTTGTACTCGGCTCAGTTATTTTCGGAGTTGTCGGTTTTGCAGTAATTGGCCTGGCTGTTGTTGTACTCGACTCAGTTATTTTCGGAGTTGTCGGTATTGAAGAAGTTGGCTTTACAGTTGTTGTACTCGGCTCAGTTATTTTCGGAGTTGTCGGTTTTGCAGTGCTTGGCCTGGCTGTTGTTGTACTCGACTCAGTTATTTTCGGAGTTGTCGGTTTTGCAGTAATTGGCCTGGCTGTTGTTGTACTCGACTCAGTTATTTTCGGAGTTGTCGGTTTTGCAGTAATTGGCCTGGCTGTTGTTGTACTCGGCTCAGTTAATTTCGGAGTTGTCGGTTTTGCAGTAATTGGCCTGGCTGTTGTTGTACTCGACTCAGTTATTTTCGGAGTTGTCGGTTTTGCAGTAATTGGCCTGGCTGTTGTTGTACTCGACTCAATTATTTTCGGAGTTGTCGGTTTTGCAGTAATTGGCCTGGCTGTTGTTGTACTCGACTCAGTTATTTTCGGAGTTGTTGGTATTGAAGAAGTTGGCTTTGCAGTTGTTGTACTCGACTCAGTTATTTTCGGAGTTGTCGGTTTTGCAGTAATTGGCCTGGCTGTTGTTGTACTCGACTCAGTTATTTTCGGAGTTGTCGGTTTAGCAGTAATTGGCTTGGCTGTTGTTGTACTCGACTCAGTTATTTTCGGAGTCGTCGGTTTTGCAGTAATTGGCCTGGCTGTTGTTGTACTCGACTCAGTTATTTTCGGAGTTGTCGGTTTAGCAGTAATTGGCCTGGCTGTTGTTGTACTCGACTCAGTTATTTTCGGAGTTGTCGGTTTTGCAGTAATTGGCCTGGCTGTTGTTGTACTCGACTCAGTTATTTTCGGAGTTGTTGGTATTGAAGAAGTTGGCTTTGCAGTTGTTGTACTCGGCTCAGTTATTTTCGGAGTTGTCGGTTTTGCAGTAATTGGCCTGGCTGTTGTTGTACTCGACTCAGTTATTTTCGGAGTTGTCGGTATTGAAGAAGTTGGCTTTACAGTTGTTGTACTCGGCTCAGTTATTTTCGGAGTTGTCGGTTTTGCAGTAATTGGCCTGGGTGTTGTTGTACTCGACTCAGTTATTTTCGGAGTTGTCGGTTTTGCAGTAATTGGCCTGGCTGTTGTTGTACTCGACTCAGTTATTTTCGGAGTTGTCGGTTTTGCAGTAATTGGCCTGGCTGTTGTTGTACTCGACTCAGTTATTTTCGGAGTCGTCGGTTTTGCAGTAATTGGCCTGGCTGTTGTTGTACTCGACTCAGTTATTTTCGGAGTTGTCGGTTTAGCAGTAATTGGCCTGGCTGTTGTTGTACTCGACTCAGTTATTTTCGGAGTTGTCGGTTTTGCAGTAATTGGCCTGGGTGTTGTTGTACTCGACTCAGTTATTTTCGGAATTGTCGGTTTTGCAGTAATTGGCCTGGCTGTTGTTGTACTCGACTCAGTTATTTTCGGAGTTGTCGGTTTTGCAGTAATTGGCCTGGCTGTTGTTGTACTCGACTCAGTTATTTTCGGAGTTGTCGGTTTTGCAGTAATTGGCCTGGCTGTTGTTGTACTCGACTCAGTTATTTTCGGAGTTGTCGGTTTAGCAGTAATTGGCCTGGCTGTTGTTGTACTCGACTCAGTTATTTTCGGAGTTGTTGGTATTGAAGAAGTTGGCTTTGCAGTTGTTGTACTCGGCTCAGTTATTTTCGGAGTTGTCGGTTTTGCAGTAATTGGCCTGGCTGTTGTTGTACTCGACTCAGTTATTTTCGGAGTTGTCGGTATTGAAGAAGTTGGCTTTACAGTTGTTGTACTCGGCTCAGTTATTTTCGGAGTTGTCGGTTTTGCAGTGCTTGGCCTGGCTGTTGTTGTACTCGACTCAGGTATTTTCGGAGTTGTCGGTTTTGCAGTAATTGGCCTGGCTGTTGTTGTACTCGACTCAGTTATTTTCGGAGTTGTCGGTTTTGCAGTAATTGGCCTGGCTGTTGTTGTACTCGACTCAGTTATATTCGGAGTTGTCGGTTTTGCAGTAATTGGCCTGGCTGTTGTTGTACTCGACTCAGTTATTTTCGGAGTTGTCGGTTTTGCAGTAATTGGCCTGGCTGTTGTTGTACTCGACTCAGTTATTTTCGGAGTTGTCGGTTTTGCAGTAATTGGCCTGGCTGTTGTTGTACTCGACTCAGTTATTTTCGGAGTTGTCGGTTTAGCAGTAATTGGCCTGGCTGTTGTTGTACTCGACTCAGTTATTTTCGGAGTTGTCGGTTTTGCAGTAATTGGCCTGGCTGTTGTTGTACTCGACTCAATTATTTTCGGAGTTGTCGGTTTTGCAGTAATTGGCCTGGCTGTTGTTGTACTCGACTCAGTTATTTTCGGAGTTGTTGGTATTGAAGAAGTTGGCTTTGCAGTTGTTGTACTCGGCTCAGTTATTTTCGGAGTTGTCGGTTTTGCAGTAATTGGCCTGGCTGTTGTTGTACTCGACTCAGTTATTTTCGGAGTTGTCGGTATTGAAGAAGTTGGCTTTACAGTTGTTGTACTCGGCTCAGTTATTTTCGGAGTTGTCGGTTTTGCAGTGCTTGGCCTGGCTGTTGTTGTACTCGACTCAGTTATTTTCGGAGTTGTCGGTTTTGCAGTAATTGGCCTGGCTGTTGTTGTACTCGACTCAGTTATTTTCGGAGTTGTCGGTTTTGCAGTAATTGGCCTGGCTGTTGTTGTACTCGACTCAGTTATTTTCGGAGTTGTCGGTTTTGCAGTAATTGGCCTGGCTGTTGTTGTACTCGGCTCAGTTAATTTCGGAGTTGTCGGTTTTGCAGTAATTGGCCTGGCTGTTGTTGTACTCGACTCAGTTATTTTCGGAGTTGTCGGTTTTGCAGTAATTGGCCTGGCTGTTGTTGTACTCGACTCAATTATTTTCGGAGTTGTCGGTTTTGCAGTAATTGGCCTGGCTGTTGTTGTACTCGACTCAGTTATTTTCGGAGTTGTTGGTATTGAAGAAGTTGGCTTTGCAGTTGTTGTACTCGACTCAGTTATTTTCGGAGTTGTCGGTTTTGCAGTAATTGGCCTGGCTGTTGTTGTACTCGACTCAGTTATTTTCGGAGTTGTCGGTTTAGCAGTAATTGGCTTGGCTGTTGTTGTACTCGACTCAGTTATTTTCGGAGTCGTCGGTTTTGCAGTAATTGGCCTGGCTGTTGTTGTACTCGACTCAGTTATTTTCGGAGTTGTCGGTTTAGCAGTAATTGGCCTGGCTGTTGTTGTACTCGACTCAGTTATTTTCGGAGTTGTCGGTTTTGCAGTAATTGGCCTGGCTGTTGTTGTACTCGACTCAGTTATTTTCGGAGTTGTTGGTATTGAAGAAGTTGGCTTTGCAGTTGTTGTACTCGGCTCAGTTATTTTCGGAGTTGTCGGTTTTGCAGTAATTGGCCTGGCTGTTGTTGTACTCGACTCAGTTATTTTCGGAGTTGTCGGTATTGAAGAAGTTGGCTTTACAGTTGTTGTACTCGGCTCAGTTATTTTCGGAGTTGTCGGTTTTGCAGTAATTGGCCTGGGTGTTGTTGTACTCGACTCAGTTATTTTCGGAGTTGTCGGTTTTGCAGTAATTGGCCTGGCTGTTGTTGTACTCGACTCAGTTATTTTCGGAGTTGTCGGTTTTGCAGTAATTGGCCTGGCTGTTGTTGTACTCGACTCAGTTATTTTCGGAGTTGTCGGTTTAGCAGTAATTGGCCTGGCTGTTGTTGTACTCGGCTCAGTTATTTTCGGAGTTGTCGGTTTTGCAGTAATTGGCCTGGCTGTTGTTGTACTCGACTCAGTTATTTTCGGAGTTGTCGGTTTAGCAGTTAATGGCCTGGCTGTTGTTGTACTCGACCCAGTTATTTTCGGAGTTGTCGGTTTTGCAGTAATTGGCCTGGCTGTTGTTGTACTCGACTCAATTATTTTCGGAGTTGTCGGTTTTGCAGTAATTGGCGTGGCTGTTGTTGTACTCGACTCAGTTATTTTCGGAGTTGTTGGTATTGAAGAAGTTAGCTTTGCAGTTGTTGTACTCGACTCAGTTATTTTCGGAGTTGTCGGTTTTGCAGTAATTGGCCTGGCTGTTGTTGTACTCGACTCAGTTATTTTCGGAGTTGTCGGTTTAGCAGTAATTGGCCTGGCTGTTGTTGTACTCGACTCAGTTATTTTCGGAGTTGTCGGTTTAGCAGTAATTGGCTTGGCTGTTGTTGTACTCGACTCAGTTATTTTCGGAGTCGTCGGTTTTGCAGTAATTGGCCTGGCTGTTGTTGTACTCGACTCAGTTATTTTCGGAGTTGTCGGTTTAGCAGTAATTGGCCTGGCTGTTGTTGTACTCGACTCAGTTATTTTCGGAGTTGTCGGTTTTGCAGTAATTGGCCTGGCTGTTGTTGTACTCGACTCAGTTATTTTCGGAGTTGTCGGTTTTGCAGTAATTGGCCTGGCTGTTGTTGTACTCGACTCAGTTATTTTCGGAGTTGTCGGTTTTGCAGTAATTGGCCTGGCTGTTGTTGTACTCGACTCAGTTATTTTCGGAGTTGTCGGTTTGGCAGTAATTGGCCTGGCTGTTGTTGTACTCGACTCAGTTATTTTCGGAGTCGTCGGTTTTGCAGTAATTGGCCTGGCTGTTGTTGTACTCGACTCAGTTATTTTCGGAGTTGTCGGTTTAGCAGTAATTGGCCTGGCTGTTGTTGTACTCGACTCAGTTATTTTCGGAGTTGTCGGTTTTGCAGTAATTGGCCTGGCTGTTGTGGTACTCGACTCAGTTATTTTCGGAGTTGTCGGTTTAGCAGTAATTGGCCTGGCTGTTGTTGTACTCGACTCAGTTATTTTCGGAGTTGTCGGTTTTGCAGTAATTGGCCTGGCTGTTGTTGTACTCGACTCAGTTATTTTCGGAGTTGTTGGTATTGAAGAAGTTGGCTTTGCAGTTGTTGTACTCGACTCAGTTATTTTCGGAGTTGTCGGTTTTGCAGTAATTGGCCTGGCTGTTGTTGTACTCGACTCAGTTATTTTCGGAGTTGTCGGTTTAGCAGTAATTGGCCTGGCTGTTGTTGTACTCGACTCAGTTATTTTCGGAGTTGTCGGTTTAGCAGTAATTGGCTTGGCTGTTGTTGTACTCGACTCAGTTATTTTCGGAGTCGTCGGTTTTGCAGTAATTGGCCTGGCTGTTGTTGTACTCGACTCAGTTATTTTCGGAGTTGTCGGTTTAGCAGTAATTGGCCTGGCTGTTGTTGTACTCGACTCAGTTATTTTCGGAGTTGTCGGTTTTGCAGTAATTGGCCTGGCTGTTGTTGTACTCGACTCAGTTATTTTCGGAGTTGTCGGTTTTGCAGTAATTGGCCTGGCTGTTGTTGTACTCGACTCAGTTATTTTCGGAGTTGTCGGTTTTGCAGTAATTGGCCTGGCTGTTGTTGTACTCGACTCAGTTATTTTCGGAGTTGTCGGTTTGGCAGTAATTGGCCTGGCTGTTGTTGTACTCGACTCAGTTATTTTCGGAGTCGTCGGTTTTGCAGTAATTGGCCTGGCTGTTGTTGTACTCGACTCAGTTATTTTCGGAGTTGTCGGTTTAGCAGTAATTGGCCTGGCTGTTGTTGTACTCGACTCAGTTATTTTCGGAGTTGTCGGTTTTGCAGTAATTGGCCTGGCTGTTGTGGTACTCGACTCAGTTATTTTCGGAGTTGTCGGTTTAGCAGTAATTGGCCTGGCTGTTGTTGTACTCGACTCAGTTATTTTCGGAGTTGTCGGTTTTGCAGTAATTGGCCTGGCTGTTGTTGTACTCGACTCAGTTATTTTCGGAGTTGTCGGTTTTGCAGTAATTGGCCTGGCTGTTGTTGTACTCGACTCAGTTATTTTCGGAGTTGTCGGTTTAGCAGTAATTGGCCTGGCTGTTGTTGTACTCGACTCAGTTATTTTCGGAGTTGTCGGTTTTGCAGTAATTGGCCTGGCTGTTGTTGTACTCGACTCAGTTATTTTCGGAGTTGTCGGTTTTGCAGTAATTGGCCTGGCTGTTGTTGTACTCGACTCAGTTATTTTCGGAGTTGTCGGTTTTGCAGTAATTGGCCTGGCTGTTGTTGTACTCGACTCAGTTATTTTCGGAGTTGTCGGTTTAGCAGTAATTGGCCTGGCTGTTGTTGTACTCGACTCAGTTATTTTCGGAGTTGTCGGTTTTGCAGTAATTGGCCTGGCTGTTGTTGTACTCGACTCAATTATTTTCGGAGTTGTCGGTTTTGCAGTAATTGGCCTGGCTGTTGTTGTACTCGACTCAGTTATTTTCGGAGTTGTTGGTATTGAAGAAGTTGGCTTTGCAGTTGTTGTACTCGGCTCAGTTATTTTCGGAGTTGTCGGTTTTGCAGTAATTGGCCTGGCTGTGGTTGTACTCGACTCAGTTATTTTCGGAGTTGTCGGTTTTGCAGTAATTGGCCTGGCTGTTGTTGTACTCGACTCAGTTATTTTCGGAGTTGTCGGTTTAGCAGTAATTGGCCTGGCTGTTGTTGTACTCGGCTCAGTTATTTTCGGAGTTGTCGGTTTTGCAGTAATTGGCCTGGCTGTTGTTGTACTCGACTCAGTTATTTTCGGAGTTGTCGGTTTAGCAGTTAATGGCCTGGCTGTTGTTGTACTCGACTCAGTTATTTTCGGAGTTGTCGGTTTTGCAGTAATTGGCCTGGCTGTTGTTGTACTCGACTCAGTTATTTTCGGAGTTGTCGGTTTAGCAGTAATTGGCCTGGCTGTTGTTGTACTCGACTCAGTTATTTTCGGAGTTGTCGGTTTTGCAGTAATTGGCTTGGCTGTTGTTGTACTCGACTCAGTTATTTTCGGAGTCGTCGGTTTTGCAGTAATTGGCCTGGCTGTTGTTGTACTCGACTCAGTTATTTTCGGAGTTGTCGGTTTTGCAGTAATTGGCCTGGCTGTTGTTGTACTCGACTCAGTTATTTTCGGAGTCGTCGGTTTTGCAGTAATTGGCCTGGCTGTTGTTGTACTCGACTCAGTTATTTTCGGAGTCGTCGGTTTTGCAGTAATTGGCCTGGCTGTTGTTGTACTCGACTCAGTTATTTTCGGAGTTGTCGGTTTTGCAGTAATTGGCCTGGCTGTTGTTGTACTCGACTCAGTTATTTTCGGAGTTGTCGGTTTTGCAGTAATTGGCCTGGCTGTTGTTGTACTCGACTCAGTTATTTTCGGAGTCGTCGGTTTTGCAGTAATTGGCCTGGCTGTTGTTGTACTCGACTCAGTTATTTTCGGAGTTGTCGGTTTAGCAGTAATTGGCCTGGCTGTTGTTGTACTCGACTCAGTTATTTTCGGAGTTGTCGGTTTAGCAGTAATTGGCCTGGCTGTTGTTGTACTCGACTCAGTTATTTTCGGAGTTGTCGGTTTTGCAGTAATTGGCCTGGCTGTTGTTGTACTCGACTCAGTTATTTTCGGAGTTGTCGGTTTTGCAGTAATTGGCCTGGCTGTTGTTGTACTCGACTCAGTTATTTTCGGAGTTGTCGGTTTTGCAGTAATTGGCCTGGCTGTTGTTGTACTCGACTCAGTTATTTTCGGAGTTGTCGGTTTTGCAGTAATTGGCCTGGCTGTTGTTGTACTCGACTCAGTTATTTTCGGAGTTGTCGGTTTAGCAGTAATTGGCCTGGCTGTTGTTGTACTCGACTCAGTTATTTTCGGAGTTGTCGGTTTAGCAGTAATTGGCCTGGCTGTTGTTGTACTCGACTCAGTTATTTTCGGAGTTGTCGGTTTTGCAGTAATTGGCCTGGCTGTTGTTGTACTCGACTCAATTATTTTCGGAGTTGTCGGTTTTGCAGTAATTGGCCTGGCTGTTGTTGTACTCGACTCAGTTATTTTCGGAGTTGTTGGTATTGAAGAAGTTGGCTTTGCAGTTGTTGTACTCGGCTCAGTTATTTTCGGAGTTGTCGGTTTTGCAGTAATTGGTCTGGCTGTTGTTGTACTCGACTCAGTTATTTTCGGAGTTGTCGGTATTGAAGAAGTTGGCTTTACAGTTGTTGTACTCGACTCAGTTATTTTCGGAGTTGTCGGTTTTGCAGTAATTGGCCTGGCTGTTGTTGTACTCGACTCAGTTATTTTCGGAGTTGTCGGTTTTGCAGTAATTGGCCTGGCTGTTGTTGTACTCGACTCAGTTATTTTCGGAGTTGTCGGTTTAGCAGTAATTGGCCTGGCTGTTGTTGTACTCGGCTCAGTTATTTTCGGAGTTGTCGGTTTTGCAGTAATTGGCCTGGCTGTTGTTGTACTCGACTCAGTTATTTTCGGAGTTGTCGGTTTTGCAGTAATTGGCCTGGCTGTTGTTGTACTCGACTCAGTTATTTTCGGAGTTGTCGGTTTTGCAGTAATTGGCCTGGCTGTTGTTGTACTCGACTCAGTTATTTTCGGAGTTGTCGGTTTTGCAGTAATTGGCCTGGCTGTTGTTGTACTCGACTCAGTTATTTTCGGAGTTGTCGGTTTTGCAGTAATTGGCCTGGCTGTTGTTGTACTCGACTCAGTTATTTTCGGAGTTGTCGGTTTTGCAGTAATTGGCCTGGCTGTTGTTGTACTCGACTCAGTTATTTTCGGAGTCGTCGGTTTTGCAGTAATTGGCCTGGCTGTTGTTGTACTCGACTCAGTTATTTTCGGAGTTGTCGGTTTTGCAGTAATTGGCCTGGCTGTTGTTGTACTCGACTCAGTTATTTTCGGAGTTGTCGGTTTTGCAGTAATTGGCCTGGCTGTTGTTGTACTCGACTCAGTTATTTTCGGAGTCGTCGGTTTTGCAGCAATTGGCCTGGCTGTTGTTGTACTCGACTCAGTTATTTTCGGAGTTGTCGGTTTAGCAGTAATTGGCCTGGCTGTTGTTGTACTCGACTCAGTTATTTTCGGAGTTGTCGGTTTTGCAGTAATTGGCTTGGCTGTTGTTGTACTCGACTCAGTTATTTTCGGAGTTGTCGGTTTTGCAGTAATTGGCCTGGCTGTTGTTGTACTCGACTCAGTTATTTTCGGAGTTGTCGGTTTTGCAGTAATTGGCCTGGCTGTTGTTGTACTCGACTCAGTTATTTTCGGAGTTGTCGGTTTTGCAGTAATTGGCCTGGCTGTTGTTGTACTCGACTCAGTTATTTTCGGAGTTGTCGGTTTTGCAGTAATTGGCCTGGCTGTTGTTGTACTCGACTCAATTATTTTCGGAGTTGTCGGTTTTGCAGTAATTGGCCTGGCTGTTGTTGTACTCGACTCAGTTATTTTCGGAGTTGTTGGTATTGAAGAAGTTGGCTTTGCAGTTGTTGTACTCGGCTCAGTTATTTTCGGAGTTGTCGGTTTTGCAGTAATTGGCCTGGCTGTTGTTGTACTCGACTCAGTTATTTTCGGAGTTGTCGGTATTGAAGAAGTTGGCTTTACAGTTGTTGTACTCGGCTCAGTTATTTTCGGAGTTGTCGGTTTTGCAGTGCTTGGCCTGGCTGTTGTTTTACTCGACTCAGTTATTTTCGGAGTTGTCGGTTTTGCAGTAATTGGCCTGGTTGTTGTTGTACTCGACTCAGTTATTTTCGGAGTTGTCGGTTTTGCAGTAATTGGCCTGGCTGTTGTTGTACTCGACTCAGTTATTTTCGGAGTTGTCGGTTTAGCAGTAATTGGCCTGGCTGTTGTTGTACTCGGCTCAGTTATTTTCGGAGTTGTCGGTTTTGCAGTAATTGGCCTGGCTGTTGTTGTACTCGACTCAGTTATTTTCGGAGTTGTCGGTTTAGCAGTTAATGGCCTGGCTGTTGTTGTACTCGACTCAGTTATTTTCGGAGTTGTCGGTTTTGCAGTAATTGGCCTGGCTGTTGTTGTACTCGACTCAATTATTTTCGGAGTTGTCGGATTTGCAGTAATTGGCCTGGCTGTTGTTGTACTCGACTCAGTTATTTTCGGAGTTGTCGGTTTTGCAGTAATTGGCCTGGCTGTTGTTGTACTCGACTCAGTTATTTTCGGAGTTGTCGGTTTTGCAGTAATTGGCCTGGCTGTTGTTGTACTCGACTCAGTTATTTTCGGAGTCGTCGGTTTTGCAGCAATTGGCCTGGCTGTTGTTGTACTCGACTCAGTTATTTTCGGAGTTGTCGGTTTAGCAGTAATTGGCCTGGCTGTTGTTGTACTCGACTCAGTTATTTTCGGAGTTGTCGGTTTTGCAGTAATTGGCTTGGCTGTTGTTGTACTCGACTCAGTTATTTTCGGAGTTGTCGGTTTTGCAGTAATTGGCCTGGCTGTTGTTGTACTCGACTCAGTTATTTTCGGAGTTGTCGGTTTTGCAGTAATTGGCCTGGCTGTTGTTGTACTCGACTCAGTTATTTTCGGAGTTGTCGGTTTTGCAGTAATTGGCCTGGCTGTTGTTGTACTCGACTCAGTTATTTTCGGAGTTGTCGGTTTTGCAGTAATTGGCCTGGCTGTTGTTGTACTCGACTCAATTATTTTCGGAGTTGTCGGTTTTGCAGTAATTGGCCTGGCTGTTGTTGTACTCGACTCAGTTATTTTCGGAGTTGTTGGTATTGAAGAAGTTGGCTTTGCAGTTGTTGTACTCGGCTCAGTTATTTTCGGAGTTGTCGGTTTTGCAGTAATTGGCCTGGCTGTTGTTGTACTCGACTCAGTTATTTTCGGAGTTGTCGGTATTGAAGAAGTTGGCTTTACAGTTGTTGTACTCGGCTCAGTTATTTTCGGAGTTGTCGGTTTTGCAGTGCTTGGCCTGGCTGTTGTTGTACTCGACTCAGTTATTTTCGGAGTTGTCGGTTTTGCAGTAATTGGCCTGGCTGTTGTTGTACTCGACTCAGTTATTTTCGGAGTTGTCGGTTTTGCAGTAATTGGCCTGGCTGTTGTTGTACTCGACTCAGTTATTTTCGGAGTTGTCGGTTTAGCAGTAATTGGCCTGGCTGTTGTTGTACTCGGCTCAGTTATTTTCGGAGTTGTCGGTTTTGCAGTAATTGGCCTGGCTGTTGTTGTACTCGACTCAGTTATTTTCGGAGTTGTCGGTTTAGCAGTTAATGGCCTGGCTGTTGTTGTACTCGACTCAGTTATTTTCGGAGTTGTCGGTTTTGCAGTAATTGGCCTGGCTGTTGTTGTACTCGACTCAATTATTTTCGGAGTTGTCGGATTTGCAGTAATTGGCCTGGCTGTTGTTGTACTCGACTCAGTTATTTTCGGAGTTGTCGGTTTTGCAGTAATTGGCCTGGCTGTTGTTGTACTCGACTCAGTTATTTTCGGAGTTGTCGGTTTTGCAGTAATTGGCCTGGCTGTTGTTGTACTCGACTCAGTTATTTTCGGAGTCGTCGGTTTTGCAGTAATTGGCCTGGCTGTTGTTGTACTCGACTCAGTTATTTTCGGAGTTGTCGGTTTAGCAGTAATTGGCCTGGCTGTTGTTGTACTCGACTCAGTTATTTTCGGAGTTGTCGGTTTTGCAGTAATTGGCCTGGCTGTTGTTGTACTCGACTCAGTTATTTTCGGAGTTGTTGGTATTGAAGAAGTTGGCTTTGCAGTTGTTGTACTCGGCTCAGTTATTTTCGGAGTTGTCGGTTTTGCAGTAATTGGCCTGGCTGTTGTTGTACTCGACTCAGTTATTTTCGGAGTTGTCGGTATTGAAGAAGTTGGCTTTACAGTTGTTGTACTCGGCTCAGTTATTTTCGGAGTTGTCGGTTTTGCAGTGCTTGGCCTGGCTGTTGTTGTACTCGACTCAGTTATTTTCGGAGTTGTTGGTATTGAAGAAGTTGGCTTTGCAGTTGTTGTACTCGGCTCAGTTATTTTCGGAGTTGTCGGTTTTGCAGTAATTGGCCTGGCTGTTGTTGTACTCGACTCAGTTATTTTCGAAATTGTCGGTATTGAAGAAGTTGGCTTTACAGTTGTTGTACTCGGCTCAGTTATTTTCGGAGTTGTCGGTTTTGCAGTGCTTGGCCTGGCTGTTGTTGTACTCGACTCAGTTATTTTCGGAGTTGTCGGTTTTGCAGTAATTGGCCTGGCTGTTGTTGTACTCGACTCAGTTATTTTCGGAGTTGTCGGTTTAGCAGTAATTGGCCTGGCTGTTGTTGTACTCGACTCAGTTATTTTCGGAGTTGTCGGTTTTGCAGTAATTGGCCTGGCTGTTGTTGTACTCGACTCAGATATTTTCGGAGTTGTCGGTTTTGCAGTAATTGGCCTGGCTGTTGTTGAACTCGACTCAGTTAGTTTCGGAGTTGTTGGTTTTGCAGTAATTGGCCTGGCTGGTGTTGTACTCGATTCAGTAATTTTCGGAGTTGTCGGTTTTGCAGTAATTGGCCTGGCAGTTGTTGTACTCGATTCAGTTATTTTCGGGGTTGTCGGTATTGAAGAAGTTGGCTTAGCAGTTGTTGTACTTGGCTCAGTTGGTTTTGCAGTTCTTGGCCTGGCTGTTGTTGTACTCGACTCAGTTATTTTCGGAGTTGTCGGTATTGAAGAAGTTGGCTCAGTTGGTTTTGCAGTGCTTGGCCTGGCTGTTGTTGTACTCGACTCAGTTATTTTCGGAGTTGTCGGTATTGAAGAAGTTGGCTTAGCAGTTGTTGTACTCGACTCAGTTATTTTCGGAGTTGTCGATATTGAAGATGTTGGTTTAGAAGTTGTTGTACTCGAGTCAGTTATTTTTGGAGTTGTCGATATTGAAGAAGTTGGCTGAGCAGTTGTTGTACTTGGCTCAGTTGGTTTTGCAGTGCTTGGCCTGGCTGTTGTTGTACTCGACTCAGTTATTTTCGGAGTTGTCGGTATTGAAGAAGTTGGCTTAGCAGATGTTGTACTCGACTCAGTTATTTTCGGAGTTGTCGGTATTGAAGAAGTTGTTTCAGTTGGTTTTGCAGTGCTTGGCCTGGCTGTTGTTGTACTCGACTCAGTTATTTTCGCAGTTGTCGGTATTGAAGAAGTTGGCTCAGTTGGTTTTGCAGTGCTTGGCCTGGCGGTTGTTGTACTCGACTCAGTTATTTTCGGAGTTGTTGATATTGAAGAAGTTGGCTTAGCAGTTGTTGTACTCGACTCAGTTATTTTCGTAGTTGTCGGTAGTGAAGAAGTTGGCTTAGCAGTTGTTGTACTTGGCTCAGTTGGTTTTGCAGTGCTTGGCCTGGCTGTTGTTGTACTCGACTCAGTTATTTTCGGAGTTGTCGGTATTGAAGAAGTTGGCTCAGTTGGTTTTGCAGTGGTTGGCCTGGCTGTTGTTGTACTCGACTCAATTATTTTCGGAGTTGTCGGTATTGAAGAAGTTGGCTCAGTTGGTTTTGCAGTGCTTGGCCTGGCTGTTGTTGTACTCGACTCAGTTATTTTCGGAGTTGTCGGTATTGAAGAAGTTGGCTCAGTTGGTTTTGCAGTGCTTGGCCTGGCTGTTGTTGTACTCGACTCAGTTATTTTCGGAGTTGTCGGTATTGAAGAAGTTGGCTTAGCAGATGTTGTACTCGACTCAGTTATTTTCGGAGTTGTCGGTATTGAAGAAGTTGGCTTAGCAGTTGTTGAACTCGACTCAGTAATTTTCGGAGTTGTCGATATTGAAGAAGTTGGCTCAGCAGTTGTTGTACTCGACTCAGTTATTTTTGGAGTTGTCGATATTGAAGAAGTTGGCTTAGCAGTTGTTGTACTTGGCTCAGTTGGTTTTGCAGTGCTTGGCCTGGCTGTTGTTGTACTCGACTCAGTTATTTTCGGAGTTGTCGGTATTGAAGAAGTTGGCTCAGTTGGTTTTGCAGTGCTTGGCCTGGCTGTTGTTGTACTCGACTCAGTTATTTTCGGAGTTGTCGGTATTGAAGAAGTTGGCTTAGCAGATGTTGTACTCGACTCAGTTATTTTCGGAGTTGTCGGTATTGAAGAAGTTGGCTTAGCAGATGTTGTACTCGACTCAGTTATTTTCGGAGTTGTCGGTATTGAAGAAGTTGGCTTAGCAGTTGTTGAACTCGACTCAGTAATTTTCGGAGTTGTCGATATTGAAGAAGTTGGCTCAGCAGTTGTTGTACTCGACTCAGTTATTTTTGGAGTTGTCGATATTGAAGAAGTTGGCTTAGCAGTTGTTGTACTTGGCTCAGTTGGTTTTGCAGTGCTTGGCCTGGCTGTTGTTGTACTCGACTCAGTTATTTTCGGAGTTGTCGGTATTGAAGAAGTTGGCTTAGCAGATGTTGTACTCGACTCAGTTATTTTCGGAGTTGTCGGTATTGAAGAAGTTGGCTCAGTTGGTTTTGCAGTGCTTGGCCTGGCTGTTGTTGTACTCGACTCAGTTATTTTCGGAGTTGTTGGTATTGAAGAAGTTGGCTTAGCAGATGTTGTACTCGACTCAGTTAATTTCGGAGTTGTCGATATTGAAGAAGTTGGCTTAGCAGTTGTTGTACTCGACTCAGTTATTTTTGGAGTTGTCGATATTGATGAAGTTGGCTTAGCAGTTGTTGTACTTGTCTCAGTTGGTTTTGCAGTGCTTGGCCTGGCTGTTGTTGTACTCGACTCAGTTATTTTCGGAGTTGTCGGTATTGAAGAAGTTGGCTTAGCAGATGTTGTACTTGGCTCAGTTGGTTTTGCAGTGCTTGGCCTGGCTGTTGTTGTACTCGACTCAGTTATTTTCGGAGTTGTCGGTATTGAAGAAGTTGGCTTAGCAGATGTTGTACTCGACTCAGTTATTTTCGTAGTTGTCGATATTGAAGAAGTTGGCTTAGCAGTTGTTGTACTCGACTCAGTTATTTTTGGAGTTGTCGATATTGAAGAAGTTGGCTTAGCAGCTGTTGTACTTGGCTCAGTTGGTTTTGCAGTGCTTGGCCTGGCTGTTGTTGTACTCGACTCAGTTATTTTCGGAGTTGTCGGTATTGAAGTAGTTGGCTTAGCAGTTGTTGTACTCGACTCAGTTATTTTCGGGGTTGTCGATATTGAAGAAGTTGGTTTAGCAGTTGTTGTACTTGGCTCAGTTGGTTTTGCAGTGCTTGGCCTGGCTGTTGTTGTACTCGACTCAGTTATTTTCGGAGTTGTTGATATTGAAGAAGTTGGCTTAGCAGTTGTTGTACTCGACTCAGTTATTATCGGAGTTGTCGGTAGTGAAGAAGTTGGCTTAGCAGTTGTTGTACTTGGCTCAGTTGGTTTTTCAGTGCTTGGCCTGGCTGTTGTTGTACTCGACTTAGTTATTTTCGGAGTTGTCGGTATTGAAGAAGTTGGCTTAGCAGATGTTGTACTCGACTCAGTTATTTTCGGAGATGTCGGTATTGAAGAAGTTGGCTCAGTTGGTTTTGCAGTGCTTGGCCTGGCTGTTGTTGTACTCGACTCAGTTATTTTCGGAGTTGTCGGTATTGAAGAAGTTGGCTCAGTTGGTTTTGCAGTGCTTGGCCTGGCTGTTGTTGTACTCGACTCAGTTATTTTCGGAGTTGTCGGTATTGAAGAAGTTGGCTCAGTTGGTTTTGCAGTGCTTGGCCTGGCTGTTGTTGTACTCGACTCAGTTATTTTCGGAGTTGTTGATATTGAAGAAGTTGGCTTAGCAGTTGTTGAACTCGACTCAGTTATTTTCGGAGTTGTCGGTAGTGAAGAAGTTGGCTTAGCAGTTGTTGTACTTGGCTCAGTTGATTTTTCAGTGCTTGGCCTGGCTGTTGTTGTACTCGACTCAGTTATTTTCGGAGTTGTCGGTATTGAAGAAGTTGGCTTAGCAGATGTTGTACTCGACTCAGTTATTTTCGGAGTTGTCGGTATTGAAGAAGTTGGCTCAGTTGGTTTTGCAGTGCTTGGCCTGGCTGTTGTTGTACTCGACTCAGTTATTTTCGGAGTTGTCGGTATTGAAGAAGTTGGCTCAGTTGGTTTTGCAGTGCTTGGCCTGGCTGTTGTTGTACTCGACTCAGTTATTTTCGGTGTTGTCGATATTGAAGAAGTTGGCTTAGCAGTTGTTGTACTTGGCTCAGTTGGTTTTGCAGTGCTTCGCCTGGCTGTTGTTGTACTAGACTCAGTTATTTTCGGAGTTGTCGGTATTAAAGAAGTTGGCTTAGCAGTTGTTGTACTCGACTCAGTTATTTTCGGAGTTGTCGGTATTAAAGAAGTTGGCTTAGCAGTTGTTGTACTCGACTCAGTTATTTTCGGAGTTGTCGATATTGAGGAAGTTGGCTTAGCAGATGTTGTACTCGACTCAGTTATTTTCGGAGTTGTCGGTATTGAAGAAGTTGGCTCAGTTGGTTTTGCAGTGCTTGGCCTGGCTGTTGTTGTACTCGACTCAGTTATTTTCGGAGTTGTCGGTATTAAAGAAGTTGGCTTAGCAGTTGTTGTACTCGACTCAGTTATTTTCGGAGTTGTCGGTATTAAAGAAGTTGGCTTAGCAGTTGTTGTACTCGACTCAGTTATTTTCGGAGTTGTCGATATTGAGGAAGTTGGCTTAGCAGATGTTGTACTCGACTCAGTTATTTTCGGAGTTGTCGGTATTGAAGAAGTTGGCTCAGTTGGTTTTGCAGTGCTTGACCTGGCTGTTGTTGTACTCGACTCAGATATTTTCGGAGTTGTCGGTATTGAAGAAGTTGGCTCAGTTGGTTTTGCAGTGCTTGGTCTGGCTGTTGTTGTACTCGACTCAGTTATTTTCGGAGTTGTCGGTATTGAAGAAGTTGGCTCAGTTGGTTTTGCAGTGCTTGGCCTGGCTGTTGTTGTACTCGACTCAGTTATTTTCGGAGTTGTCGGTATTGAAGAAGTTGGCTCAGTTGGTTTTGCAGTGCTTGGCCTGGCTGTTGTTGTACTCGACTCAGTTATTTTCGGTGTTGTCGATATTGAAGAAGTTGGCTTAGCAGTTGTTGTACTCGACTCAGTTATTTTTGGAGTTGTCGATATTGAAGAAGTTGGCTTAGCAGTTTTTGTACTAGGCTCAGTTGGTTTTGCAGTGCTTGGCCTGGCTGTTGTTGTACTCGACTCAGTTATTTTCGGTGTTGTCGATATTGAAGAAGTTGGCTTAGCAGTTGTTGTACTCGACTCAGTTATTTTTGGAGTTGTCGATATTGAAGAAGTTGGCTTAGCAGTTGTTGTACTAGGCTCAGTTGGTTTTGCAGTGCTTGGCCTGGCTGTTGTTGTACTCGACTCAGTTATTTTCGGAGTTGTCGGTATTGAAGAAGTTGGCTCAGTTGGTTTTGCAGTGCTTGGCCTGGCTGTTGTTGTACTCGACTCAGTTATTTTCGGTGTTGTCGATATTGAAGAAGTTGGCTTAGCAGTTGTTGTACTCGACTCAGTTATTTTTGGAGTTGTCGATATTGAAGAAGTTGGCTTAGCAGTTGTTGTACTAGGCTCAGTTGGTTTTGCAGTGCTTGGCCTGGCTGTTGTTGTACTCGACTCAGTTATTTTCGGTGTTGTCGATATTGAAGAAGTTGGCTTAGCAGTTGTTGTACTCGACTCAGTTATTTTTGGAGTTGTCGATATTGAAGAAGTTGGCTTAGCAGTTGTTGTACTAGGCTCAGTTGGTTTTGCAGTGGTTGGCCTGGCTGTTGTTGTACTAGACTCAGTTATTTTCGGAGTTGTCGGTATTGAAGAAGTTGGCTCAGTTGGTTTTGCAGTGCTTGGCCTGGCTGTTGTTGTACTCGACTCAGTTATTTTCGGAGTTGTCGGTATTGAAGAAGTTGGCTTAGCAGATGTTGTACTCGACTCAGTTATTTTCGGAGTTGTCGATATTGAGGAAGTTGGCTTAGCAGTTGTTGTACTCGACTCAGTTATTTTTGGAGTTGTCGATATTGAAGAAGTTGGCTTAGCAGTTGTTGTACTTGGCTCAGTTGGTTTTGCAGTGCTTGGCCTGGCTGTTGTTGTACTCGACTCAGTTATTTTCGGAGTTGTCGGTATTGAAGAAGTTGGCTTAGCAGTTGCTGTACTTGGCTCAGTTGGTTTTGCAGTGCTTGGCCTGGCGGTTGTTGTACTCGACTCAGTTATTTTCGGAGTTGTTGATATTGAAGAAGTAGGCTTAGCAGATGTTGTACTCGACTCAGTTATTTTCGGAGTTGTCGATATTGAAGAAGTTGGCTTAGCAGTTGTTGTACTCGACTCAGTTATTTTTGGAGTTGTCGATATTGATGAAGTTGGCTTAGCAGTTGTTGTACTTGTCTCAGTTGGTTTTGCAGGGCATGGCCTGGCAGTTGTTGTACTCGACTCAGTTATTTTCGGAGTTGTCGATATTGAAGAAGTTGGCTTAGCAGTTGTTGTACTTGGCTCAGTTGGTTTTGCAGTGCTTGGCCTGGCTGTTGTTGTACTCGACTCAGTTATTTTCGGTGTTGTCGATATTGAAGAAGTTGGCTTAGCAGTTGTTGTACTCGACTCAGTTATTTTTGGAGTTGTCGATATTGAAGAAGTTGGCTTAGCAGTTGTTGTACTAGGCTCAGTTGGTTTTGCAGTGGTTGGCCTGGCTGTTGTTGTACTAGACTCAGTTATTTTCGGAGTTGTCGGTATTGAAGAAGTTGGCTCAGTTGGTTTTGCAGTGCTTGGCCTGGCTGTTGTTGTACTCGACTCAGTTATTTTCGGAGTTGTCGGTATTGAAGAAGTTGGCTTAGCAGATGTTGTACTCGACTCAGTTATTTTCGGAGTTGTCGATATTGAGGAAGTTGGCTTAGCAGTTGTTGTACTCGACTCAGTTATTTTTGGAGTTGTCGATATTGAAGAAGTTGGCTTAGCAGTTGTTGTACTTGGCTCAGTTGGTTTTGCAGTGCTTGGCCTGGCTGTTGTTGTACTCGACTCAGTTATTTTCGGAGTTGTCGGTATTGAAGAAGTTGGCTCAGTTGGTTTTGCAGTGCTTGGCCTGGCTGTTGTTGTACTCGACTCAGTTATTTTCGGAGTTGTCGGTATTGAAGAAGTTGGCTTAGCAGTTGTTGTACTCGACTCAGTTATTTTCGGAGTTGTCGATATTGAAGAAGTTGGCTTAGCAGTTGTTGTACTTGGCTCAGTTGGTTTTGCAGTGCTTGGCCTGGCTGTTGTTGTACTCGACTCAGTTATTTTCGGAGTTGTCGGTATTGAAGAAGTTGGCTTAGCAGTTGCTGTACTTGGCTCAGTTGGTTTTGCAGTGCTTGGCCTGGCGGTTGTTGTACTCGACTCAGTTATTTTCGGAGTTGTTGATATTGAAGAAGTTGGCTTAGCAGTTGTTGTACTCGACTCAGTTATTTTCGGAGTTGTCGGTATTGAAGAAGTTGGCTTAGCAGATGTTGTACTCGACTCAGTTATTTTCGGAGTTGTCGGTATTGAAGAAGTTGGCTCAGTTGGTTTTGCAGTGCTTGACCTGGCTGTTGTTGTACTCGACTCAGTTATTTTCGGAGTTGTCGGTATTGAAGAAGTTGGCTTAGCAGATGTTGTACTCGACTCAGTTATTTTCGGAGTTGTCGATATTGAAGAAGTTGGCTTAGCAGTTGTTGTACTCGACTCAGTTATTTTTGGAGTTGTCGATATTGAAGAAGTTGGCTTAGCAGTTGTTGTACTTGGCTCAGTTGGTTTTGCAGTGCTTGGCCTGGCTGTTGTTGTACTCGACACAGTTATTTTCGGAGTTGTCGGTATTGAAGAAGTTGGCTTAGCAGATGTTGTACTCGACTCAGTTATTTTCGGAGTTGTCGGTATTGAAGAAGTTGGCTCAGTTGGTTTTGCAGTGCTTGGCCTGGCTGTTGTTGTACTCGACTCAGTTATTTTCGGAGTTGTTGGTATTGAAGAAGTAGGCTTAGCAGATGTTGTACTCGACTCAGTTATTTTCGGAGTTGTCGATATTGAAGAAGTTGGCTTAGCAGTTGTTGTACTCGACTCAGTTATTTTTGGAGTTGTCGATATTGATGAAGTTGGCTTAGCAGTTGTTGTACTTGTCTCAGTTGGTTTTGCAGTGCTTGGCCTGGCTGTTGTTGTACTCGACTCAGTTATTTTCGGAGTTGTCGGTATTGAAGAAGTTGGCTTAGCAGATGTTGTACTCGACTCAGTTATTTTCGGAGTTGTCGGTATTGAAGAAGTTGGCTCAGTTGGTTTTGCAGTGCTTGGCCTGGCTGTTGTTGTACTCGACTCAGTTATTTTCGGAGTTGTCGGTATTGAAGAAGTTGGCTTAGCAGATGTTGTACTCGACTCAGTTATTTTCGGAGTTGTCGATATTGAAGAAGTTGGCTTAGCAGTTGTTGTACTCGACTCAGTTATTTTTGGAGTTGTCGATATTGAAGAAGTTGGCTTAGCAGCTGTTGTACTTGGCTCAGTTGGTTTTGCAGTGCTTGGCCTGGCTGTTGTTGTACTCGACTCAGTTATTTTCGGAGTTGTCGGTATTGAAGAAGTTGGCTTAGCAGATGTTGTACTCGACTCAGTTATTTTCGGAGTTGTCGGTATTGAAGAAGTTGGCTTAGCAGTTGTTGTACTCGACTCAGTTATTTTCGGGGTTGTCGATATTGAAGAAGTTGGTTTAGCAGTTGTTGTACTTGGCTCAGTTGGTTTTGCAGTGCTTGGCCTGGCTGTTGTTGTACTCGACTCAGTTATTTTCGGAGTTGTTGATATTGAAGAAGTTGGCTTAGCAGTTGTTGTACTCGACTCAGTTATTTTCGGAGTTGTCGGTAGTGAAGAAGTTGGCTTAGCAGTTGTTGTACTTGGCTCAGTTGGTTTTTCAGTGCTTGGCCTGGCTGTTGTTGTACTCGACTCAGTTATTTTCGGAGTTGTCGGTATTGAAGAAGTTGGCTCAGTTGGTTTTGCAGTGCTTGGCCTGGCTGTTGTTGTACTCGACTCAGTTATTTTCGGAGTTGTCGATATTGAAGAAGTTGGCTTAGCAGTTGTTGTACTCGACTCAGTTATTTTCGGAGTTGTCAATATTGAAGAAGTTGGCTTAGCAGTTGTTGTACTTGGCTCAGTTGGTTTTGCAGGGCATGGCCTGGCAGTTGTTGTACTCGACTCAGTTATTTTCGGAGTTGTCGATATTGAAGAAGTTGGCTTAGCAGTTGTTGTACTCGACTCAGTTATTTTCGGAGTTGTCAATATTGAAGAAGTTGGCTTAGCAGTTGTTGTACTTGGCTCAGTTGGTTTTGCAGGGCATGGCCTGGCAGTTGTTGTACTCGACTCAGTTATTTTCGGAGTTGTCGATATTGAAGAAGTTGGCTTAGCAGTTGTTGTACTTGGCTCAGTTGGTTTTGCAGTGCATGGCCTGGCGGTTGTTGTACTCGACTCAGTTATTTTCGGAGTTGTCGGTATTGAAGAAGTTGGCTTAGCAGTTGTTGTCGGTTCAATTGATATCAAGGTTGTGGGTTTTTGGGTGGTTGGTTTTTCTGTTGTTGACACCGGTGAGGTTTGAGTTGTTGTTATTGTTGTACCAAGGGTCGTTCTATAGGTGGGTTTTATGGTCGTCGATGGTGGCCTGAGAGTTGTAGAGCTTGTCTGATTGTTGCATGGATTGCGGAATTGCAATATTATTTCATTTGGCTTCTGACCGGGCACAATGCGAATATGCGGCCCAAACAGAGTAAATGTTGCGCCTGTAGCGACCAACAGGCATATTATAAGCAGTCTCATTGCGCCAACGTGTTCCTCAAGTAGGCATCAAGCGTAACCGTTTATTCCGTTAAAGCTGTATCCTATGGAGGTCGACCAGCGTGCGAACAACTAGACGACGGCCTGGATACTAACTTGAGTCGGGCCTAATGTAAAGTATTTAAGTCGTCTTTGTGGGTGCCTGGCATATTTGAATTGCAAAAAATGTGCATTCTGATGGCTAAAAATTTCCATTTCCTGCGAAAAAACGATGTTCTGCGGATGTATTTGGCACGCGCTTGTTCAATTAATTCGTAACTTATCAGCTCCGTAGAGCGGTGTTGGCTTTTCGTAGGTCGACATAATTCTGTTGGCCAGTGAAGCTCCCGCGATGCACGTAAAATTCTGAATCATAGTAAATAAATTGTTGCTGGCACGAACCCATACCATTTATATTTTTGTACACGTTTTGAAATTTCAACGATGTTTATTACGCTTCTATAATGTGAATTCATGTGTAATTGGGAAGCTTATGCTATACTAATTGTATATTATCTAAATTTTGTGCAATGGTTGTCTTCTTTATTTGTATTATTTTTTTTTTGTCATTTAACAAAATATTTGTAGTACATAGTAGGCTTTGTGTTCCACATGTCATGTCTGTATATACTTATCTCTGTCTCTTTCTATTACTAGAATTTAGAATAGACTATATCGATTTGGCTTTAAATTGATTGAAATTTTTCTATATTAACATTAGCTAAATTTTTGTAATTTTTGTCTTTTGCTCTAAATAGTGTTTGGATTTTGATTATAATGTTTCATATAAGTGTACGAAAAGGGCATTTTTTGTTTTATTCTTTTTTTTTTTTTATCATGTGACGACGTACAAATAAATTTGCACAACTCGTAGTTAGTACATATTTGTGTATGTAGGTGTATTAAATATACATTTTAAGTATAACAACATTACTGACTGACAAAATTTCTTACATACTTTAATAAGCAATAACATATACATATACATATACATATATTGTGCGTACGCCATAATCGCAAAACAACGTGCAAATATTTACACATTAGAACACATATATATATATATATACTACATATATAGTTATGTATGGACTTATAATAAATGTCTAGGGCACTAATTTTCCATATTACAGGCAACAAATGAGGATTTTTGTATGTAATTCTAAAATTATATTTCCCTTTTTGAATGCACGATGCTTATAAAGTTTGCAATCCAATATATCGATGCTTTCTGCTGCCTTCCTATACCTCATCGTCGCTCGTCTGGGTGCAGAGGACCTGCTCCTGCCACCAGTCATGCACCTCATAGACGGCATTTGCTTGGTTGTTAAACGGCAACAGTTTGCCGCTGCCTCCAATTAGCTGACTTATCATCGCCGATGGACTGCTCAGTGCTCCGTGATGATGCTGATGTTGATGCTGATGTTGATGTTGATGCTGATGATGATGATGATGATCACCAAAATTATGCAGTGCGGCTGCAGCAGCTGCAGCGGTCGCATTAATTGTCGGATAATGAAACTGGCCAATCTCGCTGTTTAGCTGCGAAAAGAAACTGGATGACTTGTTCACCTCACGCTGTTTGCCTATCTGACCCAATTGACCCAACTGTGCCGCATGTGGCAGGGTTGTCATTGAATTCTTTTTACGCTGCTGACTGCTGATATGCAGTCGCTCCTTATCGCTCAGCGTGGACCGCTGCTGTGGATCACTGGAGGTGGGCGCCAAAAACTTTCGCCCCGCCGAGCTACCCGTGGAATCGCTGCGATTTAAAGCATATGCTCGTTTGCCCACTGCCATCACATGCCGCGCACCAGCACCGCCAGTTGTGTGAGTATCAGTGTGGGGCAGCACCACAGCGCTACTGCTGCCATCTTTTTCATCGTTCTCCGTCGAGCTAAAGGTGGGCGAGAAGGCGTCGCTAGTGGGCGGGCAAGTTCCGGCTACCGCACCACTTATTGTGCTTATGGCTGATTTGTCGATTACTCCACTGGGCGCCTTCTCCTCCTGCACATTGGGACGCATCACTAGCTGCTCATTGGTTGCGCGCAATCCAGCAATCAACGAATTTTGTTGTTTCTGTACACAAAGTGAAAAGCAAATTTTTAAAAATTGTGCATAAGAATGAACACATTCATATTAATCATACGCTTGCATTTTGTGCTCGTATCTTTTTAAGGCAGCCTTCAAGCCAGGTACGTATTGTCATCTTGGCCACTTCCTCCTCGACCAGGTACTCAAACTCCTCACGCGCCAGCAGCTCCTCTAGCTGCAGTGCCTTGCGTATGTCAACAGACCGATAGGATAACATGCTGAAATATATATTTGGTAAATCTCAAATTTCAAAAATAAACCAGCAACTGACTGACTGATGAAGCTTACAATTTAACTAAATATTATCAAAGAAAAATGGAAAAAAAAAATGGACTTACTTGATCACATCATGAAATGTGACATCCTCACCGTTGTGCAGCTTGTCTAGCTCATAGCACATATACTTGAACAACAGGCGATCCTTTTGCGGATCACACTCCAAACGGCCTTTCAAAAGGCGCAAAATGAATTTCACTCTACGCACCGGTATAACACCACGTTGATGTATATCGACGATATTCCACGTGTTCTGAAAGTTGCGTATGTCCGCATAGGACAATAGGGCATCCTCCTCATTTGAATAGAAGAGGGAAAAGTTCTCCATGATAATAGCTAGATGGAGAAGGGCACATGATAACGTATGTAACAGCAAATTCCATTCTATTTTACTTACCCACTAGCAGATTGAGCACAATATATGTAATTATAACATAGAATGTGCAGAAATATATTAGGCTTGCTGTAAAATTTCCGCAATCCGTTTCCCAGTAATTTCCACCCAGTGTGCAGTATGGTGGCTGCACCATACAATCATGCATGATCTTATTCCAATCCTCACCAGTCACAATACGAAACAACATGGCCACACCAGTTACCGGTGATCCGAAGTTGGCCCGTCGCCCAATACCCTCCCCATATTTGACGGTCCCTGAATATGCGAGTGCAAATAGATAAAAAATATTGGTTGCACAATTCTAGTCGAGTGAAAACTACGTAATAATAAATTACCAAATAGAATGGTGCCGGCCAACGCATAAAAGAAGACCAAAAGGAACATTCCAAAGATGATGAAGAAGGACTTGCACACAGACACGCCCACCGTCAACATAAGCATTTTGAGTGTAGTGTGCTTTCCAGTGATGGTGAAAAAACGCAGAATAACTACCATAAACCCAAAGAAATACGACAAATCGTTCTGCAATCAACGTAAAGAATGATATATTACAAAAAATTCAATTAAATTAGAAAATTTTGAGAGAGAGCGTCATACTTAAAAAAAAAGTGAGTGTGTCAAAGAGAATAGATAATAAAAAATATGAACTAATTTTGATCTGATTGTTGATGTTCATTGTGTTAAAGACATAAATCGGATAACTACTTTGAAAATGTATATACACATATATATATATATATATGTGTAGGTGTGTAATTTTCTTTAATACATACCCTGAGAATAGTTTGTAATATAATCCAAATGACGCCAGCAACAGTCACCAGTAAATCATATCGATTGCGCCTGGACTGCCAGTAGCCCCGAGGAGTAAATGCGATGTTCTTCATAACCACCTCAATGACAAACACAAAGGTCAACACGGCGCTAACAATGACCAGACGCTCAGTGTGTACTTCGCCCTTGATCCACTGGAAATAGAGATCTCTGAATGAAACTCAATTCGAGACATCCTCAAATCCAATTGAACTTACAGTTATGGATAGCAACATGCTGTTGATTAGAACAACCACGGCAATGACCCGTTTAAAAATAATGTGCTGGGTTATATCGTAGGTGAAGGCACGAATCTTTCTCCCATCCGGACGCGGTGGGAGATGAAGTGGCTGAGCGATTTTAAGACGTTTTTTCAGATCACACCAACGCCGCTGGTCAACGGTCAGCAATGCTGTACCTTTATTTTCAGAATAGTTTGCAATGACCACGCCCACAAACAGAGTTAGGCCGATCATGCAGCCCAAGAATATGTAGATATGAATGTAGATGGCATGTATCTGAAATGAAGTCCATATTCGTCAATTATGCAATTAAATGAAAGAAAAAATAAATTAAACAAAAATAAATACAATAAAAAATTAAATATATTTTGAATACTATCTTTTAGTACTGGAATCGTAAGAATTTCATAAATAAAATAATTTAAAAAAAATTACCGGTCCGACGGCCTTGATGAGGACATCACGCACATCCAGCCAACCCTTAAAGGACAGCACCTCGAATAGCGTAAGCATAGCATCACCAATATTGTCAAAATTGAAGCGACGTGGATTTGCCCAGACTCGTGGCACTAACATGGCCGGGTAGGACTCATCTGGACCAGGTTTCAATTTCATTTTGGTAACAAAAACGCGCCGCATGAACACACCAACACAATCCTCCCTACGCAAAATTGTCGGATCATTGCAGCGTGCCAGACGACCGCCATACAGCTGTACGCCATAGCTGGCAAAAATGAACATGAGCAGAATCAGCAGCGTGGATACCAATAAGATCTCCTTGAAGCCACGACACAGCTCGTAGACCACCTTTCGCATGTGCGGCACCAGAGTAAAGATTCTCAGTGGACGCACACATCGCAAAATCATCAAAAGCTGGGCAGCTGAATTAGTGGGTATATTGTGTGGCATCCAGCAGAGAAACGACGTGGAGACAACATATATGAATACATCAAGTGCTGCGGCCACATCCTTGATGTATGCCTTTGGTGTGAAAAACAAACCATCTGCGAGTATTTTCATTGCTAGCTCGAGGCTCATAAATATGACAAAACCGTATTCAGCAATCTGCAGCGTTGGATGGTCCATTAGGCGATAATTGGGTGTCTCAAACATCATGGATATGCATGAGAGTGTCGTGGCAAATATCATTACCCAGTCCAGATAGGTGACCAGCCCAAGAAAGTTACTAAGAATATTATATATTGGGGGATTGAGAGTCTCTGATACAAACTTTGTTCATCAATCAAATTGATACTCACTGCAAACTTTTATACTGCACTTTGCGCTCCTTGCCGGTCAATGGATCCTTGAGTCTCGCATCGTAGCGTGCATGCACGATCTTTTGGCAGATTTTGCGAAAGCGACTCTCGCGCGGCACCAAAAACAATGGCGTATCGAAGAACGGATGATTCTCGCGCAGATCCTCCTCGCGCTGATTGCGTCGCATCTCGGCCTGCTGGCGCTTCGCCTGCAGCAGCTTGATATCCAGATCGTGAGGCCTGGCCCGACCAGAGTTGGCGCGTGGGGCAGCCGCAATATCGCCGTTCTCCATCAGATGCTCATAGGTCTGCTTCAGCTTAATGGAGCCAGAGCGCACGCTGCGACGAATTGAGCGAGATCCAAATCTGTGAATTGGTAGCGTACACACATCAAACGAATCATGCCACCAACGGGCAAAAGGCGCTTACTTCTTCTGATCAACCCTCCAGGGCTTCGAGTGTGTGATGGTACCCTGCGACTTGAGACCACCCTTAGTGCCCACCACCGGAAGCATGGCCGAGTCTCCCAGCATAAGGCGCTGATTATTGCTGTCGCTGCGATAAATAAATAATCATTCTAATTGGATTCTTAGAGGTACGATTACGTCAAGAAATATATTATAGACATCCTTATAAGCATGTCAAACACTGGCAGTTACCTAATGGTCACTGTATGTATTTATATATGATAGGGATTTACTTGATTATGTGAGTAATGGCCAATTTGCGAAGGCTGCTTCCAGCGGCTCGAACCTTTGCCGTTTTGTTCATGATGCGTACTGGTTTCTGTTTGCGAAAAACAACATTTGACTCCCAGCACTCGGACATTGGGCGTTTGCAGTTCTCGACCAATGATGGGTCATCCGTCTCCAGTTCAATTACAAAATGCTTCATGAAACTCTCACGCACCTTGGGCAGCATGAAATCATTGGGAATGCGATGAAGAATTGTCATTTGTGGAGAGTCGGGGAATTTTTCAAAAATTCTCAAACGAAATGGTAGAGTCTCCTTGATTTCGGCGCTTTGCTCGCGAAACTTAAGCTGCTTCAGTTTCTTGATGTCCTCGTCCAGCTCCAGATTGTCCAAAATGACCGCAACGAAAAGACTGAGCACGATGAGCGTAACAAACAGATGGTAGAGTATAAAATAAACAGCTACTAGAGGCGTCAGTGTCTTGCTCGTGCGTATCATCGTCTCATCCATGACCTCAACCCACGCCTCCTGCGTTAGGATCTGGAACATGCTCATGAACGCCTCCGGAAACGACTCGAACTTGGTGAAGTCGCACAAAAAACAGAAGAGCTGCATCGAAATGCTTGAGCTAATGATTAGCAAGCACATGGTAAAGATGATTAGCGAGCCCAACTTCTTGCCGGGCCCAAAAATCTTATACACAAAACCCTCGAGCATGGGCGATGCCTTAATCAGCCGCACCACCCTCAGCACTTGAAAGTATGTCAATCCAGACAAATAGAACATAGGAACTATGTGGAGAGTTGTGCCCGCGGCGAGAAGCAGCTCAAATTTGTGTATGGAATGTTTATAGTAGCCACGCCAGCCCAAACAGTAGATCTTGAACAGTGTCTCGAGATCGAGGAGACACGTGAACACAACCTCAATGTAATAATATCTCTCATAGAATACATGACGTGGTCGACCATCGTGCTTAAATGCCATCGTTGCCGTCACAATCCCATTGGCCAAAATAACCGTCATGACCAGCATTCGAAAGTATGGAGATCGTAAAATGGCATGACATGTCTCTGGGGCCAATCCACCATGCTTATTGTCATCGATGGTGACAAGTCGCCAGCCGGAATCGTTGCCGCTGAGTATTTGAGAAGCTGCCGTCTTCTGTATATGACCCCTTGCACCCCACATCTGTTGGAACTGGACGCGTATCTCGTTGAAGGTCTCTGTAATTACAGCTATGAACACGTTCTTCACCAGCCAGGCCAGAAAGAATATCATGGTGCTGAAGTAGAAGGCGGCTCGCCATGCCGGCAGTGAGTCAATTGCGCGATACATAATAAATACCCAGCCTTCCTGGGAAGCAGCCTGATAAACCGTAAAAATACTAGTTGCGATGTCCTCAAAGCCATTGAAGCCAATCACATAACTGCTTAGAAAGTCCATTTTCATGCAGCGCATACCCGGCGAACACTGGTACCCAGAGTCCGGATCCATTGAGCAGAATGTGTCCGGTATGGCAAGTGAGTTGATGGTGAGTATCCTAATGAGAGATAATGCATAAATGGATCAATTCAATATTCATATAATGCCAAAAATAATACATAATGCAAATTCCAATAAAATTACATTTTTCATTTAAGAAGAAAGAAACAAATTTTACCTCAACTTAATTCATATTTTTTCAAGCCAATGTAAAAAAGTTAAATAAAGACTTAAGCATACTTACGGTAGACCCGATTGATCATAGTTCGTATTATTCATGACACAGTGATTCTTAAGCTCTCCAAAGAATTGCACACCGAGCAAGCCATATAGCGACATGAAGAACAAAAAAAATAGCGTCACATTATAGATTTGTTGGCTCGAGCGTCTATATAAAAACAAATAATAAAAAAAGAAGACAGATGCTATCAATCACAGTGTTGATTGATTAAAGCTCACCACCTACTTGAAAATTTGATTGATGCGGCTTTTGGGCATGCTGAACTTTAGGAAAACACGTAGGAAGCGTATCATAATAAGTGGGCGTGGTGCCCTCATAATGGATAGATACGAAAATCTGTGGGGAAAATTAGTCGGATAAGAAATGCGAAATCGATATATATATATATATATAGTAAATACTTACTTAGGTACTATTTCGAGCACTTCGAAAATTTGCAGTATGATAGAGACCCAGAGAAAACTAACCATGGAGGCATCAAACTGACACCAATGATCCTTCAAATAAGGCACTTCGCCCTACAAGTAATGAATGGCATAAGTGCATCGAAGATTTGCAAACCAACTGCAACTGTAACTCACATTTAGAACGCCACGAATGTGCATCTTAGCAATCATCTCGGCCGTGAAGAGGACCGTCACCGCAGTATCCGATACAAAGGTGATGTACTGCAATGACGGATGGCGCTCAAACGTTTTCGGCGTGTTTAGCGAAACGGATGTCAGCGAGACCAGTGCGCAAAGCCGCATCAGACGACGCACCCAGAGTTTATTCACCCATTCTATATCGGCGCTTTCGTTGAGCGATTCCTCTGGCCCGTAATCGGCAAGAAAGGGCTCGCCACCCTTGAGGCTTTGCTTGCGGCCCAGCATAATTTTATTGCCGATGCCGGTGGCGATGCCCAGTCCAATTGGCGGCACACCCGTAATGGCCGCGCTACCCACCGTACTGCTGATCCCGCCGCATATGCCCATGCCAGCGGAAGCGGCACCACCGCCCAATCCTCCAATGCCGCCCAGCAGATTGAGCCCACCACCCACTGGGCAGGGTGGACCGCCCGCTCCATTGTTGTGGGCATTGCTCGCGGCCGTCGATGTGGCTGTTGGTGGTGGTGCTGCTGCTGCTATCGATGATCCTCCGGCTGGAGGATGCATACCGTACGCAGTGCTGCTGCCGCCACCACTGCCACTGCCCGAGTTCACAATGGTTGTCGGACTGTTAAGGGCGCTGGACGCATCTTGACGTGTGCCCAAGCCGTTGCCAGGACTGCTGCCCGGCGATGGATTGAAGGTGAAGTGACTGAGCTGCTGCTGCGGATGCTGGTGGGAGCTGCGCAGATGCGAGTGCTGTGAATGCTGGTGAGGATGGTGCGATGATGCTAGCGGGTGCTGATGCTGCTGTGGTGTTAAGCTGTTGCCGCTGGAGGAACTTGTGCTGGCCGTCGCCGGTGTTGTGATGCCGCTAGCGGAATGAAAGCTGCCGCCGCCTCCTCCCGTGCGTTTATTTCTAGCAGCTGCACCCAAGCGACGAATCTGTAACCGGTCAATCATTCAAACAGCGCATCCTGCTCCTGACCGTTGTTAAGTGGAGTGAAGCCACAAATGACTCCTAGTAGACTCTGTTCCCGTTTCTGTTTTACATATTTATTAACATAATTATTAATTAATTGTATGCTTAAGTTTGAGTGAGACAACAATTAAATTGGCCACATTCTGTCACAATCCACACATTTATGTATGTAATTTCGAAAACATTTTGCGAACCGTGCACAACATTTGCAACCCCCAATAATGGGAAATGAGAGAAGGACACGCACAAATACATACATAAGTGTGTACACATATATGTATATGCTTATAAACGCTTGTAAACGCATACATACATACACAAGTAAATATCTACATTGCATACTTAGGCTTACATACATTTCGATTTTGGCCAAGTTCGCGCGTATCCAATCCCTATCACAATGACCCATTTAAGAGGCGTATCAGGTTGGGTGCATAATGCTCTTAATATATGTACATATATACATATATATATATATATATATATGTGTGTGTCAACAACAATAAACTGAATGAACTTCTTTGTAAAAAAACGAATTTAACAACAACAATTACAGGCAATACAACACTTTCCTTACATTCTACGCCAAAAACAAATAGCAACGAAAATTTAAACAAAAACAGTTGCACTTTTGTACGAAAATCACGCGCTGCTGAGGACAGCAAAACGACGAATGCAAAGTTATACTAAACAGACGATTGGGCCACTCCGACAATCGGGCAGTCGAACAGTCAAACAGTCTGGCAGTCTGGCAGTCGGGCAGTCGAGCAGTGTCTTGCCTTACTTTATTTCAGCCAAATATCTGACAGCTGCCATCCTATCAGATATCAGCATGGCGCCTGCGCAATGACACACAGTAAAAAATAACTCTTACATCCTGTTAAATATTGATTAAGAAAGAATTTTAATAATTTTGATTGCTTGTGCAAAGAACACTTCTCTTTGGTAACTGGTTGAAGAAAGCCAATATTTATTTATTTTATGGCTAGCTGTATTCATTCATTGCCAATTTCTTAAAAACCTAATCATAATAATTATTTCGTTTTTTTTTTGTGATTAGAAAGCTTTATCGTTTCTCGCAGTGGAGCAATGGGTCGATGACAACAGTAGCAGCCTGACAGCAGAAAGTGCCAAGTGGTGCGCGTGAGTTTCCATTCAAAATTGGCTAAATCTAAACAAAAATGGGCGCTTCGGCCTCGTCTAAGAAGTCTTCTAGTCTAAGCTATCCCGGCCACGATGATCCGGCATACCGCAAGTGTCAGGAATTGAAGGCAAGTTCTGTGCACCTTATTTACATAACCTATACCTGTTCCAGTACTGCTGACAATAGTGTAAACAATCAACAAATCTGACACCATGCAGATGGAGCGCTGGATACAGATGCACTACCAAATCAAGCAACGGGAACAGGCGCTGGCCATTGCCCAGCATCGGGAGCTCTTCTACTGGCTGAGCGGCTTCTACCTGAGCGCTCTATATGGCTGTGCCAGCTACTACCAGCGGGTGAAGCGTGCCTCAGTTTTGGCACCGCTGCTGCCACTCACATTTGTCATGGGATACTATACAGACTGGGCCTATGGCAGCAAACTACATCGTATTCAGGGTGATTACTATAAATCTATAAAAAAAAAAATAAAAAAACATTGTTAAAATTCACAAAATTTACTGCACTTATTACAGCCGAAGCGAATATGATAATGGAGCACGAGGAGGATCTGTTGCATTGGCCAGGTGGGCTACCCACCGTTGCTGGCATTGATGAGGCTCGCGTTGAAGTTGAAATGGAAAAGAAAATGCATCCGCATCACATGTAGAAATCGCCAATATATGCTCATAGTTATTGCTCATTCAAAACCCCATCATGCATCGATACTGCTGAATTATATACAAAAATTAATACGATAAGTTAGTCTTGAGTAGCATTAATTTCTGAACAATAATTATTAATATATTACATACAATTTGACTTTTGTTACTGTTCCAAACTGCCATCCGATTGATAAGCATCTTTTTTAATTAACTAAATATACTTGCAGAATACTGCTAGTACCTATTTACTTATGCAGTTAGAACCGCTTGTGCTATTCACATATATAAAAAAAAAAAATATATATATATATATATACAACACTTATGTATAACCGATCAAGCTAAACCAAAAGTTATTTACACATTTTTCACATAGATAGCTTTCCTTGTAAATGACTCTTGGACTTTTTATGTGTCTGTGTGTTTCAATTCCACAAATTTGCCAAGACAATACTCCTTATATTAAATGTGTAGGTTTTTATTGATAAAAATATATATATATATACATACATGTACTTATAAATGTATGTATGTATAGAAACCGAGCAATTGTAGCCTACGGAATCTAATAAATAAATTGCTCTTCTTCACATTCAATGATCACTATTCTAATTTCCATTTATGTTATAAATTCTACAATCCATATTCCACAATCTACATCCATGTCCTAGTAGTGTACATGGGCGTCATCTAGCAGGCTTTCCTCGATTAGTGCTTGGTTATCCTTCTTGTAGTTCGCCTCACAGAACTCAGCGATGCGGACACAGGCCTCCTCGATCATGCTGCCTGGTACTGTGAGCACAATGCGTATAAATCCCGGATATTCGAAACAACTCCCGGGCAGACAGAACACACTCTGCTCGTTGACCAGCTCCTGCACAAAGTGTGTGTCATCCTTAAAGGCCGGAAAACGCTCTATACAGATACCAATCATCATGTACATGGCTCCGCTCGGCATAACGGGCTTCAGTCCGAGCACCGGCTTCAGCAAATTGTAAGCAAGTTGGGCATTGGACTAAGTAGCATAAATAAGTAACATAATTTAATGGATGAGAACTGGCCAGTTCTTTTCAAAAGATCACTTACATAGAGCACATCGATCACTCCGTCAAAGAAGCTCTGCGGCGTCTTGGTGAGTATATCGGAAAGTGCGCCTTGAATGATCGTATTGCTGCCAAGGATGCGTCCACACATATTCTTGAGCCCTGTCACAGCATTTCCCAGACGTTGATGATCGTCGTGCACGATAATCCAACCCATTCGCCAGCCGGGCACGAGAAAACGCTTGGTCAGCCCGCCACAGGACAGCACTGGCACCTCCCGCGTCAGACTGCTGATTGCCACGTGCTCCGAGCCTGGGAACACAAAGTGTTCATATATCTAAATGTGAAAAAAGAACATTTTATTTGATAGAAAATTACTTTTTATATAACTCTTGTGCTGCATTTCCTAGAAGCCAGAATTGTTAAATGATTTCTTACAATTATTATGATTGTGATTTTTTTCATGTTTCAACATTTTAAATAGAAGATTTTAACGTTTAGCGTTCTATGAGATGGGTTGACAATGTATGCCTGGGTTTAATTCACACTCACCTCATCGGCAATGATGGGCAGATAATGGCGCTCGCAAATGTTAATAAGCTTCTGCAGATGGGCTTTATCGAAAACACTGCCACATGGATTGCTTGGATTGTTGATTAGCAATGCGGCAGTATTCTCATCGATTAGACTCTCCAGTTGGACAAGATCAGCACGCCACTGCTGCTCCGGCAACAGGTCGTAGAAGCGTATCTCAATGTTCAGGCCCTCGGAAAGTGTGTGGTACAAACAGAAGCCTGGCCGCGGGACCAGCACGTTCTGGCCGCGATCGGCCAACGCCAATATGCAATACTCGAGTGCCGATGAGCAGCCGCTGCAGAGCATAATATCATTTGGATCGATCACCCCATTTGGCCGCTGATGAGCACTATACTTGGCCACCGCCAGACGCGATTCCTCGTGCCCCTGCGTATGGGCATAGCCATTAAACTTGCCGCTCTCCAGGGATCTCGTCACTGCCATCATCGTTTGATTGGCGGCCTTCAGATTTCCAAACGTGGTGGGATCGCCTGCGGGTCAGATAAAAGCACCTTTATCAAGTTATAAAATCACAGTACGAAAGAAGAAACTTTCCACTTTCTTAAACACTATGCATAATAACTTAAAATATCTTAAACATTTTTGTAGCTAAATTTTCTTTAAAATTTTTTTTTTACAGTTAAATGGAAAAGGATTTGATAAGTTTGCCTAGTTGTTCATGTAATGCTTAACTATATCAAAATAATAAATTCAAACGTTTCACTTTTATAGATTTGAATAAATTTTGTTTTATTGCCACTTTGAAGTGCTTTTAGTATGCTTAATATTGATTGACTCTAAATTTCTTCGAATTCGATTCAGTATTTGAAAAACCTCAGCTTTAAGTTATTAAATTGCTAATTTTTCAATCTCACCATCTTTTGTCTGTCCCCATTTGTCTTGTTAATCCCAGTTTTGGTTAAAAATTAGTTTAAAATTCGTAATTTAGATTTAGAAATTTAAGCCAACATCTTACACTGTGTGTGCGAGTGTGTGTGAATTTAAGTATTTGTATGTATATATTTGTACATATCCTCAGCTATCAATATACTTTCCATAATCCAGTCCTAAACTCGTTCAACGCATTTGCTAAGTTTCCGCCTCGTTGAGTCCCGTGTGGGAGATATTGGAACGGGGGGCGCGACTGTGATAACTAGATCCATAATATACCGGCTACATTTAAAATTCTAATCAAATTCGATTCTTGATCTTGCTTCTCGATTCTCCAAACAGGTGAAACTACATTTTATGCAAATGCATCAAATCCGAGCGCGTGCCATGACTAAAACAATAACAAATATGTAACAACAACAGTCCAGACCTCGTATTCTGAGCCAATACATACAAACATCGACCCATCTAGACATATTAAATAAATTAATTCGTAAATCGGTGTTTGTGGGCAATCACATAAATGCATATTAATATAATATTGTTTTTCTCAAGATGGTAGCAGTATTTGCAAAACAAACCGTTGTTTGCAATCTCAACTGATTGGTTGAGTTTTTGTATATGCTTGTGTGGATCACATACATATATATATATATATATATATGTATATATATTTTGTTTTTTATATGCATATATGTATTTGGACATTGCAAATATCGGACAGAGAAGCGGTTCCAAAAGAAATGAATTCATGTCGCCGATTTAAGCAAACAAGTTTCATCGTTTTAACGTTAAAACAAAAAAAAAAACCCGCAAATAACGCCATGGCGACTAAATACTAAAACAACAAATAACTGATTTCTTTGTGTCCCGAAGTCCATGTGCTTACTTCTAAATTGAATTATTAATTTATAGTTAATCTCTATTGATTTTGTAAGCATTTTAAATGGACGCAACTCGATCGAAGAACATAATATCAGATATATTTAAATAAATATAAATATCATCAATGCATTACATATTTTTTTGTGAAAAATTTGGAATACTTAGAAATCTCTACTCGGCAAAAAATTCAAAATGTTCTGGAAAGGACCTCAAAAATCATCCAATCGGATTCACACATGACTCAAACGGAATGGACATATTTATTCACCGAATATGCAGAAATATCGATATATGTAGGACTCTAAGTAAACATTTATCAAAAATGGGCCAGGATTAAATTGTAACAATAATAAAAATAAATATTTGATATACATATCTAAACTAACTAAACTGCACAGAACACCTTTAACATACCCGGAACATTTAATTCAGCATATTACTCACCTATGGACAGCGGTATCATGGGCTTCTGTGGATTCGGCTTAATCTTCAGCGATTCCACAATATTACGAATGCGGTTGTGTGTATTTAGGGACAGTGAGGAGCCTTTAATCTGCCAGCCCGCTCTGCTCCGACCCGACACAGCAGCATCCTGGCGATTTGTCTGCGTCTCCAGCTGCAGCAGAGTGAGTGCCTCGTCTACTACCTCAACGTCGACAGGAATTGTTGCCGGTGAGCCGCTGGTGCTACTGCGGCTGCTCTGAAACTTGTAGCCTTCGTTGGCAACACTGCTGGGCATTATCACCAGGCAGGCGTTCAAAAATATCCACGCACAAAACAACGAAAAAAAAATATAGAAAAAGATAACTCAATATCCAATTAGGCGATTGTCAATCCGTTAAACGATATTCAAGCTCCCAAATTCAAATGAATGTAAAGTTATTGTCCTGTTTGTCATTCCAGACTAACATTAGAGATGCAATCTTTTAGGGGTGGGGATTGAGATTTTAACGTAGGAGGCGTGGCTATCAAGGTATATTAGGTCGCTGCGACAACACTGACTTACTTGGCTGATCTCTTGGTGCTTTTATCGGTTCTGGCTGCGTCGCTTGGCCGCTTTATAATACATATATGTATATATATATACATAGTTATACATATATACATATATATATATATATTATAAACGTGACGCAGCCAGAACCGATATATATATATATATATATATATATATATATATATTTATATATATATATTTATATATATATATATTTATATATATATATTACGATATTGTAAGCCATACATATATATATACACACATGCATATATGGCACACACAATCTTACATCAAAACACGCGGCTCGGGAGGGCCGAGCCAAAGAACGACAAATACTGAAACTTCGGATTGAACTCGGGCCTAACTCTGATTTGAATACTGGCAGTGGAAACAAAAAAACAAAACAACAAAATAAAAACCCTGGTCAGACTGGTCTAACTTGGAACCGCATTTTTAGTTTCATAAACAACAATATTTTTTTTATTATTTCAAATGAACTAGCTAACGCGCCACCCTCGATATCAAGAGGATATTCAATCAGATAATAAGATCGTGCAGCGACTAAAACAATTAATAGAATCCTTTATCACCCCTCCAGCTCTTTTACGAATTGGTTTTAATATGTAGTTATAGAAGATATATGCATACATATGCTGTTTCCAACGGAAAAGTTAAAAAGTTGTAGTAAACGTTAAAGTTAAATGGCGAAGACGACGCAATAGTTGTGGTTTTCGCTATTTGCGTCATAAATGCGCTGCACGCGCAAAAAAAATTCGAAATCAAAACAAACAAGTAACTGGTCAAGATAAATGGTTGTCGATCCCGGCTGTGTCTACTTGTTATTGTGGACTTCGCCTAGATTCACTCATAATTGTGGACGCTGTTGCGCAAATGCAGAGCATAAGGTAGGCCTCGGCTTGACTTGGTCAGCACCATTCATTTAATCAGTATTTACCTTGCCGGCTGCGAGCGAGCCTCCTGCTCGCCTTGATCTTCCAAACTGGTTTAATATTTGATTAAACTACAAGCAGCACGCATAATGTCACCTGATTTTTTACATATTAAATGTATGCATACATTTTTAATGATACTTCTACTTATAATGGACAATTAAAAGAAACAAAGATTAATTAAGAAGAAAAAAATGTCCCTTTATATTAAAAACGAACCTGCCCAATGGAATGACAATGACTTAAAAAATTTTATGAATTACATATATGTATATATTTGTATATATATAGGATAAATTTAATGAAAGTAACTTAATAACAAATGGAATTAGTCATAATAAGCCGCATTCTTATATATACATTATTGATATGTGTACAATTTTTCTGGTTGATAGATAAATTTATTGTTGCATGAAAAGCTTGAAAACTATGGCATTATCGCATCATTTGACGTGTCAAACAAGCACACAAAATTATATACATACAAACATGAAAATATACATACATGGCATAAGCAACGTTTATCGTATTTCATTGACATATTTCAAAGATATTGTAAAAAAAAAAAAACAAAAGTAATGTATGTGTAAGCTATAAATTAATATCCTAATCGAATTATTTGCAGCTCTTTCCACTCTGCTGTGTGCCATTCAACCCGAATTCACCTGTACAAAAGGACGCTTAACGTTTTGTGATCTCAATGGCTGTTAAGCAGACCTATTTGCGTTTAAATATGTTGCTGAGACGTCGTTTGGGCGGCGAGTTCTGTGGTGGAATATAACGGAATTGATTAATGTGAAATAATACATAATACTTCAAACACTTGAAATAAAAATTGATTTCTGATATGTATGTGCTTGGTGTTTTCAAAGTGCGTTATGCGGCCAATATCTGTGTAAGCGCTTGCCAATCAAGTACAAAATAAATATTCCTAAAGATGACAGGATGCACAATTTGCTAGAAAATATCAGTATCAGTACAAACACTACAAGCATCACACATTTTCTGATACCAATGCCACGCCATAGTTGCGATAAAATATTGCCATGCGGTGGATACACCACTCGCCACTCTGGCGCGGTGCTGTAGGTGTAGGCCATCAAAGTGACCTGCGGCAGGGCATGGGAACGGACCGCAACAGAAGATAATGTGGCCCACGATTCATACGACGAGCTGTTGGTCGTGCAACTCACGTTCGTTATGCTGGTGGCAGTGTTATTACTTGGCAACAGGGTCGCTCCAACATAATTTTCTTGCTCAGTGTTCAATAGTAATTCATCGCATTGCAGCGTCGGCTGCTCAAACGGAGCTGTTGATTCCGTTTGAAGGCATAGCTGATCAAAGTGAAAATCATTGCTATTGGCGCTGTAGGCGCCATTAAGCCATGCGCAAACATGATCCTCCTCAAATTGTTGTTGTAGTTGTTGTCTGTAGTTGCTTTCGGCGTTGATGTCGCCCTCCTGTCTGGCGTCCTGCGCCAACTGTTGCGGCTGCTCCACTCTCGTCAGAATGGAGTATGTCGCTTTATTGCGATTGTGGCTGGTATAATTGTTGTTATCGTTGATCTTTGGTTCCGGCTCGGATCCGATCTCAATGCAATTGTCGCCCATATTCCTGGTCTGATCATAGCATTGAATGCGATTTGCTTTAAGATTGGTGCGCTGCTGCAGGCGTTGATATTTCTTTGCCGAAAACACGCCATGACGATTGTCCATTACAAAGATATTTCCATGCACACACACGGATTTTCGCGCAGTGTTTTTTTCCTTGCGCTGATTGTTCGATGAGACCACACTGGGGGATGAATCAGGGCTATTTGTTGCGTTGGATAAACGTGGTGTGGTGTTTTTATACTCCTGTTGACCCTCTGTCGCCGCATCATCTAGGAGATTCCGATGCAGCCCATACAAGTAGGAGCGGCTACTGCGTGGCGTCGAGGTGCAAAAAACGCCCGCTTCTCGCAGACGCAGATTGTGGCGCTGATTTAGCTGTAACATTTTTGTTTTATGTTGAGAGTGCCGCAGCTGGGAAGGAGCACACTGTTTTTTGTAAATGACCCATTGTAGTAGTACGTAAGCAAAAATCACAAGGACGACAACGATGAGAACGATGACAACGATGACTGGCAGTTAAAAGACAAAACACAAAAAAACACAAATACCAACGACGCACAAGCACATAACACAGAAAATGTGTACTTCTATTAACGACTTACCTCGTCACGAGGCAGACATGGTACACCACCGCCAGTGCCGCTGCTGCTGCCCATACTGAACCGTGACGCAAAGATTTTGAAGCGCGCCGGCGTCTTGGTGCTACTACTATTATCATAGGTTTCGCGCAATATTTCGCGTGCTGGTTCCGAGCTTCCAAATGAAAGACGTCCACCATTTTTACTCGGCGTTGGTGGACCCGGCCTCTTGTAATGTGTGCCCATCGACTTTTTACGAGCACCGGTATAGTTGCCACCTGTCGTGCTCAGCAGCGCGCTCATGCTATCGTCCAGGCCATGGGGACCGTCCTGTTAGGGGTAAGAAAACAATACGATAAATAAATTTTTAAGTTAATTTTCAGTATGAAAAATGATTTCGAACAGAAACAGACGCATTAAGAGCAACATCAACATCAACGATAAACAACACAGTAACATATCGGAACGGGATGAAGGAGATCTTAAACATACATATGCAAATTATCTGACATTATTGAGCGTCTGCTCTAGATTCTATAAGCTACATGTCAATTGTAACCACTTTGCGTGCACTTGTGCCTTGAGCGGAATTCCGAGCGGGGTGCTGCTCCTATCGGTGTTGATGTTGTTGTTATTGTTGTTTATTTTTATTTGATGCTTCTCCGGCGTCAGCGCGGCCCATTTTAATGCTTACTTTGATATCGCATTCTTGGCTACCCAAGTCATACTGTGCCGCATAGGTGCTCTTCAAATGCGGCGGTTGCAACGAGTTGCGATATTGCAGTTCTTCAGTGCTATATGTGCAAGAAAAGATGGGATGCAGATAAGCGATATATTGTTGTTAATACACAACTAATAAGAACTTACGTCATGTCCGGGACACGGCCAAGTTTAAGATCTGTGAGGTAGGTGTTATTAAACACCTCACCCTCCTCATCTTCCATGGCCAGATTGCTGCCCAGATTGGCAGATGGGGCGCTTGGACGCTTAAAAGGGTGCCAGCTATCGCTGGGAGAAGAGGCGAGCGCTGGTGTTTCGGTCTCGTCTTGGTGGCGCAGCTTGGTGCTGAGTATGGCAATTTGCTTCTGATGCTCCAAAATAATTTCGTTGAGACGCACAATCTGAGCAGATAGTGCACGCGTATGTTCCTCATACTTATTGTTCTGGAAAATAATATACGGATTATTAGTGATTACAACCATACTATTAACATAATGACGTAATCAAATTACTTGTGCCGTCAGTTTTTCCAGTTCCGCCTGGTTGCTGGTCGCATCGCGATCCTGTTTCTCCTTCATTCGGCTCACTTCCTCCTTGTACAATGTCCGCTACAGTTGATAGTTTGTTTGTTTTTGTTTGAGTCACAGTAGCGTAGTGGTGTTAGTAACGTGAGCAGTGAGCAGTGAGCAGTGGGCATTGAGTGGTAAGTGGTGCGAGTTAAGTTAAGGCAAACAGGGGGAGAAACGACATCGACAAAGAAAACAAACATAAAAACGAAACTAGCTTCGTTGGCCAATAACGGACACGAGGACAAATCACTTACTAACTAAACCTAGACTAATATATGTACAGTAGTTCATAAATAAGACATGCTAACCAAAAAACACTTCTATCTAAAACTCAATTGGTTTTCTAGTCTTTACCTCGATATAAGCGTTGTTGCACAAAAATATAGTTAACGTTATGCCCAGAAGAACCAACAACATAATTAAAAATTTATACCAAATTATGTAGTACGAACTATCGACTTTTTTGCAAGAAGTCTCCTCTGTGTTTGTGTGTGTTTGTGTGTGGTTCTCAGACTTGCATATTTCTCTTAAATCTAACGAAACGAGACTTATTGACTTGCATTTGTTAAATGATAGTTACATTTTTGTTTTATTGTTGTTATTGTGAATGTGTTTTTGATAGGGTTTGAAAAGGGAAGAGAAGAGGAAACAGAGAAAAATAGTTTTAAATTCCATATGATAAAAATCAAATTAATCTACTTAGTTTATTAGTTGAATGTCCCTCTCTCTCTCTCCGTTGATGATGACTGCAAAAACTATAGAAGCAGAACTAACACACAACACAAATCCACACACATCAACCAAATAGGAATATGTAAAAACTTTGCATTTTAAGCTCACCTTTCTTACAATGTAATATTAGGCTTGTAAATAACACATAGCATTCAAATACAAGGCAACCGTTGTAATGACGTAAGAGGTATTTGGATGCGTCGGCGCCAGTTTATGCCAACATACCATACATACTACGGAACGCATCAAACGTGTACTTACCATTTTGGATTTCATCTTTTCTAATTTGCCCTCCATCTCGAGACGCTGATCCTTGAGTTTCTGCTCACAGCGACCAATCTCTTTTTTCACATCGTGATACTTGGCCTGTAATATCCGGCAATCGGTCTCCATTCGATTTTCTTTAGCCAAAAGCGTTTCGTTGATGTTGCGAATCTCAATATTATTCGCAAGGCTCTCTTCTAGCTGGTCCTTCAGTTTGCGCTGACAATGCGATTCGAGTTCATTTGATTTTTCGCACTCAGATTTTAGATTTTTCAACTTATTATCCAAATGACACTGCAGCTCCTTATTTGCCTCCAGCTCCTGAATCATTTTGGCAATGGTATCGTTGGCTAGTTGTAGTTTGTCAGTTAAGTCCCCAATTCGCTTGTGTTGCTGTACAATGTCTGAGTTCAGGCCGCCAATCTGGAGACGTAGACGGGTATTTTCGCCCTCGGTTACCAAAAGCAACTTCTTGTCAGCAATGTCGCGCACTTTCTCAAGCTTTATCTTTCGTTCATTCTTGTGCTCTAAACTCTGAGTCTTCATGTATTGCTGTTCTAGGCTGGACAGCTTCTCCTCCGCTCGATTTGCACGCTCTTTGCTCGTTCGCAGTTCCACCTGCAAACCTTCCTTCTCGTGATGCATTGCATTGAGAAGTTTTGCTTGCTCCTCCTGTGCAAATTTGATCTGAGCTAATTCACGTTGCGTTTTGGATACAATGGCTTGCTCTTCGCCCAGCTTAATGACTGTTCTCTCCAAGCGCTTGGTGTGCGAATCCAGCAGCGTTTTACTTTTTACCAGTTCTAGCTCCCGCTGTGCAAGCATGTTCTTGACTGTTTCTAGTTCCTTCCCGAGAGTGTACTTCTGCTCCAACTGCATATTTTGTTCCTCTTGAAGCCTCAGCTCCCTAAGTTCATCGTTCAGTTTTTGTATATTCATTACGAGTGATTTTCGCTCGTGCGACTGTTGCTCCTTGGACATTTCCAACTCCTGACACGTCGACTTCAGCCTTTGAAGCTCTACGCCAAGTTCACTTTGAATGGTTATCTTGCTTGCTTTCTCCACTTGGAACTCTTGAGTTACCTTTCCGCATTCCTCAGATTTCTGTTGCAGTTGCTGCTTCAGTTCATCGCACTGCTTTTGCAAATCTTCTAGAAGAGATTCTCGATCGTGCAATTGTTGCTCTTTAGTCTTCTCTGCCAGCTCGAGTTTCTGCAACTCTTTGCCAAGTTCACTTTGAATTGTAGTCTTGCTTGCTTTCTCCACTTGCAACTCTTGAGTTACCTTTCCGCATTCCTCAGATCTCTGCTGCAATTGCTGCTTTAGCTCATCGCACTGCATTTGCAAATCTTCTAGAAGAGATTCTCGATCGTGCAATTGTTGCTCTTTAGTCTTCTCTGCCAGCTCGAGTTTCTGCAACTCTTTGCCAAGTTCACTTTGAATTATAGTCTTGCTTGCTTTCTCCACTTGCAACTCTTGAGTTACCTTTCCGCATTCCTCAGATCTCTGCTGCAATTGCTGCTTTAGCTCATCGCACTGCATTTGCAAATCTTCTAGAAGAGATTCTCGATCGTGCAATTGTTGCTCTTTAGTCTTCTCTGCCAGCTCGAGTTTCTGCAACTCTTTGCCAAGTTCACTTTGAATTGTAGTCTTGCTTGCTTTCTCCACTTGCAACTCTTGAGTTACCTTTCCGCATTCCTCAGATCTCTGCTGCAATTGCTGCTTTAGCTCATCGCACTGCATTTGCAAATCTTCTAGAAGAGATTCTCGATTGTGCAATTGTTGCTCTTTAGTCTTCTCTGCCAGCTCGAGCTTCTGAAGCTCCATGTCAAGTTTATGTTGAATGGTAGTTTTGCTTGCTTTCTCCACTTGCAACTCTTGAGTTACCTTTCCGCATTCCTCAGATTTCAGTTGCAGTTGTTGGTTTAGCTCATCGCACTGCATTTGCAAATCTTCTAGAAGAGATTCTCGATCGTGCAATTGTTGCTCTTTAGTCTTCTCTGCCAGCTCGAGTTTCTGCAACTCTTTGCCAAGTTCACTTTGAATTGTAGTCTTGCTTGCTTTCTCCACTTGCAACTCTTGAGTTACCTTTCCGCATTCCTCAGATCTCTGCTGCAATTGCTGCTTTAGCTCATCGCACTGCATTTGCAAATCTTCTAGAAGAGATTCTCGATCGTGCAATTGTTGCTCTTTAGTCTTCTCTGCCAGCTCGAGTTTCTGCAACTCTTTGCCAAGTTCACTTTGAATTGTAGTCTTGCTTGCTTTCTCCACTTGCAACTCTTGAGTTACCTTTCCGCATTCCTCAGATCTCTGCTGCAATTGCTGCTTTAGCTCATCGCACTGCATTTGCAAATCTTCTAGAAGAGATTCTCGATTGTGCAATTGTTGCTCTTTAGTCTTCTCTGCCAGCTCGAGCTTCTGAAGCTCCATGTCAAGTTTATGTTGAATGGTAGTTTTGCTTGCTTTCTCCACTTGCAACTCTTGAGTTACCTTTCCGCATTCCTCAGATTTCAGTTGCAGTTGTTGGTTTAGCTCATCGCACTGCATTTGCAAATCTTCTAGAAGAGATTCTCGATCGTGCAATTGTTGCTCTTTAGTCTTCTCTGCCAGCTCGAGTTTCTGCAACTCTTTGCCAAGTTCACTTTGAATTGTAGTCTTGCTTGCTTTCTCCACTTGCAAATCTTGAGTTACCTTTTCGCATTCCTCCGATTTCTGTTGCAGTTGCTGCGTTAGCTCACCGCACTTATTTTCCAATTGGTTATGTTTTATGATATTTTCTTCCAGCTCGCTGACTAGCTGCCTCATCTTTTCTGCCGTCTGAAGATCATCACTTTCCAAGGAACTGCATTTAGCATGTAAATGATCATATTTTGTGACGAACTGTGCTAGTTGCATGTTCAAGAATTGAAGGTTTTTAGGAACAGTTTCAATGTTGTTCGGAACAATTGGTTGCTCGATGTATGCATTAAGTGTTTTCAGCATTTGCTCACTATTAGCAGACACCTCAGCCTTGGAATCTTCCAATTGGTTGTACATCCTCATTAGCAAATTTTCCACCTCCTCCAGCCCGTTTTCGTCGCTTGATATTGAAGCTACATTCGTGTTAAATTGGGCGTTGATTCGGTCAAGGAAACGTTTTAGCTGCTTTTGAGCATCGGTTAGCTGCGCCTGCTGCTCGGTCAACTTTAATTCTTGAGTTTGCATAATCTTCTTTTGCTCGGACAGCATCTGGCACTGCCTAAGTGAGAGTACGGATTCAGTGGCAATGCGATCTTGTAGAGTACGTTGTTTTGTGTCACAATTATTTAACTCTTCACTCAGCTGCAAGAGCTGCTTATCTTTTTTCATGACTTCAATTTCTTTACTCTGTAGCTTCTCATTGCTAGCTATCAAGTTGGACAGGCTCTCATTTAACTCCTTAGCCATCTTCTCAGCGTTGTTCTTTAGATGCTGTATATTCTCTTCGTGGCGCGCACATTGCTGAGTGTGTATTTTGAACTGATCCTGCAGTTCCTTTACACGTTGCTCCTCTTGCACATAGCTACAGGACAGCTTATCCATACTGCGTTTAATTAAGTCTAAGATTTGCACATCATCATTAGGTTTTTCTGGCATCTCCAGTTGATGCTGCTGAGCGATCTTTAAAATTCCATCCCAAATGCTAGTTGTTGCCACCCTAACGGACGTCATTTGCTCACGAAGTTCCTCATTCTCCTGCTCCTTCTCACGTAATTGTTTATCTATAACGGAGTTAGCTAGGTTTTCCGGCGTGATATTCATACTGCTGGCCGACTGTGAGGTATCCAGCAGATCCGATGAGGAATTAAGCACCTCGCGACCCTTATGCAGCTCGTCACGAGTCTCTTTAAGACACTGTTCCAGCTCTTGTTTGTCTCGCTCCAGAGAGGCAATGGTTTCCTCTCTCATAGCCAATTTGGGAGCAAAGCATTCCGAATGCAGTTCCAGTTCATTTATTTTTTCAATACAGACCCGCAACTGTTTCTCTGAAAGCTTCAGCTGTGGATAAAGTATTTCATAAGAATATTAATATCTGAATTTGATATATTTATATTTTATTCTCTCAGTATTAAAGTTTCGTCAATGAAACTGGATTTAGTTCTTGAAATTGGCATTAATTGAATGTTTTCATTACCACATTAACTAATAGACTTTGCATACACCACAATTATTTGAAAATCTTACTGGCTCAAAACATTAAGGGTTTTATCGAGTTCATAATTTTTGCAAACAGCTAAATACTTTTAAATTTGAAGTTAGTTTGTTCTGCATAAATACCTAGAAATAAGTGCTCTCGTTGAATACATTTGTATTAATTTGCCAAATGTTTACTATTTTTATTTGTGCATAACTGCCAACCGAAAAATAATATAGCTGAGAGAGTATTATAGTATTCAACATACTGTTGACCACCATTGTACTTACCTTGGCAAAAACTCTGTCATGTTTGACTTTAAGCTCCAGCATCTGTTCGCCGAGTTCGGCAATAACATCATCCTTGTGGCTTACCTCCTTTTGAAGTTGTCGCTTTAACTGTAATTGGGCACAGGTAGTGGTAACAAATAATAATTGCTCATTCAGGTAGGTGCAATAGGGACTGATGCATTCCGTTATACCTGTATGCCACCGAAAAATACTTACGTTGTCAACTTCATTGGTCATAATGTTATTCGTGCAATTTTCCTCCACGTTTTCTTTTTGAAGGGCGGCTTTCACCATGGTTAATTTCTTGTTTTCTAAAATTTCAAAACAAACAAAAATTTAAAGGCCCAAATAAAAATGTTTCTGTAATATGCATGTGTGTTATTTGTCATACTTTCACTAAGCGAATTAATCAATTTTTCGTCTTCAATAATTTGCTCCTCTAGAAAAGTCTTTTCATACCGCTCCGTTGCCAACTCAGCCTGCAAATGTAATTAAACTATAATTATACGGAAATCGGTACACTACCGCCAGCACTTACCCTTAATACAATCAGCTCACGAGTACGCTGTTCAAGCAGCTCTGTTCTTGGTGTTGATGGAACCGGCATTTGTCTGGCGTCACATAAACTATGCAGCTTCTTTTTGATAGGTGACAACGTCGTACAGCCAATCGCCTCATTATCGATTGGTGTCGAGTCCGTAATGCTGCTGGCCAGTGTCGACAATGAACTGTTTGAATTGTCTTCGGGTTCTTCGCGAATATTGCAAATGATCCGACGCAAGCGATTGCGAGTCAGCTCAGTTTCGTTCACAATCTGCTGGAAGAAGACTACGATGCACTGTTGCATGGTTTTCGGTAGATCGTTGCAGATATTTTGAAAATATGTGATCGGGCTCTGAATGCACGTGTAGTGCATAAGAAGTGTGTAGACAAAAAAGTAATCTTCGTTTGCTATGCGGCCATCGTGCTCAAAAAGTGGGTCAAAATGCGGGTAGTTATCTGCAAACAATTTTTAATTACATATGTAAACATATATTTTATATCTGCTAAATTCGATGCTGATCTTGTAATGTACACATACCGTGAAGAAAAGATTTTAGTGATCCTAGAAACGGGGTAATGGGCGACACCGATTGTTTGGCGGCTAGCTCAACTCCAGCATACTGCATATTGGCAAAAAATGCCTCGATATCAGAATCTTCGAGACAAGAAATGCTTCCTATGAAATTGCATTTTTGCACCTACATTTAGAAAAAAAAGTGTAATAATTATGTATGTATCTTTTCTTTATGGTTCTGTTTATGGATATCTTTTCCTTATGGTTGGAAAATGGAAAACTTACCCATTGCAACAATAACGATTTCCACATACTGAATTTCATTTTAACTTATTTTTAATACAAAAAATACTTAAAAGGACACAAAAAAAAGGAAAAACATTTTATTGGTTTCTTATACTATTGACAAGCTAATTTTTAATTGTTCACAGCTTACAATGACTTTTCACTTGATCTTACAAAAATGAATAAAACAACAAACTTGGATTCTCGACGCTAACAAAATGAGCGCGCCTGGTGCGAATTGCGATACTTCTTACTTATCGAATACTTTTACTGTACTCGTGCTGGCACTTTTGCAACAGAGTTGCATTACCAAACAAAAAGGTGTTCGATATACAACATTAATTTATTTTGTTAGTAACTATACACTAAATAAGAATATAAATGCTCTTAATTTATTTTGCACTTTGCTGATCATTTATTATTGATTTGACCTCTTTTTATCATCGATAGATGGACTTCTCTGCTTTCACTGTCATCAAATGATCAGCACCTGGCACCGATAGTTCTGTGCAAAATATACCAAATTAATACCTTTAAAAAATACTAAATGCTGTTACATTTTTAATTTGGTTCAATAATCAAACATAAAAAACCCTTTGTTCCAACTTAAAATTACCTTTGCTGAACGAATCAGCTCAATTATCACTATATTTGTATACCCTTGTAGTGTGTATTATAACTTTTATACAATTTGGAATGCACTAAAAGCGACGAATAATGAATATAATTTCTTAATCAGCACCCGTGGCCGAGTCGATAAAGCCATGCCAGAACTTATTCAACCTCAACACAGCCTCAATGAAGGGTTCAAAACAAAATAAATCCGTCCAGAAATTTGTTCTCATATTATATAAGTTATTTTATTTACGAAGATAAACAGACCAAACTCACAGTACTTTTTGAAACCCGTTTCAGACGTTTTTTCTTGTTTATTTACACTTTTTTGTATGCAGCTTGACTAGAGCATTCATATTCGATTATAATATATTTAATAACGCCTATGACGGCGAGCTCCTGTGCTTCAATTGGGATGTATGTAATGTCTCAAGACGTTGCATTCGTTTTCGCTTCTCGCTTAATTCAATTGCTGTTGAAGGGTTTGGTGCATTTGAAAGGGTACCTACGCTGTCACACTGCATCTCTAAAAGCTTAACATGGCCAATTGTTTGTCCGAAGAGTTTTTGTCTGAAACTCGGCCTCTTGGTGCCCAACCGGTGAACTTTAACGTCAGCCGTCAGACCCAATCCATCGGGTTTCAACTCATGTTCCCTTTGGCGCTGTCTTTGACGTCTTTGCTTCTTACGATGTTCGGTGCCAGAAGCTAGTTCATTGACATAATGCAGACTACTGGATGCGTTGCCTTTCTGTGAATGCTTCATGCGCGTGTGCTTTTGCTCCAATTCACACTTGTTTTTCAACGCCACCTCCTCAATATGCCGCTCCTACAAAGCAAGATGAGAGAGAGAGAGAGAAATGCAGCTTAGAAAAAATACATTAACACGAAATGATGTGCGTATGATTTAAACATGTACATGCTATATACAGTGCAAGATGAGAGCTTCTCCCTGTGGTACCTACAAACATGGCGCGCTTGTGCTTATCGCGCTTTGCCAGAACAACCACCCATGCGCCGTAGAAGATCATAATGCCAGCCGGCACTAGGAAGCCAGACAACGCGGCAGGTTTGCGTTTGAGAGCATGATACAGGGCCATAAAGATCACTGCAAATGAAAAGAGGATTTAATCTTTTTTATTTATGCAATATTTGCACATATATAAATATATATATATATATATATAGGAACATTATATATATATATACATATATATATATATATATAGGAACAATGTATATATATATACATATATATATATATATATATAGGAACATTTTTACCCATCTCTAAATATAGTTTTGTAAATTTCAAAAGCAAAAAACTATAACCGCCATGTACTTAAGTAAAGGGTGGGGGGATGTGGAAACAATAAAACGCAGTTTATAGCCCATGAAATTTCACGTGTACGTTTAGAAAATTTGTTTTTTTTTTATGCAGTATTTACATTAATTTAAGTATGCATGTGTAAATAGTTTTGCGCTGACTGGTTGCCGTAAATGCTTGGGTGTATCCGAAATCTGCGTGCCAAAATGAAAATTACATGCACAAAATCTGATATTTGGTGCGGAGACTTAATGACTGGCGGCTGTTTAGCCTTTCGATACAAATCAAAACAGATTTGTTTACTTTTTTATGTAGTAGATACATATTTGCAATCGGCTCATACACAAATTGAATTAGGCTAAAATGTTCCATAAAAATAAAGCATTTAGTGGTATCAGTTAACTTATTGAATACATATACAAATTATTGCATATGTGAAAAAGAATTATATTTTATATGTTAATAAAAAATTAGATTCAGACGAGAATGTTGGTTGTGCTAAAAATTCTAAAAATAGCGCACTTTAATATATAGGTCTGTATATATGCAATTATACTGTTCTGCTTACCTAGAAAGGCAACAATTACGGCCACCAGGCGTCCATTGGCCTTACGTTCTTCCTGCAAAGGAAAAGAAAGTTCCAAAATGAATACCATATAGCATAAGCATATGCATATACATTATTCTACTAATTACTAAGAAGAAGTCAACTATATTTCAAAAATAACGCGTGGATTATTTAACAGAGTGTTCTAATAATGAGAAATAAAGTCTGGAAAAAAAACTATATTTACTTATTATATTATATTAACTAAACTGCAAAAATATAAATTTTGAGTAGAGCTTCCTTGGTGAGTGTGCTGCGTGTATGTATGTATAATACGCATTTTTGTACATATGTATATATGTTCGGATGTATGTTTATATACCATACTGTGTAATTATGGCCAGGGCTACAAGTATGCCCCATAAAAACATTGTTTACAGTGTATCGCTCCGAAAAGATTTTATGATCTGCATATATCCATTTGTACATGTATTTAAATATGTGCAATGTATATACATACACATCTATATATATGAATAATTATGTATTTGTATAACGATATGAGACAAATTAAATATTTATTTATTTGATTGCGTCGCACTGTTATTCCTACCATGCCCATGATTGATGACGCCTCATAATTGAATCTTTTGCGATAGGTGCAACATTCCAAACTGTCGGGATTGTTTATAGGCTGTTAACTTACTCGCGATTTTTTATCAAGTATTTGCTTGAGGTTCTCTTGGATAATCTCGTCATCCGTCATGGAGGTCAAACTTTTCCGGGGCATCAGTGCAGTTACGTCGTCTGGTGATTTTGGCAACGATTCGGTTTTCGTCATTGGTTTGGTTGTTATTGATGTTGTTGTGTTTGTAACTGTTATTTTTGGCGTATGCATCACCGATTTTGTGATTGTTTCTGTTGCAGGACGCACTGCATGCGAATGGGAAGAAGCAGCTGTTGCCATTGAACTTATAAATTGATATGATATAGTCTAAGTTCACTTTGGTTGAAAACTAACACAAAATATCAGATTTAAAATTTTTGTTGGAACAATGCGCACAATCTCATTAGAGTCGGTTCTATGAATGGCATTCGGCCTGGAGCGAAGAAGAATCGACAATGACGATCATCGTTCGATCGGATGTTGACTGAAGCAATTCTCCCCAGCGTAGATGTTGCCATCGTTTGATGTTATTATTATTGCCTTAACTTCCATCTCTTCATCCGTGCGAAATGTGTACGTTTCGGAACGTTTTTGTGGCTGAGCATTTATTTTAAGTATGTATTGTATCCAGTACCAACAAAAGCAGCAGCACATTCACTGTTTTTGTTTATTTACGCTGCAGTATATGATTTGGTAGTTCCTTGCTTGCGTCTGTGAGAAAGTAAATATACAGCAGAGTACTTGTGAGCACGAGCGAAATATATTAAGATACATATGTACATAGATATTGGTACAAATGCTAACACCTATATATAAACGATAATGTATTCGCAGATATGTGTAATATTTTAATTAAACAGATTTTTTTTATAAAATATCGCTCAATACAAAAACATAAAATAAAAACAATTATAAGAAACATATAAAACTTTTCCGTAATGACTTTGGTATATTTTTTTGGTACTTTTGATTTACCCTACCGGCCTCTGAAAATTGTTAATTGGAAAGCTACTACTTATATTATATATTATATACTTAATACATATTAAAATTTAGTCCTGACAAAATATATACACAAATAATAATTACAGAAAGAAAAAAAAGTTGTCAATCGAATTTATATATGAAAGAAATGATAATAGATGAAATAAAAATAATAAAATTGGTAGTGAAATTAATGGTGGAGAAATGGACGTAATACTGAAATAGGAAATACAAGCTTTAAAAACTTAACAACTTTGAGAAAACATAAGATAAACCATTGTTATAATAAAGGCAATTTCATTTGTGGTCGGGAATTAGGGTGTCGCTTTCTTGCACTTGATATTCAAGTTCGAATTTTTCGCATAATGTTTACAGATATTTGTAAAACATCTGGCCACTTCTTCGACTCGGTTGCCAGCTCATCGGTGGCGCGCTGCCAACTAATCGATGTGGCGTTGCCACAATCTCACACGATTTGAACATTTTGCTGCAATGCAGATAAGACAACAAAACTCTATTTAACGGCATTGTGCGAAAATTCATTGGCAGCTGCTCAGAAAACACGAAGAACATTATCATGGCCAGTAGAAACAATTAATCTATTAATGTTTCAATGTGCTTATACATACATTTTATAAGCTAATACAATAATCTAATAATCTGGTAACACTGATCGTGACGCACACAAACACCCACGAGCAAGCAATCCAAGCACTTCCCGAAAGTGTCTGCTCTCCTCTAAAGATGATGTGAAGAAGTTAACGACGCAACCAGGACGCGATTCATAACCGCTTTTGCGTGGCTGCAGCCAGAGCCAATTATTTGAAGACATTATTGCTTGCCTGTCAGTATCATTTTCATCTTTTTCATATCCAGTTAACAAGTCCGTCCCTCCGTGACGTACCGTGGGAATGGCTCACTCACATCGCGAACGGGAACGGGGCTCAGGCCCCCTACCGAACCGTTGGCTTTACTGTCCACGGAAAAGTGACAAAATTATTGCGGAACGGTTTCTTGCATTCAAAACGCCGCTTAATCAGTCTTTTCAAGACAAGATGCCCATTGAATGCACGTTTCGTCCCGAGATGCTTTTTGATTATTGCAAGACACTCAAGGTAAGAGTTGTCCCAGATGCATTCCATATATACATACATATGACGTAGATACATGCAAACATATGTTATACTATTCATCTCTTTCTCACCCACTCGGGTCTGCAGTTGAAGTTGGGCCTTTGGATCGATTTGACAAACACAAAACGATTCTATGATCGGAGCACGGTTGAGGAGCGAGGAGCACAATATATTAAGCTGCAGTGTCGAGGTCATGCCGAAACACCATCGCCGGAGCAGACGCGGAGTTTCATTGAGCTGGTTGACAACTTTATTAATGAGCGGCCATTCGATGTGATTGCTGTGCACTGCACCCACGGCTTTAATCGAACGGGCTTCCTAATCATATCTTATATGGTGGAACGTCTGGATTGCTCTGTAGAAGCCGCACTTGCCGTGTTTGCCAATGCACGACCGCCTGGCATCTACAAGCAGGATTATATTAACGAGCTATTTCGGCGCTATGAGGTAGAGGAGGATGCTCCCCAAGCTCCAGAGCAGCCCAATTGGTGCTTGGAGTATGATGACAGCAATGGTAAAGACGACCGTAAACGGCACATCGATGACAATTGCTCATCCACCTCACAGCAGGCTGCGGCCGCAGTTGCAGCTGGTGGCGGAACGACCGCAGAAGATGAAGACAATGACGATGATGTTGAGTCAAATACGAATGGTGAGGATGGCACCGCTGCTGGTGATGGACCCCCAAAAAAGAAGCGACGACGTGAGTTGGTTGTTAAGAATGCAGCATTTATGGCTGGTGTACCCGGTGTGCGGCAAATAACAGACCAACCGCGTCTTACTGGATTACAGCACAGGGTACAAAACTGGTGTCATTGGCAGAAGAGTGGCTTTCCAGGCGCTCAGCCTGTTTCGATGGATAAGCACAACATCAAGAGACTAAGCGAGATACCGTATAGGGTTTCATGGAAGGCGGACGGAACGCGATACATGATGCTCATTGATGGTCGCGAGGAAATCTACTTCTTCGATCGCAATAACTCCTGCTTTCAGGTGGAAAATATGACCTTTGTGCATGGCAAAAATCTGCATGAACATCTCGATGGCACACTGCTGGATGGTGTAAGTTAACGTTACTGATCTCAGTTCCTTATTTATTAAAAATGTATAGATTCAATTTTAATATTAAAATTTGTTATTTTTCGCTTGCAGGAAATGGTGCTGGACAAAATTGGTGACACGGTGACACCGCGTTTTCTGGTCTATGACATTGTGAGACTGGCTGGCCGTGATGTGCGCGAGGAGTTCTTTTATCCACATCGTCTAGACTATATTAAAAATGAAGTTATAGGTACGTATTTAAAAGATTCAGCTGTACCGCAACCAATAATAATACCGAATATGTTCAAACCAAAACAGGTCCGCGCATACTTGCCATGAAGCAGGGCATTATTAACCGCGCTCTGGAGCCGTTCAGTGTCCGCAACAAAGACTTTTGGGACATTCGTACGTCGGAAGGTCTATTAGGCGAAAAGTTTTCGCGTTCGCTGGCCCATGAACCCGACGGTCTCATCTTCCAACCCTCGCAGCAACCGTACACAGCAGGCGTATGTGTCGATGTGTTTAAATGGAAGCCGCATGAGCTTAACTCCGTAGACTTTCGACTTAAGATTATCACAGAGCGTGGCGAGGGGTAAGTCAATCTCCCTTTTACTGTCTGTCCCTATTAGCCAATATACTATCAACGCGATTGATGCTAGAGTTTGTTAAGCTGGCGTAAGCGTTATGAATCAGCTTTTGACTATCATCAGCACGAAGAAATTCGATTATTGAAAGGGAAAGCTAATTAAATTTGTACTTATTATTGAAATGTGTCAAAAATATATTTACTAACCATTTTGTTTTTGCTGCTAGCTTGTTGACCAAAAAGGTTGGCTTTCTTTATGTAGGAGGCCATGATGCACCTTTCGGTCGAATGCAAAAGCTTACAAAGGACATACGCGAGCTGGATAACAAAATTGTTGAATGCACGATGAATCAATATGGCAATTGGGATTTTATGCGCGAGCGAACGGACAAAAAGTTGCCAAACAGCTTCAACACGAGCGTCTGTAAGTTTTGCTATCAATGCTATATGTTACAACACACAGACAATATATTTGCGAACGTAATTTGTATCCTAGCCGTCGTGGAGAGCATCAAGCATCCCATTACAAAGGATTATCTACTAACCTTTATTGTAAATTTTGGCTTTCGCGAAGGTCATACAATGATGCCGCCACCAGCCTCCCAACGACGTTAGAAATACTAAGCTGCTATCTCCTCTCATGCACCATATTCACCAAGCAGCAAACTGATTCGACCACTAAGAAAGCAGCATCATTAAGTATTTTTGTCGCTCTTTTCATAGTCGTTTCTGTATTGGAGCTCCGGCCAGCTGATCGATCCTGACATTAAGGCACACTGATATACACACACTCTAGGAAATTAATAAACTATAATTAAGACCAAATATAATTTTAGATATTCGGTATTTTAGACCCGAAAAAGAATAACATCAGCTCCAGTATGCAAATTTGTTTCCTCTTGTTGTCTACAAATATCAAATAACAATAAACGATGCATGTATATATATACACATATAATTGAAATAAAAGTTAAAGCAAACTGAAACTAGTCTCTTTTAATATTTCACTTCCACATATGATAAATATATAACTTTTGATTGTTATTCTTAACCTTATCTTATTTTTACTAGTTGTATTCCATTCACAATTCCAAACATTTAACATTATTGTATGCGGTAAGTATAAAGTATCCCAACAAAATCAAATGTGGGAGTTGTGCAAAAATTAATGTATTTTTTTGTAGTAAAATTCATGTTGAGGAGGCTCTAACTAATTAGACTGCCATTGTCATAAAGGTATTTTTCGTTCAGCTGTCCAAGCTCCAGCAACGCAACCAATGCAGCACCTTGCTCGGCCTGTTTTTTGTTTTTCTCAAAGAATCTGCTGCTATAGCGTTGTCCGTCATAGCTGCAGATGGCACGGAAAAGTTTGTCACGTTGCTGCGTCTCGTAACTCGGAAGTTGTTTACCCAGGCGACGAGCGAGCACATAGAGCAGCGTCTTCGGTAGCTGCGTATCTACAAATTTGGTTAAGGGATCACAATGGCATACTACTGGTACACTTTTCAGGCCACTACTTACCACTCGCGTATGTAGAGCGCAGAAAAGCCATCTTACGGCTAATGACGCCCTCATACTCATCCATTGCATTTTCGGGCATATCAAGCTTTTGACGTTTGTTATTTAGGAAATCTGAGAGAATTACGTTAGCACGCCCAGCATTGCCTTCATCCTTGAGTTCTTGCTGGCGAAGGCGACAATAGTCACCTAGGTGCCAGATTTCGCAAATCTGCTGTAACGTTTGGCACTGCAAGAAGCGCTTGCCGCGCGGCGTGTCCTGCAACTCTCTGAGTATGCTCTGAACACAATACTTGGTGTTGTGCGGAGCATTGTCGTAATTGATGCAAAGGCGAAGATACTTGTCAATCACCTCGTCAATTGGCAAAACGCCTTCCCTGCGAAATATGGATACATTGAGCTGGGCAGCACGGGCAACCATGACACTATCAGCGCCACACAATTCTTGGAACTTGTGCAGATCCTCAAACGTGCGCATTTCCCGAGATCCTCCATTGGCAATGATAGGTATATCCACCGCGTTCGCAACTGCGCGCAAAACGTCTGGATGTGGGCGATGCTGTGGCCGTTCATCTCTAGTCCGCGCATGAATGCCAATGGCAGCGATACCAGTTGCTGCCAGCTTTTCAACGAGACTGATTGTGTCCATAGGATCGGGCAGTATGCGTATCTTGCAGGTAATTGGTATGTCCAACTGCGAGCACAGTGTACGCAGTATATTTGCAGCTTTGTCCGGTTCAGCTAGCAACGCTGCACCCATGCCGCCCTTAATAGAAAACTCCTTGGGACAGCCCATATTTATATCTATGCCAGCAATATCACATTGGACCAGTTTGCCAACGGCTAGAGCTCGAGCAGCATCGCTGGTTCCCAATTGCAGCACCACTTTTGACGTCTCCAAGCTGCATGTGCGGAAAATAATTGTGCCGTCCGAAGGGTCTACAAAGTCAACAGTCCCCAAGGCGCCTAAAAATCGAAGAATAATGGAATTATGTCCCAGCTGACTCTGTGTCTTTAAACACAAGGTTGAGGCAAACTTACGATTTAGACGGCGAATACTCTTGATAAGTTTCAAGTCAATAAGTTCCTCAGTATAAACAATATCAGCACCCATTTCGAGGGCCAGCAGTCGCATGGGCAATGTTCCGACACGCACCATGGGTGCCAGGATTAGTTTATTCCGATAGTCAAGACGTTGGTTTTTCTTCATTTTCATGCTTGTCAATTGTTTGATTATAGGCAACCAGTTGAAGCGAAGCATGGAGACGTTACCGGTAACAGCTGTTGCGTGACTATTATCGACTCAATTGGTAGACCATGCAAACAGTAATTTATCGATATTAATTCGAGTGCCCCTTGCAACTCTGTCAGTTTTTTTTTTTTTTATTGATATATAGAAATTTAAAGTTGTTTTGGATTTATTGTCAAAATACAATTCGAAATTAACAGTAATAATGCCAAATAGCTACAATAAGTGTACATTATTAATAACAACAAACTTAATACCAGCATGTGGAAAGCAATTCCAACTGCCCAAAAGGTCCACCTTCAACAGCAGCGCCAAAACCACCAACTCGTAAACAAAGAGGAATTCGGAATAGCTTTTAATTAAATTAACGTTTCCACTATCTACCCTTAAGTTGTGAACTTTCTAGCAGCTTAGTGTGAACGTCGGACACAGCAACGTGCCAAAGCTCGCGCGTGAATCCATACATAGCAGGACAAATGCAAGCACTTGCATCAACATCATCATACAGGAAAAAATTATATGCTGAGGCTTAAATACAACAAAATGTCTCTACTTGATTTTGGCGGCGAGGATGGCAGCTCTGACAGCGATACCGAGCCGGACGCACACATTGATTTTACGGCCATGCTTTTGGGACGCAATCAGGAGTGCAACGGCGGCGACTGCAAGCTACAGTTACAAACTGAATCGCAAGACGAGCACCGCTACCACCTGGCACAGTATGTGCTGGGCGTGCATGACTTTAGCTCACAATATGGTGTTGACTATGGCATATCCTACACGGCTGCTAATGTGATTGGCAGGCCAAGCAAGTATCCCACCTATGGCGACTACCCAGAGGCCTTTTGTATGGTAAATTTGTGGTCATAATTCCCGTATAAGAGATATTTTCTGTTACTCTTCCTCTTATGTAATTGAATTTTCCTGTTTAGCGTACGTTTGGTGACTGGTGGCACTGCGCGCCTTCGTCCACCCGTGAAATTCAGCCACAAAATCTGCCTGCGCTGCCCACACATGATTTTATTGGTAAGTGATCAAGTGAACATAATTTGTACTAAGCCTATTTACTATTCTGTTTCTTGCACAGTTGTGTATTTTGAAGAGTTTGTGGTACCTAAAGAGGTCTCCATCTTTGAGACATACAATCCGGGTGGCGTAGTGCGCATATGGGCATACAGCATTACGAAACGCTGGACGTGCTTGTGGGAGGCAAATAGCAGTGATCTGAATAAGTTCAATGGCATTTTTACGCGCGAAGCTCGTCGCTTTGCGCCGACTCTTAAGAAAACTAACATACTGACCAAGTAAGTCCGCTATAAAATATCTTTAGTTAACCTTAATTATATTTCACATGGCTCCTTGCAGGACGTTGCGAATTGATTTCAATCACAGTCGATTGAATTACTACACCCAGATCGATGCTATTATGCTATGTGGGCGGACTGGTTCAACACGATCTATGCAGCAGATGCTAACACCGACGTCTAAACGGTATAAGGAAGATATCAATAGTGGACCTATCCTTTGCAAACTGCGCACGCTGAAGTTCCACACAAGCTGTCGTGAAAATTATACTGTTAAACTTCATGAATTTATCAACAATGATCTAAGCCAGTTTCTGAAGGAAAACCAAAACATTTCGGAAGAGCAGCAGATTCAAAGCAGCGTGCCACAAATGAATTTAACGGATCTGCCGGTTGGTCACCCATTTTTTATATATCAACTGTGAAATTTCTTTCATGTGTTAAGTCTTTCTCGTAGTTCGAAATCTTGTTGAAAATATTCAGCTACCTGGACCTTAAGTCACTCTTTTACGTAGGCCAAGTGTCGCGCCTGTTTTACGACATTTCCACACATCCGCTGCTTTATTGCGATCTTAACCTAAAGCCTTATTGGCAATTGGCCAACTCTGAGCTGTTATGCACCTTGGCGCGCAGAGCGACGCTGTTGCGCAAGCTGGATTTATCATGGTGCGGTGGATTTGGAGAGGTTTCACCAACCGAGTTCAAGAAGTAAATACAACTAGCGACTAATTAAATTAAATTATTACAAACTTCTATATCATATTCGCCATAGATTCCTGACTCAACGTGGAGATAATCTCACCCATTTACGTTTGAACTCTTGCAAATTTCTCAATGCCAGTTGCATTGAGACAATTGGTATAGTCTGTGATAATCTAACAGGTAGATAAGCATAATTTTTATAATTTTAATTATACAAGATATTATTAAAACTCACACAGAGCTCAGTTTGCGTAACTGTGGATCTGACACGCCACTGTTAAATTTTTCCTGCCTGGCCAATCTCAAAAATCTTGAGCGACTCGATCTCTTTCAAACTGCCTTTGAGTCTGAGCTGCTGCTGAGCATGCTGGAGGGCAACCGTAAATTAAAGCACCTTAATCTAGGTATGTTATTATTAATTATTCAATACAAGAAAAATCCAGGAAATCTTTGCATACTTTAAAGCTTTTTGCGGTGTTTCTGTAAACATGGATAATGTTGCCGCGCATCTAGCAACTTACAACACCCAACTCGTTTCGTTGGACATGTGGAAATCGCATTTTCTGTCCGCACGGGGCCTTCAATCGCTGGCGCGTTGCCACCAACTGGAGGAGCTTGATTTGGGCTGGTGGTAAGTCGTGCTAACTGACCCACTTTCGCTGTTTAACTATCTACTGCTCAGCACCACTTTAATAATAACATTCCTGTTTGCAGTATTCGTGAAGCCAATCTGGGTGATGGCCTATACCAACTGCTCACCAATTGTCCCAAACTGAAGAAGATCTTTTTATCGGCCATGCGCGGCATCACTGAGCGTGATCTTGGGCATATTGCAACCTTAGGAAAAAATCTGGAGCAATTGGATTTAATGGGCGTTACTCACATAACGCACGAGCGTGTTGATGAGTAAGAGATTTTTATTCAAAGAATGAAAATTTGTCGCATAATTTGCCTTATTTTCTTTTAGCATCCTAGTGAATTGTAAAAAGTTGAAATTATTGGACTTAAGCTTTTGTGACAACATTAGTGCTCGTGAGGTAAATTACATGTTAAACGAAAATCTGAATTAATAATAAGTGTCTTGTTTTGCAGCATCTAAATTGTATCAACGATTGGTCGCGACTCTTTAATGTTAAAATCCTGTTTAGTCAGAACAACTATGATAGATAGTCGGCTAATGTCCATTGCTTTATGAATACCCGAGTGTAAAGCGTTCGTGATACCTTCCTTGTATAGTTACACGTAACTATTGTTATTGTATGTATATAAATAAATTTGATACTAACTTGAATATACAAGGGCAATTTTGTGTATCCCAGAAATAACTCTATCGTTCGAAATTACTTCACATATACCACTACTAGAAAGACACTCATCAAATTAGATTTATAGAACGTCTGTCAAATATGCCCACATCGCATAACACGACTTTAATAATGAGAATCGGTGCCAAGATAAAATCGTGTTTGGAAAACATTTTATTATTTAAAACCTTTAAAAAGTTAAATGAAGTAATGAAGTTTACTAAAGACTTTGACTATGTAAAAAAATAAGTCTAATAATCGATTAAAAATTTAATTTCTGTACGATCAACTTTTTTGGTACTTGCAAGTTTCGAGAGTGATACAGGGTATTATGAAAACCCTCTTACACTAACCCACTGGAAACCAACACCGTACTCGAGATAGTGTCTCAACTGCTTAAAACAAATAAAGGCAATAACATTGAACAAGGAGCAGCAAAAAGACTTGGAGAGTCGTACAGGTTATGTTAGCTTAAAGCCGTTGACAATGAAAAGTACTCAGACTGATTTAACTAAATATTTAATAAATAAAACTTACAGAAAAGGTGTCACTAGGAAATGGTTTGGGTAGTGAAAAAAAAAAAACAATTAAAAATGACATAAACATAAACATATACATATGTATGTATGTGTTTTGTTAGGCCTTGGATGGATCCTCAGCTCTGCTGGGTGCGGGCACTGTTTCGGGCTCTGGTTCGAGCTCTGGCACAGCAGTTTTGGTTTCGTCCTCAGTGGCAGGCGCAATTTTGGCATTGTCATCGGGCACTGGTTTCTTGGGGGCTGGCTTGCTGTCACCGCGACCAAAGATGGCCTTCTCAATTCCCAGAATGGGCGCCTCAAAGGCCAACGTTGCAAATATGGAGAGGGTCAGTGTAATGCCAAAATCGTGCCACCAGCGCAGGATCTGCAATTTGGTATCACAATGAGATTTCTAAATGCCTTATAGCACTTAAGGCGCACTTACCGCATCATAGTCGGAGAAATGAGTGTCGGTTTGGAGACGTGCCGCGTTAACTAGCTGAACTATTCTGTGTATCACGTACATGCAGTAGCATAGACGACTGAAGCCCGTAAAGAAACCCCAGGAGAGGAAATCGTTGATGTAGCCGCCATGTCCATTATAGCAGGCCCACACAATCCAGCCGATAGACAGCGCCCAGGAGCTGCGACTAAGTGGCTCAAACAGAGCACCCTCCCAACGTGGAGAGTCTGGTGTGTCCGGCAGTATACGCCAGAAGGGACCCCAAAGATCCGCAATCATGGTGCCAAAGGCCACAACCCAACCAATAATCACCCAATGCCTGGCCAGTGGAATCTGTCGGCCACGATTGCGCGTAAACAGGAAGTAGCCAAAGATGACGCCGATCAACCACGTGGGAATACGTGTATGCGTTGGATAATACGTCAAGCGTTGGCGCAGATCAACATGATCGTCCTGCACACGGAATAGCGTAAAGTCATTGTGCAAGAAGGTGGCAACTGTGCAGATTAGACATAGTACACCGAATATTGAAATTGGTATCAGCGCCTTCTTGCCCCACTTGTACAGCGGAATGAGGAACAGTGGCGACAGGAAGTACAACTGGGTATCCACAGCCAGGTACCAGGACTGCGAGACACACTATTAAAAAAAAAAAAAACATAAATAAAGAGAACTATGTAACAATGTTAAATATACAATAATTGTTTTGCTTACAATGCTGTAGGGGAAGGCATAGTTCTGCACATAGAGTAGGGTGGCCCACCAGGTGTCCGCACAGCGCTGATCCTGTGTGCCCAGCTTGAACCACATGGGTCCAGCGCCTGAGTAGCGATATAGCGACATAATGTACAAAACAACGACGGCAACTACTGGCGTTAGGCGTATATAACGATGGAAATACATCATCGGTATGTTCAGTTTGCCCTTGGTGCGTTCCATCTCACGGAAAGCGCCCCAGCACATCAGCAGGCCGGACATGAAGAAGAACGTATCTACGCAAAGGGAGCCATTCTGCACCAGCATGGAGTAAGGTGTCTGCAGCCACGTATAGTACTTGTTTCGATTGATGTGTGGCAAATCGTAGAAGGTCATATATCCGTGCCCAAAGACAACCCACATCATACTGAAGCAACGAAGACCGTTCAGGCAGTGGATAACATTTGGATTGTTTACTTTCTTCACCGTGAATATCTTTGGTGCATTTTGCAGCACCGAGAAGGCGGTGAAAAGCGGTTTCTTGGGTGCTGTAACCAAAATGATATATATAAAAATCCATATGCAAAAGGGATTCCAAACAACTGATGAATTATTCAACTTACCACCCTTGCGGGTCTGCACACCGTCGTAGACACTGCTGGCTATCAGGCAAAGGACAATGAACGAAAAGAAGATGCTGCGTAGGAAAATAAATATTAGCTCGAATTAAAATCAAGGCCAAAACAATTACTGTCGAAATATTTCGATTATTTCGACCTAAAAGAATAAAATAAATAAATATTTAGGCTAAGGAAATTTGTGAGGTTATACAACAAATTTTACATTTTCGCTTAATATGCAAAAATAATTTTGAAAAAAATTACAAAATAATGAGAAAAAAAAGTGTTTTTTAACCGTGAAAAATTAGAAATCAAATCATAATTTTCTACAGGTTGCATAAAAGTTGTGCGTACACTGCTGGAATTGGTGCCCAACATACCAATAAAATGTATATATATATATATATATTTGATGATATATTTTTGTATGTAGGTCCAATAATGAATGTATCACAGTTAAAGACGTAGTTCTTTTAAAACAGTACTTCAATGTCACTTACATGGCAAAAATGTCCACACCACGAAACTCGATCGGCGCATCATATTTACACCATTTCTCCTGAACCATATCGAAATTAAGATCGATGACATCCTCACCATAGAAATGCGCGATCGCGTACTTGAGGAGCTTATCAGTTTTCTCGGCGCTACATGTGCTGGGCACGCATACACCTAACTCAAAGATTTCCGGGTCTGTTTGCTTGTAGCTGATGCGTGAGAATTCCTCATTTCGATGCTTCACCTTGCTGTAGAACTGGGTAATGTTTAAGCGTGCCAGACAATACTGGCCATTTAATCCGTTCCCGTAGGTGGCCGTGGCCGCCACACACTCCTCGTACTGGCCCATGCTGATAAGATGGCCCCAGAAAAAGCCCATAGGCAGGCGACCCCATGAGTCGGGAACTGTTGGCGACAAAGTCCAAAAAAATAATTATTTTATATTAGTTTAATCCAATAGAAATGGCGAATCATTAACAGCCCAATAGCTTGACAAAAAAGACGTTTCATCCAAATTTAGATTATTTATCTAAACTAATGACCTTGGTCAATCTCATTATATGCCAAGGATTAAAGAATTAGAGGACCGTTGAATAAAATGATTTGCTCTAAAAGGTGTTGTTCCCATTTCCCTCACAGCTAACGACTATAATCTTGATAATCCGTCAATCAAAAAGGTTTTTTGCTATCATTGACACCTGCAGATGTTAAGACTATAATTTTGAAACAAACAAAACAAAAATTTGAGCGACAATCCCTAAACTATGGACCTTTGCACATTGCAGAGCATGTTCTCCAATACAGTAATGTTCGGTGAGCTATGGAATTGTAACATCACAGATTGATGGTCAGTGTGTCAATCTTATTTGAACATATATTTATCAATATCAATAATCAACAATCAGGTCCAATATCTGAAAAATATTTGATTTTAGAATATGATATGAAAATTTTGTGATGTAATCTAATTGGTAAAGTCTTATCGCTTGTCACAGTTTATTGGCTAATAAATGTGATTTGCAATTTGATTTAGGGCCTTTCATAAAAAAAATATGTGGTAGTTTATGAATGGAACACAAAAACTCAAATCAAACAAATCTAGAATTAAAATGCCGCTGGATATTGGTCCGACCGATCGCTATCAATCAGTGCGCATAGATGGCATAGATTTAAAAAAAAAATATGAATATAAAGTTTACCTTTGGAAAGTATGGTTTTCCAATTTTGGCAAGAGTTAAGAGTTAAGACAGACATGTGAAAACTGATTAAGAACAAGATTAAAATATCTCTTTTTGATCCTATTTAGGACATTTGCATATGTCCCAATGAGACGATTTCGTTTTATCGAGGAAACTTTTTGGAAAGAGAGTATGGAATATGCTTGCTTACATTCTAGAGCCCACTCCTCCATGTTGTCGATAGCGTCACGTATGCGAGCGATGTCTCTATCGCAGAGCACATCGTTGTCGTTGGGAGCCTGCCTCCTTTGCACCAGGTGAGTGCCGGTGGCATTTGCCATTTGTGCCTGCTCCGCTGCTAGGGCAAAGAATTGATGGGCCAAACTTGAGTGCATTGGAAACGAGTGTCCGGTAAGCAAATGTTTGTCATTCTGCTCTGCGTATGCTCCAGCCGTAGTCGTCAGGAACAGTAGCAGCGGCGCTGCCATTAACAGTGCCAGCTTATGGGGCTGCGCCATAATCCTTAACGGGTGCTGATCCTATTTATTTATTTTCGATCGTTTGAAAATATCACCGTTTAATTAGATACGTATGAGGATTGAACGCGCCGTTAACTAATTCCGTATACAATCAACACAATAGCTTTTATAGGCTTAAGTGACCACTTGAGGCTTGAGGCACTTGACCACATCGACATCAACGTCGACGTCAATTTCGTCGATTTCACCCATGAAATATTTATAAATAACAATAATATGTCACATAGATACAAACATAGACCCTGGCCAAAAGCCGATAAGGAACCCTCTAATCAATTGCTTATCGGATCTTATAGCACTCTCGTCGCTTGCTATACACTAACTCGGATTTAACTGGGATTTGGGTGCGCAGCTGTTCTATATTCATGCCCCTGATGTAAATCATGTCAAAGTCAGCTGCGCTTTTAAATTCGATTGATAAGCCAAGACGATTTATAGCTGGAAACGAAGTTAATTAAATGGCTGAAAATTACCAAAATAAATTATTTTTAACTTTGAACAATGCTGACTTGGTGAATAAACTTTTTCCCAAAATTGTATTACCTTACCAATGTTGCACACAGTATATTGATTAAAGGTCTGTATAATCGTATGGTACTCCACAAAAAAAACTTTTGCCGAACTTATCTAAGTTTTTCTCTGAAGATCTCCGGAATTCCTATGAAATCAAGAACCAATCTTGAATCCCATTGATATTTTGGTTTCTTCGCTAGATTAGTATAAGTTTCGCAGATTTTGGGTGATATTTAATTAAAAACATTTTGAAGATTGCGTAGTTCTATACTGAACTATATTTATATCAATTTATTTTGTATTGAAGAGAGTTTTGATAATTTGAAAACATATTAATTATATAGATAGACATCGGGGTAGGTCGTTAATCGTTCATATTCTATTGCAACGAGCCTCCAACCATGATTTTCACCTGCTGACAATGATAGCAATAGCTTGACATTCGATTGCTCATATCGGACAGCACACTCAAACTTGATGGCTTATTGCCATATAATTTCAGGTTAAGTGCTTACACGGCGAGTGCACTTAGTTAGTGGTATTCGACAATTTCATATCTGATTAATGGCGTGAGAATAGCAAAGATCGTATGTTTCGCCAAAAATGTTAATCTTATCAATTGGTATTTTTAATTACTTATTCTTACATCGCGACTTTGTTTACTTGGCTTCTTTTACATATCAATAATAAAAGGTTGGGAAATACATAGTAGAAGTACTTTGGTCGGGAGAGCTCCACTAGGAGATAACTATCCACTTGAGCGTAAGCAGGCCAAATTATTATTGCTGATATGGCTACCGCTGGTATTAATTGTTAAAAAAAAAAAAAACAACAAATGTATCATATTTATTAACTGAATTCTTGTATCAAATTCAAAATGTATTTATTTATTAAAACATATATTTCTGGTCACTTCACTTATGTACAATGTGGGTATTTCTTTATGTTTATTCAATTGTATATATTTAAAATCAATTATTATATAGTTTCGAGAAACAATGGCAGTTCTCGATAAGATGAAGCGCACTTGATCAGATATATGAAAGCCTACATTCCAAATTTGAAGTTTCTAACTGTGCTTAAGCTAAGCAGACGGGGCAAATCCAAAATTATGCTAATCAAAAATGTATGTACTTTATGGGTCGGACATGCTTCCTTTCTTCTGTCTTTAACATAGTTTGCACGACTTCATTAAAAACTTTTGACACATTTTCAATATATACAAATTATTAAACATAAAAATATAAATAAATGAGTATGCGGGGAATTATAAAAAATATATTAGAATAATGAAAAATTGTTTAATTTAATACTTTATTAATTCAACAAAGTAAGCTCTTATATGATTAGAAAGTGTTATCACTTTAATGACAATTTCCACTTTTTCTTTTATAGTAACGAATATAAATGTGAAAAATCATTACATATCAATTTATTTTCCTCATTTCCGGTTGTATTCAATATAAATAGCAGCGAACAATATTTATATATTGTCATTTTGAAAGAGTAAAGTACAGAGAATACAAAATATATAAACACTTGAAGTCTTCCACTTAATCTTGATTTCCATTTATATTTTTATCAAAATCAAAGAGGATGACGACTATAAAACATATATGCACTTGTTGACTTTTCGAAAAACCTTTTATACCGATTAGTAATCGAGGCGGCAATGATATAGTGTGAACCTTGAGCCTGCAGTTTCTTTCACTTCGTTAGAAAGTGAAAGTTCTATTTATGAGCTCTACTGAAATAGATTTATTGATTATTATTAATAATAATAAGATTATAATTAAGTACACAAACTAAAATAAAATATACATCTAGTGGTTATCAGATCTTAAAGTAATTTAAACACCTGGTCTCAGTAAATTTGATGAAAATTCATCAAAAATTGATGAAAAATTTAGTTGATCAGTTTTGCCGTTTTTATCGTGGTGCTGCTATAAAAGTATTACCCAATATTCAATTATCAGCTAACAAATTATAGATAAGAGTCCTCATCTTTAAATAAATGCCAACTTATTTATAAGAAATTTAATTTGTTTAACATTGATATGATATTAGGCTTATTAATATTTAAAATAAATAAAAAAATATTTTGGCTTATCATGTGAACGGATTTTTTTTACTATTTATAATCAGTTATTATATTTAATAAGCTAAACAAATTTAGAATCAGTAAATTCTAATCATTTTGGCATATCGCATAACAAATGCGTTTAGATAACGAATTGGATAATTTAATATATTACGTAGGATGTATGCAATAGTAAAAATTTAAATCAGCCAAGACTACCAAGCAAAAGACAAGAACATGACTATATACATACATCATTTTTATTTTACATAGTTCAATTCACGTTTACTGTCCCGTAATTCCAAACATTTTTCGATTCAAATGTTTACATCAATACATATTTGAAAATAAAAGATTATAATTCAAAACAAGGGAGAGCATCTATCTCAGATTCTCTAAAGATAACATACCTCAATTGTTGCTGATGAAGAATATATATTCTATATAGAGTCTTCAGTACAGTTGAGTATATACTAACTGAAAAATATTCAGTAATTACGTTTAAATTGTAAAAAAAAAATGGTTCCAGTTACCTAAATGAATATCTATAAGAAATCCCTACAATTTATAAAAAGAAGTTTTGTTAAATTTCATAATTTTTATTTAAATTAATTTATTTTACACTTTCAAGCAAAGTATTTTGTTAATTACAGTGTGTGGTTGTTTGCTGTGGTTTATGTTTTTTTGTTTTTTTTTGTTACTGTTTAATCATTTTTAATAGATATATATAATAAATTACAAAATACAATTAATCAATATAAAAAACACGTTTGGTAAAACAATGAAAAAAAATAATAATTATAGAAATGATTGAATCAAGACCAAATCGCTGAGTCCTTGCCTTAATTCAATGCTCATACATACTATAGACATACACTTCGCGCTATTTTACAAGTAATTGTAATATTGTAACCATTGTATAGATTATTAGTTATAGTATTTGTTTGTTGGTTTTGTTTTGTTGTTGTATTGTTTGTTATTAAAACTAGTTTTTACTAAGGCTTGGTTTACTTGACTTAACTAGGCTTTTTGTTGATGTTTTGTTTACTTCATTTTGTTGGTTGCATTTAAGAAATTACATTTTGTATGCATAATAATAATAAACGTCAGCAATGTGGACTTTGCTGCCACTTGCGAATATATAGATTAAATGATAATGTTTTATAATTTACAGTTCACTTATCTAGTCTGTATGTATAATATGTGTAATATGTATTTATATATATAATTATATATATACTATTCTTACATTTATATATTCATATAAATATATAATAATAATAATATATAAATGTAAGAATAATTAATATTTATACATGTGGCTTGTATTTAGACTAAGACTTAGATACTAAGTTTTAACTCTCATTTCGCGTTATAATTAATGCGTTTTGTGTTGCTTTCTCTTCTTCATATATAATTGTAATCACAAATAGTTTTGGAATATGCTCTCTCTCGCTCTTTCTCTCGTCTCACATGTACGCACAGATTAACAAAAACAAAAACAAAAAAATGTGTCTTTAGAAAGTTGTTCCATAATTCGCACACGAGCACATGCATCTGCCAATAAACATAAACACACACACATGGATACACACACACACACACACACACACACACACACACAGACATTCACACACTCATACATACAAATACGCACTCCATTAAAATGTTCATTGTTCATTGCTGCTGACTGGACGTTAAACAAAACCGATGGAAAGCAGACAAGACATGAGCTAACTCGCCATTTTGTTTTCTTTACTATCTTTTTTCTTTTTGTTTTCTATTTTTTTTAATTTTTTTTTTTATTTAAAACTTTTGTTTTTTGCAATTTTTTTTTTTTGTATTTTGGTTTATGTGTGTGTGCTTTTCGGGACTGTGCTTGCGCGCCCGCAGAGCGCTCCGTTGCAGCCGCGTTTACAAGGCAGCGTTATGTTTCGTTTTCGTTTTAATCGATTGCATATATATTTTTTTAAAGCACAAGGCCTAAGGCGAAGGCGGCACCGCCTTTGGCCAGATGATTTTTTTAGTTAGTTTGTTTGTGTTTTTTTTTTTTGATTGTGCGGCGCAGACGGTAGCGTCAAACGGCGACAACGCAGGCAACAGGCACCGATTTTTTTTTGTTTTTTTGTTTTGTATTTTTTTTTTAATTTTTTTTTTTTTTTGGTAATTTGTCGTTACCGATTTTGTCTTTACTTAGAAAACAACTACGCGGGTATTAAAACACAATCTGTATAGTTGGTATACATACAATTGATGTACATGTTTGTTAAACGTTGCTTAAAACTAGGGTGTTGGATTTTTGACTTACATTTGTATATATTTGTATATATGTTTCGTGCTAAATATATATATATATATAAAGTACAATAGCACTTATGTGTTTGTTGTACGTTCTTAATAATATTTATTTACAAATAATGTTGCTTTTATCCTGTTAACGCTTCTTGAAGGCAATTTTATGCGCAGTTACATGTTGGTTAAAGTCAAATGTTAATATACTCTGTATCTATGTAAATATTTGTTTTTGCTTTTGTTTTTATTTATATATTTGTATTTGTATTTGTATTTGTATGTATATGTAATTAAGAAATTGTTTAACGCGCTCTCTCATTTTCTACATTCCTTTCAAAATTCTCCCTCGGTCTGTCTGTCTGTACACGGTTCTTGGGCGGCGGCAACTCTTGTAAAAAAACGATGAGCTTTCTCAATGCTTATAAAAATGTTAACTACGAACTAACTGCTAACCTTCTAGTAAATAGTGTACGCCTTACTTCTAGCTTCATAAATGTATATGTTAAGAATTAATAAATAGCAATCATTAAAATAGTAATTATTATTTTAATAAAATTAACATTGTGTATTCTGCCTTGGTTTTTTTTTTTTGAGACATGTGAACGCAGCACATACAAATAAAAGTTAAATAAAAACCGTTATTTCTTTAAAATTGATTCTTGTTTTTCCTTTTTCCAGCTATCACAAAATGAAATACTAAATTATTTAAGGTATTTACAAAAGGAAAATAATTTCATTTATGTATATTTTTGTAATTTTTTGTTTGAAAAAAATAAAGAAAAAAAAATTATGCCCATACTCACGGCTAACTTAAAGTGTTAAACAATTGTATATATTTTCCAGCAGTTTTAACTATTTAGTTTGTTATCGAATTAGTCAATAAATTCTACAATGCTAATTGTTTCAAAGCGTTTGGACTTAAGTTATTTTGTTTGTAATTGGTGTTATCTGATTTTGATGTTTTTTGGGTTGTTGCATCTCGTACTTATTGTTGTATGTCAATTGGAAGTTGATTAAAAATGGAGCGTTTTGTTGATATTGTTTGATTCATGAAGCACATGCATTTATACATATACATATATATATACACACGCATATATATATATATATACATAAATAAATATATATATATACAGATATATACATATATGTACACGTACCATAGCGGTTTCTATATAAAAATATGTCTATGCGTGTTCCCAATTCAAGCTCCTATAAGGAGCAGATAATAAACTGACAATCGCCAACAACTTGGCTTGGCTTATGAATTGCTAGCCATAAAACACTATACATATGGATTTAATATATATAGTCTATATGCTTTTGATAGTTCTGATAGTCTCAACACATGGATTTTATTATCAATATTATTAATAACTTTCATTTGTTTGTTGTGCGTCTTTCGATTTAGAATGATATTTTTTGGGCTTATATTTAGGTAAAAAAAAAAATCATTAAAACAGAAATAAATAAACTTGTAAGCCATTCGCATCGATGCAATTTTCGATTTAAACATGTACGTAAAATTGCAGTCATGTGATATTGACAACTTAAATAAAGTTTTTACACAATCATATACAATATATAATGTTCTATGTATTCTCCGATTTTGTAGGTTACATTGTGCATTTTATCAAAATTATTTTGTTAACTCCCAGCATATTCAGCATTGCTTTAATGTTCTGTGTTGTATAAAAATTTTATTTTGTTTGCTTAATGACGAGAGAACATATTTTAACGTTTTACGTTTACAAATTGTATAATACTCCCAGTTGTCGCTGTTGCGCATGCGAGTGAATGTCCTAATTGATTCCACTAAAATTTGAAAGTAAAATTTGCAAGTACTGTGTTTATTATGAAAGAATAGAATAAAAAGGGCAAAGCTATCTGAATGATGCATTCTGTTTATATACTCTATTTTTATATATAAATATTTATATATAAAGTAAATTTTAAATGTATTGTGTATATGGATGGTGCACACAAATGGTACTTAAGATAATCATAATCGATAAATTTTTTGTTGCATTTGAATTTGCAGTTGCTGTCTGCGCTTTTTGTTCAAACTTAAATTTAATGTGTATATTACTATATAAATGATTGCAATTATTCTGCGTGTGCATGTATAGATGCCGATGGGCACAGACCCGAAATAATTAACTAAATTACATAATAGTTGACAGCCAATAGCTGATTCGTATGCATATTTCTATACATAAAAAAGGGAAATAACAATTAACACACAAAATTAATTGATATTTTTCTTATGTTAGCGTTCTGTTTGTTTCTTTTCTTTTCTTTTCTGTTTATCAATTTTGGATAACCACTCGCAGCAGAAGTATTGACCCGTATTTGTTATACCCCCCAATATTCGTTTCGAACCCCATCCCACGACCCACCCCTCCCTCCCTATCAAAAGACCCAATTAGCCTAAGGGCACAAATCGCCAAGGCCGGACATCAAAAGTAATGCGGTGACTGCAATGAATGCAGAGACTGCTGCTGTTGCTGTCCGTTATAGTGATAATTGTTGAGGTTAATGTTGTTATTGCTATTAATGTTGCTGTTGCAGTTGTTGGTTTCGTTGCCACTGCTGTTTGCAGTGGCATTAATGTTACACTAGAGCCGCTCCACAAATTTAGTTAGCTGATCAGAGGCATCGGGCAAAGCGCCGCCAGTATTTACCACATTGCCAGCATTAACACCGACACCGACACCGCTAACGCCCACATCCTGTGGCACTCCTGGCAGCGGTGATTGATGATGCATGCCATGATTGTGCATGCCATCATGTGGTCCCTGAGGCGCCGGTGAATGACTCATAACATGGTGCGGAGAAGGCTGCGCCCGCGGCGATGCTGATGGTCCACGTGGTGATGGCGCTGATCGCGGCGAGGGCGTCGGCTGTGGTGAACGTATCGGTGGTGAGGAGCGTGCCGACTGCATCAGCTGCTGCTGCAGAGTATGCGGTGTTGGTGGGCCCATCACATTTGCACCGCTCCCACCCGGTCCACCACCACCACCGGGCATCGAATTTTGAGTATTTGCATTGGTCATGCCAACACCGCCGCCAGCTACAACCTGCATCATTTGTTGCTGCTGTTGTTGCTGCTGCTGTTGCAAGGGTTGTTGCTGCAGCATACCTGGTGGCATCACTCCCATTTGTTGTTGCTGCTGTTGGGGCCCGGGCTTAACCCCAGCACCACCGCCGCCCTGCTGCTGTTGCAGCATGTTGGAAGCTGCCGCATTCGCCATTGAGTATTGATCAGAGCCGGGACCAGCTGAACCGCTGCCGCCAACGGGTGCGCCGGCTACTGGAACACCGGCAACAGTTCCACCGCCGCCCGCATTAAAATTGCCAGCTGTGCCACCCGGGAATTGTTGTTGCCCGGCGCCCCCCATGTGTGGGCCCCGTTGCCGTGGATATGGTGGCGGGTATTGATTCATTTGCATGTATCGCATGTTATTCCACTTCTGGTTGGAAACCTGTGCGAAAGAGATAGCATATGGTCAGAAAATATCGCATCGACGAGAGAGAGACAGAAAATGACAAGGACAAATGATCACACCACAGAGTAGCACACATCCACTGTGCTACACTGAGAAAAAAAAGTGAAGACTTAATATTTTAGCTAAAAATACAATTTAAAAAAAATATGTTTAATTTAACTGACTTTCACTTCGTTTAGCTATCAATGTCATAGTAAATTTGAACATTGTAGCTAAAAGTAATTTTGTCATAACACTATTATTTTATAAGTGGTAATCATTATTCCGTAAGCCAACTTTTCGGACATATTCATAGATTTAAAATTCTTGAACTTACCATGCCTCCCTGAGAGGTTAAGCTGGAGGGTAAATTGGGCAGCATCATCGCCGCATTTTGCATGTTGGCCATGCGTTGATGCGGTGGTCCCGGTTGTTGTTGCTGCTGCGCCTGCATTAGGCTCACCTGCTGCTGTGGGCCAGGTCCCATTTGCTGAGGCCCGGGGCCAGGTCCCTGTTGCTGTTGATTCAGCATGTGCTGCATTTGCTGTTGTTGTTGCATCACTTGCTGCTGCTGCTGCTGCTGCTGCGGCGTTTGTGGTCCATTGCCCGCTTGCAGTGCGCCAACTGGGCCACCAGCCCCGCCGGCGGCAGCATTGATTTGGCTCTGCTGTCGCTGTTTAATAATGGCCGCCATTATCTGTGGATTCTGTTTTAGTATGCTGAGTATTTGCTGGTTGCTCTCATTGGTCGGATTGTTCTTAATCTTTTGCATGATCTGTGCCAGGGTCTGTGTGTTCAGCGGCGGACCATTTCCCATGTTTGGACCAGCACCGCCAGCACCACCTCCGCCAGTGCCGACGCCCTGAGCGCCTGGTGGGCGTACACCACCGCCAGCGGCTGCAGCACCCATTGGCGCTCCCATGCCAATGCCATGAGGTGCTCCACCGCCGACCATATTAACACCAGCACCCAATACGGGCATCTGACCAGCGCCAACGCCGACTCCAACACCGCCACCCATCTGATTTGGTATACCCATCATATGTTGTTGTTGCTGTAGGTTCTGCTGCATCAACTGGTTGGGCTGACGCATTCCCGACTGATTAGGTGTATTGTTGGCATAGCGCTGCTGTCCAGGGCCAACGCCACCGCCACCACCTCCGCCCCACTGTTCCATAGATAGTAGATTATTGGAGTTCAACACACTGTTGCAGTTCGCCCCGCTCGAAAGCTGTCCGACTCCTGGACCGACGCCCACATTCCCAGCTAGCTGGTTCACACCCACATTGCCGACCATGCCGCCCATGGCGCTCTGGTTGGGTACGCCCACGCCCATCGGTCGCTGCATAACAGGCGGCGCCATTGGCACACCTTTGCCAAAGCTGCCCACATGCGGTACCTGTTGGCGTGCGGCCTCCTCTTGCACCTGCTTTACAACCTGCAGCACGTTGGGCGATGGGGAATGGCCACCTCCGGGCTTCATACCAATGCCGGGCTGATGTGGATGCGGAGACGTCATTCCGCCCATGACAGAAACCGGCGATGGCACCGTTACAGTAGATGGACTCATGCCACCGGCACCGACTGGCAGGATGGAAGCCTGCCCAGACATCACCTGTTGACTGACCGCTACACCGGACATGCCAACTACGGGAACACCGACTCCTCCAGCTGCAACAACGGGACCGCTAATCGTTGGTCCGGGTAGAGCGGCTGGTGCTGCGGTTCTCGACATGAGCGCAACACGGCGACGCAGTAGCTGCTGCTGTTGTAATCTGAAAGTAAGAGTGCATATAAGGTTTACCAACTGACTAACTAATTGACATTTTCCATAACTTAAGCATATATCTGTCTCTTTTATCCAAAGCCATGTCAAGAATGCCGAACTAGTCAAATCTCAAATAGCTCAAATTGTTTGCACATGCGAACACAAGAGCAATTATGGCTTTGGCTCATTTTAAAAATGTAACTGGTTTGTCAAGATATCGCAATAAATATTTGCATTGATCCCCATCACATTTAAACGTTAATGAAACAATGTTTTACTTACTTCTGCTGTAGCTGCTGCTGCTTAAGCTTGTGCTTAATATTGGGACAGAAAGGCACCGGACACTTTTGTTCCTGACAGTGCTTGGCGTGGTAGCAACAGAGGGCGATTAACTGTTTGCATATGGGACAGCCACCATTTGTCTTTCGCTTGCAATTCTTTGTATGTTGGACAACTCGCTTCATCTTCTGGCATGAAGGCAAACGGCAATTGGCGTCGCGACACTGGCACGCATGCACCAGAGATTGAATGCAGCGTTGAATGGATTGTTTTCGCGCCTCCTGGGGATTTGCTTGCTTGAGATCAGCCGGCGCCGAGCCATCGTCTAAATCGAAGCCCAGTTTTTCCATTTTATGTGGATGCCCCACTTTCTCCTTGCATACCGTGCACAAATCAAAATCCTATAAAATTAAAAAATTAGTTAATATATTCAAATCATGAGAAAAAACAATTATGCAAGCGGCAAATGGCAATTTTGCTATTTTTAAAATATATTGCTTGCTATTGTTAACTATTCTTACATCGCAAACAGTGCAGTGATATCGTGTCTCCACTGCAGTCTTGCAGTTGTTGCAGGTATAAACGAACTTGTCCTGTCCCTGATTGTGCAGCTCGTACAGCATTGACAGTGTAGAGAATTGTGCGCGTCGCAACGATGAGAATTCGTAGTGCTTGTCACGGGCAAGTGTCAGGAATGCATCGCGTCCGTCCATTAGATCGCAGGTTAACAGAGGGTCAGGATCTTGTATAGGCTGCGTAAAAACGATTAAAATTAAATGAGTATGCGATTTGTTAAAAATAAGTGTTTAGTGTCACTTACCGCCAGGCTTGCCGCTGACTGCGCTGAATGCAGGCGGATGACAAAGAAGACCTCCTTGTGTTTCTCCATTGTGGCATAGATCTTAGTAGACAAATCATTGCCCGACTGATGCTCATTGGACTTTTTACTATTTTTGCGCTGTGCCGCTTTGGATTTGTTGGACTTCTTTGCCTTTTTCTGGCCCTTCTTTTTCCCATCGCCACTTACTTCGTTGTCCTCAATAGAAAAGAGCTGCAAGCAAAGTTAACCAATTTTAAAATTTGGAAATCAAATACCAATCTATAGATTTCAAAAAAGTGTATATGTGTATATATATAACTGGAAGTGGAACTTACATTGGCAGCAGCTGCAGCTTCCGCGGCCTCAGCCTGTTTCCGTTTCTCCTCTTCTTCCTGGTCCAGTTCTTTGATGCTCTCCTCAAGCACATTCGGCCAGAAATCACCCTCAAAGTAGGGCAACTCAGCTGCCGAGCCAAGCTTGTCCTCCATGGCTTGCTTAAGTATATCCTTGTAGTCCTGTATGATGCGCTCGATCATACCCTTGTCAAGCATCTTCTTATACCATTCCTGTAAACGCTTCGGCTTCGGTATTTTCTGATCAGCCGGATGGCAGTGAAATATATAATCATCGCCTTCAGATGGCGGGCACGCCCAAATATGCGCCATCGTATAGCCCAGCTGTTTCACATAGTCCATATAGCCGAGCAGTATTTCATGGTAGACGGCTGTGCGATATTGGCGTGGCCGAAAGAAATGCACTGAATCGAGGTAGGCAATGTAGACGCGTCGCGTATTGGGCGCTGGGCACTCAGAACCATATTCTTGGACATGCATGCCAAAAAAGCAAACATCAATGCCATCAACCTCCTCAAACGCAAACAGAGCCTTCGCCCGATACGGAAACTCATTCATCATTTCGCCGCCCTCAACAAATCGACGCCTCATGCCCGGTTTAACCTCAACACACTTGTCGGATGAGGACACCACACGGATGTGTACTTCACCGGCACCGGCCTCCTTTTTCTTTAGGAAGTTGTTGACGCGCGTCTCAATGTACACGCCCAGTTTAGTGGTGGGCAATCGCTTGGCATTGAACTTGTTTTCCTTTCGCTTGGAGTTCTTCTTTTTTAAGCAATTATCACAAACAAAGCCGCCCGGCCATATTGATTCCAGCCACAGCACACAGATCTGGTGCTGTTTGCGTCCACACTCCTGGCAATCGACAAAGGGTTCCAGTTCCAAATGGTCGTTCTTCATCTCTTTGAATTGATCCTTCTTAATTTGGCTATTTGATTTCAATGGCAACAAAAACATTAGATTCTCAATATTTATTAATGACGTTTCATTTTAATGCTTACGTTTGCGACTGCAGCGGATCATCGCCCAGGGTGACAGTATCTCCTTGGATATCATTAAAGCACTTTTGGCAGAACGTGTATCTGTTTGAGGCAACACCGTATTCCTTTAAACTGTTGTGATTTTCATAACAACAATTTACAAGTTGATGGCGATGAACGATGGCAATGGGCGATGACATTTGGACATTGGACGTTAACACACATGAATATTGAAATAAGAGTCAAAAAGCAGCAAAAATCAAACAAAAATTGTCACATACAAACAGCAACAACAAGTAAGCCGTTTACATATTTAACAATGCAATGTTTTATTGGAATTATAATTATGGGTAATACATACACACATATAGTGGAATTATAGCATTAATAAAAGTTAATTTTTTTTTTTTAAGATTATCATTTCTATTATTGGACAAGTTGTTTTGTAATTCGTTTATAAAAGTAAAAAAGAAAAAATAAATTACAAAATCTATATTTTAAGAAGGGACAGCGACATTTGCTGTAACGAAATTTGTTGAAGTTGTGTGTGCAGAAAGGAACATGAACAACATTCAACATTAAGGACGAGAGGGGATTGAAAATGAAAACGATCGCAACAAGTAGCGATATAAATGTGCAACAAAATTAATTAATAAAAATTAAAAAAACAGTCTAATAATTATGGGTGAAAATTATGATACAAATTATCTGAATTAAATGCATAGGACAGATACACGGCATTTAATAGAACACGAAACACACAATTGGAAGCACATCGTCCATTTTCTATGTACGTTAATTAGAATTATGTATCTGCATATGAATATAAAACTATGCATATTCTGATCGATCGATATGTATGCATGTATGTTAGGTCGATTTTGAAATAAAACAAACCTGTTTTGATAGCTGTAGTATTTTGCATCGCGTGGAATCGTGCAGAGTTGTTTACCATAACAGCATAGCACCTGCGGATTGAAGGTATATTTGCGCCCACAGCAGTATCCCAGCGCTTGCATCACGGGATCTATTTCAGCTTCGAACACCTCTGACAACTGTTGGGAAGTTGTTAATATTGCAAATGAGAGTTAATTTAACATTAATGTGTGCTGTTTTTTTTTTTCTTATTTATTTTGATTTCCATACAGAAGTAGTAAACTTACCTTGGTACAATATCGATATACGCGTGATGTTTTGCGATTGTAAAGCCACGCATTGTCAAACATTAGCCACACATCGTCTACATACTCCCAGGGATCACTGTATTTGCCATTCAGGATGTTGTTCCGTATGGTGCCCAGATCCATTGGCTTTCTCACAATCTCAAAGTAATCGGGTATGCCCAGCGCTTGTGGATCGACTGGAAAACGAAATGGCATCGACTCCGGTTCCTGGCGATATAGTTTATCCAGCGTTGGGAGCAGCGCCGTGCGCAACTCTTCCGGATTAAATTCTACAGAAGAAAACATAACTCAAAATTTACTGAACTGACATCGGCTCACTAATAAATAAATTTTTCGTATTCTTTCTCTCTCTCTCTCTCTAAAATATGTGTCAAACTTTTAAGGTTGTGTTTTGATTAATTAATATCTATAGGCGATAAATAGCCGAACAACTCTGACAACTAAAATACTTACGGCATTTTTTCTTCTTATCGCCGGCATTTGGTGCGATTGGCTCTGGAACAATTGGCTTCTCACATTTAATTTTAATGTCGCCAACGCCGCCGGACGCAATTCCATCGATACCACCATTGATATCATCCTTGCCATCGATACCACCTATCGTGCCATCGCCATTGGCGTTCCCAGGAATGCCGCTGCCCGTCGCTGATTCATCCACATCCATTGGCTCAGCCTTGATTTTCACGTCACAGTCGGCACCATCCTCCGACTTGATGTCAATTTTCACCATGCTGGTGCCATCATTGTTCACATTCTTGCCCTTTCCACCTGTCAAGCAGTCCATCTGCGAGCTATCACCATTGCCACCACAACTGTCGTCCATGAACTCCTTTTTGATGTCATCCTCCTGCTTAATAGAGTCCAGTTTGCCCTTAGATGACATGCCGCCACCACCACTGCCGCCGTTGCTGCCATTCGTATCATTGGCACCCGCCGGCGATGGCGTCTCATCATCATTATCACGCGCCGCCGCTTCCAGTGCCGCCATCTGGGACGATAAACTGCTTGAGCTGCTCATCATGCGGTTTGGCACAGGGGCGCTATTCTCGCTAGTACTGCGTCCCATCAATAGCAACGTACTGCTGCTAGCCGGCACTGAGCCGCCATTACCGCTCGATGCTGTCGTTGATGTCGGCGTTGCCGTCGATGAGGATGCACTGCTGAGCGGCGTGCTAACTGACGTTGTTATCGCTGTCGTTGTAATTGCTGTG
>JAWNLY010000179.1:2137500-2315000 GCA_035042045.1 Drosophila melanosoma
TCGATTTTATATTTATTTTGCTGTTGTGGCTGATGTTGCTGTTGTTCTTGCTGTTACTGCTGCTGTTGTATTATTATTTTGATAAGCTTCAAATACTGGCAATCAGCACTGTCTTTAGAAATGCTTGAAGTACGATTTTGCATAAGCTAGCGGGAGTTGTGGAAAAATTCAACTCCTTTGTTATTGACGTTGCTCCTGCTGCTCCAGCGCCCGCGGCTGCGGCTGCTACTGCGGCTGCTCCTGCTCCGGTTAATGCTCCTGCTACTGCTTTTTGTTCAGCTTCGGCTGCTGATCTCGTCTGCCGCTGCGTTCTCTGTGTTGTTGTTGTTGTGGTTGACGTCGTCGTTTGCGTCTGTCGCTGCGTCGTAGACGTCCTCCGCGCTATCGTCACCGCGACCGCGACCGTGCTAACTGAGCACGTCGCTGACTCCGTTGGCTCGCCGTTGAGATCGTTGTTGTAGCTGCCGCTGCCGCTGCCACTACTGGCGTCCCATGCGCCAGTAGACGTCGCCGTTGTCGTCGTCACTGCTGATTGTTGTTTTTGTTGTTGTGGTGGTGGTGATTGTTGTGGTTGTGTGCGCCTTTGCTCCAGTTGCTCCTGCTCCAGCTCCCGCCTTAGCCGTTGATGTTGTTCCTGTTGTGGCTGTTGCTGTCTTTTGTTAATGCCGAGGCTTATAGTGTTGGTGTTGTTGTTGTTTGTCATACAGCAGCATGCGCACGATTGCATTTTGTGGGTAGGCGCCAAATCCACCAATTTGGCCGGATTTTCAAAAATCGGCCTTGGTTAGAGGAGGATTTGTTGGTGTTTCTTATTTAATGTCCTGCCGCTGCTGCTGCTGCAAGTGATATATATACATATAGGTTGAAATATGAATTGGGCGACTAATACAAATAAAAGCAGTCAAAGCCAGCTAGCAAACGCGCTTAATGTTGCATTTGCTACTGCTGCTGCTGCTGTTGACGCTTTTGTAGTAATTGCGTTTTCGGTTAATATTGCGTTAACATTTTAACGTCCGCTAATTGTTGACGTTTTGGTTTGTTTGGCCTTTCTGCCTATCAGCTTTTCAATTTCTCAACTTCTCTTTCTCTCCCTGGCGCTATCAGCTTTTGTTTATAAAGTTCGTAGTTGGTGGCATGGTGGTGTTGAGGTCAATTTACAATTGGTTACATGTTGTTATGCTATTCATAAGATTTGCAGTATTTTATTTTTTTTTTGGTTGATGTGGCTCTAACGTTGATGTTGAGTTTTGTTGATCTATCTTTGTCGTGTTTAAATTCGCGATGTATTCAACACTGCACATTACTGCAAAAAAAATATAAAAAAAATATATATATATTTATACATATATATATATATATATGAAATTATGCTTGGCTTGAATAGAGCATATTTATTTTATTAAAAACAACATGCAAGCGTACTACAAAATGACCTATAAGATTTGCATTCGATACACATATTTTTCATGCACACTCCGGTCAGAAAACAGCACAACACAAAATATAGCAACATATTGCTAATGTTTTTTTATTCTTATTTTTTGTTTTTCTTTTTTTATTTTTCTTTCTATCCGAAAGCGGCTATTGCTGCCGCCTGCTGACCGAACACAACTCGCCGATTTTCTGTTGTTCGGTCTTGTTGTTGCCCGTAGTATTCTCCATCTCGCTGATATTTCAGCACCATCTCCGTCTCGCATTCGTCTACGTGTTTCACTCTCTCTCTGTATGTGTCATGATTTAATTTGTAAGTGTGTGTATGTATGTGTGAGCGAGCGTGTGTGTTTGTATGCGCGTGTGTATGTGTGCACTTTTACTTGGCCAACACGCACGCACAGAATGTGCCAACAGCGTGCACAAGTGCGGCGCCAGCTTTAAAATTGCGCGCATTTTTTTTTTACTCTTAACATGTAACATACAAAAGGCGACCACCGTCTAAGTCATAATGGAAGTTGGTGTTAAGACAATAATAGGGGCTTGCACTTTTCATAAAAGTCGAGGTTTGTATTTATTTTGCTTCCGCATTTGAGCGACGGCACCATACATCCATGCATATGAACGAACATCGGCTGGTTTCAGCGCCAAAGATTTGTGGCGAGTTTACAGTATGAGCACATACCATACCCGACACATTGAAAGCAGCTGAAGCTTTTTTAAAGCTTTTTTTTTGCATAGGAACGAATGCCGCTACGATTGCTGCTGTAGGTTGATTTTTAGCGAGTACGTCGCAACACATGCACACACTCTCACACAGAGGGCGCGCGCCCAACGCACATTTATATATATAAATATAGATGTTTGTATAAGCATACATACATACACGCATGAATATATAAACGTTTAAACTGCGTCTCGCTCGAGACGCGCCGACGTTTTCACTACACAAACACACACTTCCACGTATAAAAATTAACGAGACAATAATGGTAGCGAGTAGAGAGCGAGAGCACAAAATAAATGTTCGCATTGGTATTGGTATTTTTACACTGGTGTGCATACACACAGCACAGGCACTGCCAACGAGTGCGAGCAGCATTGGAAAAAGAAAGAAAAACAGACGACAGAAAATATATTCCTTTTTTTTTGTGTCGCTGCTCGTCCGTTTTCTTCTTCATGTCGTATCAAAGTTTTCTATTGCAGAAATTTTGTGTTGTAGGCGTATTTTATTTTTCGGCGTCGTTAAAAAAATTATTAATTTTTTCAAACAAAATACGAAATTTGAAAAAAAATCGAAGAAAAATATAAAAAAAAATTTAGTAAATTTCGACACTTTGTTCAATTTTTTAAAATTAATTTTTTTTCGGCGCATTTAATTTTATAATATTTGTTTGATTTTTATTTATTTTTGTATTTTTACCATTTGTTTTTCACATTTTTTGTTGATTTTTAAAAATTTTTATAAATTTTTTTGCAACACTAAAACAAAAATTTTCAGTCCGCTTGTGTTGCAGCAGAAAGTCAACTGATTTCGCGAACGAGTAGCAACAGAACTAGAAAGAAAGACTGAAGCTGAAACGACTGCGACTCTGTGTTGTGTGTTAGTGCCAGACTTCGACGACGGCGACCAGCAACGCTAGCTGATGGTCACAGCGACGAGAAGCATATTCGACGGAGAACAAGAGCGCACACTCGCTCACTGAGAGAGTCAGTCGTCCAAAGCGGTGTGCGCTTGTATGCGACAGAAAGAGAGCGTCACCCGATAACAAAATAGCGAGTGGCACAGTGTTGAGCAGTGTGTTGTCTGTTCATGTTTTCAGCCGTGGCGGCACGCTTAACACTGCTTAATTCTGAAAACAAAATTCAGTATAGTCGTTGTACCAGGATGCCGTACTATCTCCATCTTTGTCTAGCGGCTAAGCAGCGCAGCAAACAATACAAAAAAATATACAATTTAACAATACTTCTTGAAACAGTCAAATGGTCATGTGCGGCAAAAATGTCGCGCCATTTTATACAACCGATTAAATTTCCTATGCAGACTTTATTAAAATAGGCATTTTATTGTGCTTTTGAGCTGTTATAGCACACTCGCACTTACCTATTTCAACACTTATATTTAAGCGGTAGCACAGATAAGACAGAGATGGCCAGACAACTATACATAACATTTTAGATTTTGTTATGCGTACAAGCGGGACAAATAGTGCGCGCTGTAGCTCTCAACGATAGTCACCAGCGAGTATCTGTTTGTTGCTCAGTGGCATGAAATTCATTTGCTCTAGAAATTTTCGGAGCAGCAATGGAAAAATGCTTTAACATTTTAAGTAAATGTAAATTTAGTGTTAAATTTGTTTTAAATTTTTCGATATGTTGACGTTTTATCTGCAATTAGCCGGTGAATTTTTACGCAAACAAAACCAGCTACCTATGTATGTGAATATATACATGTACACACATTAGCATCTACATAAATAAATATTTACACACACGCATGCATAATACACACATACAAAGAGCATCACTCGGCTCCGTGTAAATTGCGCCAATTTTCTTTTACTATTCTTTTGTAGTTTGATAAAATAAATTGTTATTGTAATGTTGGCGAAACCTCCAACTATATACAAGACCAATTGCCGATTGTTGCCATTCAAAAATTTAAGTTTATAGGTATGTATAAAAACAAAAAAAAACACTGCTACTTTGAAACAATAATAAAGAGAATAAAAACATTTGAGAACGCGACTCGGCAGTCACCGCGTACTCAATCATAGCGACTAGCGATGGGTTCGTATTTGTTGTCCATTGTATTTCAGACAGCAGTCGCTCACTTTAACTGTCTTATGTGTACACTTGTTTTCATACTTTTATATGTACGTGAACATTTATTTTGGTACTTGCATAAGTACGACAGAAATCCACAGAAATTGTATCGGCTTATGGGAAGTAATTAATATGTCTAAGATTAATTGCATTATTTATTATGAAGTTAACTCAACGGAAGCCTATCATAAAGAAAGCTAAACATGAGTTTCAAATTTAACTTAATAATATACTGCACATTTAAATATTTTGTTTACGCTGATTTAATTCGTGTATGATCGCAAATTTTGTTCATCTCTATTCAAGAGCCGGTCACAAAAAGCACAAATATTAATTAAATGCATACATTTGTCAACTGTTGATAAATTTGGAATCGAAAACCAATCAAATTAAAATAAATGCAGTTAGGTTGTTTTAAATTTTACACTTTACAAAGCGACTCAATTCTTTTGAATCCCTTCTCTCTTTGAATTGGAGATATTTTACAAGCTTTAAATAGGTATTTATTTTGCTCAACGCCGCACTTTTGTGTGGCGGTTAGTCGATTTAGCCTGATATATGTAAATATAAAATGTGCAAAGTAACGATTACGTTGTATCTCACTGGCCGGCAGTGCGAGCGAGAAGCATTCATTCATTCGTCGAATTTGAACAGCTGTGTGTGTTGGGTAACGTCGTCGTTGATACGAAAAGGGTTGGTTTTTCTTGCACAGATGCAAGAAAGAGAGAAGCAAAAGCAATAATTTTATGCGCTGCAATATAAAATGCAAAATAATATTTTATTGTTAGTCATGTTGCAAGCTCATCGTCAGCGTAGGAGACTGGTGCGTAGAAATTAAAAGTGATTTTGAAAAATTAAAATAACCTAAATCTATTATTTGCATTAGTAGGTTTCACAAAGACACTGAGCTGCTGTCTATGGAATCAGATGAAGTTCAACCAATTCGAGTGCAATTTCCTCAATTTGCGGGCATCCATTAAAACGGAAACACTATTCACGAATTACTGCAAGTGCAACCACTCGTCGAAGAATTCATTCAATTTAAATCGATTTATGAATGGCCATCGATTTCCACGAGTTTTTGAGAGCTGTAGACAGTGATATATGCACATACGAGGGTGGTCTGACATGTTTCCGACCTCAACCTGAATATGGCAGCACTCGTACAAAGTGAAATTTTGGGCAGCTGAATTTAAACGTGGCGGTTAGAGCTTGGAAGACGATGAACGTTCGGGACGTCCAAAAACTGCAACAATCGACGAAAACGTCGCCAAAGTTCACCAAATGGTGCTAGACGACCGCGGAATTAAAGTGAGAGAGATAGCACCGCTCGTTGGGTGCCGCGTTTGGTCACGTTACACCAAAAACGTCTTCGAATGAACATTTCCAACGTTCTTTTGGCGCAGTTCAATAAATCCGAGTTTTGTCCGAGAAACTTGGATACACCATTATACGCCAGATACAAAAATACAGTCCAAACATTGGACTGCACGGGGGGAACCGGCTTCAAAAAAAACAAAAACTGTTTTTTCGGCTGGGAAAGTGATGGCGATTAATTGATTATCTTCAAAAAGGAAAAACCATTACAGGAGCATACTACGCATCATTACTTGACAAGCTGAAGGCAGAACTTGCGGAAAAACGACATTTCCAGAAAAAGAAAATCCTGTTTCACCAAGAAAACGCACCGTCACACACCTCAGCGGTTGCCATGGCCAAAATCCACGAATTACGGTTGAACTGCTGGACCATCCGCCTTACTCACCAGATCTAGCCCCAAGCGACTTCATTTTGTTCCCTCATCTGAAAATTGCGTTCGGAGGACAGAGATTTTCGTCAAGTGAAGAGGCAAACACCTTTGTTAACAATTATTTTGCAGAGAAAAACGCCGAGTACTATTTGGACGGGTTACAGAGATGAGAGCATCGCTGGGAGAAGTGTGTAGAATTACAAGGAGACAATGTTGAAAAATAAAAAATAAAACATCAGAAAAATGTCTTGTATCTTTATTAGGTCGGAATCTTTTCAGACCACCCTCGTATTTAGTATGATTCGTTAAAATAACGTTGTTTATTTTAGGAAAAGCGATGGAAAAGCGACCTATATTACATTGGTTATTAATATTAAACTTATGTTCTGTGACCTGCCAGATCTAGCTGCTCCACCAACGCCAGTATTTTCACAAATGCACAAATCTTTGTCGGCTTAACAGTTTCCGTGTCTTTTGACCTGGGAACATGCATCCTCCGAATACTACATATTTTCCATCTTAAGTCAAATCTGCTAAGATGTGCTTTGCGAACTCTTTGAAAATATCTAATTAAGATGTCTTAACTACACTCAGAATACAAACTGCTGATAAACTTTTTAATCTCATTAATATTCGTTAACAATTTACAATTTACGCTCCCAACATAATTAATTGAATGCTGTTCTATAATTTATATATACTTCAGACGTAAATAGTATAATACAAATTCATTATTGACACATTATTTAATGAAAATAATACAAAATGGTATTTCCTCAGCACTTGCATTCTCCGAATTTTTCCAATTATATTTTGAGAGTTCTTATTCAGCACATATTTAAATAGATTTAATAAAAATGTTGTGGCGGGCATTTGCATTATGTTTATAACTGCTTGACTGAGGCCAAGGCAAATTATACCAATAATACCAAAAACTACCGCCATCTGGCGGTAAGGTGGCAAGCATGCCTGAACAGCTGCTCATGCAGCTACTTCGTATCAGTTAGCTATTGTATGGTGTCTCATGCTGTCCCTGAAAGTATGCTTCAAATAATAAGTGACATCTGTGAGAACACTGCTTAAATTCAAAATGCCTCAAAGCGGTCATATTATATATTTATTGACGTAACCCAAGAAGCGTTGTTGGTCCGAATTTCAATTTTTTTAATTTAATTTAATTTTTCTTAAATTTTTTTATCAATTTCTCAAAGTTAAACAATTATTTTTTTTTTGTATTTTCTTTTTGAGAGAAAGAGATGAAGATAGAGAGAGAGAGAGAGAGAGAGAGAGAGAGAGAGAGAGAAAGGGAGAAAGAGCGAGAGAGAGAGAGAGAGAGAGAGAGAGAGAGAGAGAAAGAAAGGGAGAAAGAGCGAGAGAGAGAGAGAGCGAGAGAGAGGATCAAGTCCAATTCACAAAAATCTCTTTTACAGCCCTTCTGAGGTACAGGTAATGTTTTAAAGAAATTGCGATTCAATTTATGGTCTGCTTCCAATCCTCCGGTCTTGCGGGTGTCAGTGCTACGTCCACTAGATGGCTAGGAAATTAATCAAATTGTTGATGTGGCTATATCTTCCACCGTTTTTTGATCTAGAACTATCAATTTTTGTAGGTATATTACTGGTAGCCGCCTCAAAGAGCCGATCAAAAATATTGTATGACGTGTGTCCACAATCGGAAAACCCGATTATTCGAGAATTACTAGTCGATAAAACCGCTCATCTCCCACAATTTTATAGATAGAGTCACCAAAACCAGGAAGGTTACTTACTGGTAACCTCCTACAAGGATCGCCATGTACATTTTTTCAAAGACCACAATTTGTAAGCTAGAGCCAATTACTAATAACTCTCCTAAGAGATCGATAAAAAGTAGGAGTATATGCTATTATGGACCACGCCCACTCACATTTCCAAAATATAAAAATCCTATATCTGCAATTTTAAATCTAAGCTTGGAGAATGAGTTACTTGGAACCTCTTTTAAAGATGAGAATTCTTGTATGATTTAATGGAACCCGCGTCTTGTGAGCTTACCAAAAACTCCAGATGGACTTGCCATACTTACTATAACTAAGTATATAGGTACTATATACCTAAAATACATCAAATATATATGTAATACATATTAAATATAATCAATATATTTCAAAATTCAAATTGTGACAGCCTTTGTTAATATATATATATATATATATATATGTGGGTTGATTTATATAATATATAAAATATTTAGCCAAGTGAATATATTTAAATCCGGGTCTCGAACCCTAACGATTGTCAATTTTGATGCTGATACCAAAAGTATGATAATTCCGGTATTTTAAAAGTAATAACCAGTCAGAAGGAAGCATCTACGTGTCCTTGCATATGCATATATATATATATATATATAAATATATATTTATATATATATATATATATATATATATATATATAAATTCTTGATATGGATAAAACACTTATTCGAGCTGATCATTCAAAAATTGCTCTATAAACTAGAAAATCGACGAAATTCTTTCTGAAACTTAAAAAATCATAATAAAAGTTGCTCAAGTTTAAAATTTATATTGTTTGAATAATAATAATAATATTAATAATAATAATAATAATAATAATAATAATAATAATAATAATAATAATAATAATAATAATAATAATAATAATAATAATAATAATAATAATAATAATGAAAGAGCCAAAGTATATATTAAATTTTGGATTGTTCTATTAGATTAGGTTTCTAAATTTCAATTCGATTCCGATTTTGATTTCAATTTCAATTCCTGTTTGACACGCGGCAAATTGAATAAGACGAAAGTGGCTAAAATCGATGGCTGAAAGCAAAAAGAATATTTCTTAAGTGCAGCGAATCAATGCATGCAGGCAGTGAAAGGGGAGAGTAAAGGACAGACAGACAGACAGACAGACAGACAGAGAGACAGACAGACAAAGAGACAGGTCGGCATTGGCTTGCAACGTCAACGTGTTGCAATTTGTAGCTGGACCAATTAATGTGGCATTGTTTTGTGGTCTTTTGTGTGCCCGTTTTGCGCCTGTTTTACTTTTTGGCTTGGATCTGCCGCCTTCGTTTGTGCACTTTTTGCTGTCGATTTTCCGTTTTTACTTTGGCACAAGGGAAAATACAATTTTCCCACTGCCACCGCACCACTGCCACTGCCACTGCCACCGTTTCGATGCGGCACACAAGCAACGAACGGCGCTCAGCGGGACGTGCGGTGCAAGATCAGAGGGAACGGGAATGGGAATGGTTAGGAGATCCCACCGCGGGGCGCTCAACTGATTATCATTTCGACACCCTATTTATATATGTATGTATCGGCGGCGTCTCTCATTTATTTTATTTGATATTGTTGCTGCTGTTGCAGCTCTCCTTGGCCTGCCCCGACGAGCTGCAGCGAACAAGTGCGCGCGAGTCTTTGGGTAGATGTTTGTCAAGTGATTTCCTGGAATGTGTTAGAAACCTCTTGTTTCGGCACTCTTTCTGCTCTTTCCATCCATCGGCTGTAAATTGATGCTGTTGACATTTTTAGTGCAAAATGCGCATGTTTCGTATTCCGTATTCCGATCTCGTGTCCCAAATAGAGACCGCGGCCAACTGTTCTCCAAAATACCCTGCAGCTCAATACGAATACGAATGTGTGCAAGGGGTAGTGTGAAGCTGTGCCAAATTGTATATATATATATATATATATATATATATTCTTGATCAGCATTAATAGTCTTTCAACTAAGATACAAAATATAGCCAGACATTTTATTGGGCAGTTATAATAGTTTCATTTGAATCGGATAAGAAATAAAGAATTTGTTCAAAGATTTTTACTGGATTTAATAATCACAACACATATTTGGCAGGTTGATGCAGGGTATCTTCTAGTCGGGCTATTTTTTTAACTTGTTAATTTTTTTTATTCGTATGATGCAACAGTTGTTGGGATTGATTTAAATGCTTGAGCCACGCCCACACACATTCTCAAAATTCATGGGACAGATTACGCAATCCCTCCTCTAGTTGTACCCGATCTGGTCAGGCATCTTTCCAGGAATCATTTAATCAACCTGCAGCAGTGCAAAAAAATCGCCGAAAATTACCAACATTTGATCGACTGATGCAAAGGAAAAGATTGTATATATCCCAAAAAAAATTGAATTATTTAGTTTTTATAGTCACTTGCTTAAAAATACATATTTGGCTAAATTGACTTGGCTGTTGTTGCTAATATTTTTAGCCTATTTTTCACTTTGCAAAACGAAGTCAAATAAAAAATTGCCTAAAAAATTACATTCTATGTTTGTTTTTAAAATCTTCTCGCCACGAAAACTTTATGAAATAGGCCTCTAAAATATGTTCAAAACCCAAAAGGCAGACAAATGTTTTTTTTTTTAAATAATTTGAAATATTCTTTAACGATCTATAATAACAATACTAATAATAACACCAAGAATTGTGGTAGTAATAATAATAATTGAATTTTTAATTTAACTGTAATTTCGTCTTCATCAAATAGCATCGATAAAATTATGTTGTTTATTCGATTTACTAGATAAGAATTATATGCATATGATTTAAATTGAAAATGAGAAATATATATCATAAGATATACAAGATCAAAAATGTGTCTTTACATATATATATATATATATATATATTTGTGACATCGCTGAACTGTGCAATGGTATTTTAACTTTAGAGCTCAACGGCAATTGGCAAGAAAAAAACCCCTAGATTTACCCAGTAATCTTGGAAAGCCGACGATAGAACGGCCAAAATATTTGCAGACAGTGAAAGGATTTAAATGTGAAAATCCCATAAATCCAATTAACACAAAGCTGCATATCGGGGATGCGATGCGGTAAATGGTAACGGTAACGGTAACGGGTTAGGGTCTACAATAGATTATGCAGTGAACGGGGAATGTGTAAGTTTGATCAAAACTTAAGGTGACCTGGGCTACCTGATCGATTGTGGATGAGCCAAGAAGGGGTGACGATTGATGCTGAATGTTGTTGCTGTGTTGGATTATCGCAGATCCTGTGATTTTTTGATCCTTTGACTTTTCCTGCTAAGCGATCGTAAAACGTGGGTTATGCATTTATGACCCCCAGCTCCCACCCACTGCCGCCACCCGGGCCTGGGCCTGGGCCTGGGTGCGGTTTAATCCGAGACCACCAAAGAGATCATGGCGCGCTCATTTAATCTGCTCGGTTGGGTGCAAGTTGTTGGCTTAAGCGGGATCGCCCGGTTTGGTTTGCCCGGCAGCCTAGGTAAGCGGATAATCCTTTTGCTGCCATTGCCGTTTGCTGGCTGGGATTAGCATATCATTTTGGCAGAAAATCCAAGCAGACCAAGCTTCAAGCTTTGTTGATTTGTTTGGCTGTTATTGCTAATCGTGGAAAAGTCAAAGGCAAAAGCCAAAAGCAAAAAGCAAAAAGGAAACATAAACTTGATCTACCTGTGCGAACAGTGAATACCTCAAATGTATATAAATGTATATTGAGTATATATATATATAAATATATATATAGTGCCTGTCAATCCGGGACCCCGTTTAAGGAGTGGTTCAAGTGCCCTTTCTTCCCTTCTTGGCCCGTCTCAGGATTGTTGCTGGATTTAATTGTGGTGTTTGGTGGGCAAGTTGCTGCTAATCAATTGATTAACAGAGCATTTGGGGATCAAAAGGGGCGTAACGCCTAATTCCTGAGGAATTAGCTATATTTATTATGCACTTTTTACATTTTTATTATTAATGAATGTATGCAAATTAAATTTTATTTGTATTGCATATAACAAAGGTTGTTCTTTGGAAGTTTTCGTAACTAACTTAAATTAACAACTTGCATTTTTATTTTATTATTCGGCAACTTATTCTTTCAGAATTAAGCAAAATATAAAACTATTATTATATATAAATAAAATCAATAAGAAATTTTATTATATTATTCGAGTAAATAATTGTAAGCTTCTGTTTATTATAAGAAATCTTCGTTTTCTAAATTAATAATAAATAATCTGCTGAATTATTTTCCATTTTTTATTTGAATAAAGCAAAAATAATAAATAAACTACAAAATTACAGATTATTTAGAGAATTGCGTATCTTGATTCAAGCATTTTGCATTGGAAAGTTTTTAATTAGGAATACTAATCTATAGTATTTTATATTCAAAAGTTGACTTAAAATTTTATTTAATCTTAGCTAAGTCAAGAACACAAATTTAAGTGTATTTAAATTAAGCGTCTGATGGCTCACAATAAATATGACGCATTTTCTTTTAATAAAACGATAACTCTACAAATTGTTCAATATGAAGTAAAATGTGAATTCGGCAATATACAAATGATGAGAAGGTTTCTTAAACTATTATTTTCCTATTCTAAGCGAGATAACATACAACCAGTCATTATAGTCAATTTTCAGAAGGAAAATATAATACTATTTAAGCGATAAATTTAAATGTAAAATTTAAAAAAAATAAATACAAAATATGCATAAAACTTAGAAACTTATAAAATTGAAGTTCTTTAATATTTGTTTGTTACTTAATTGTGTAGATTTGATAACTTTTAATATTTAATTATCTTTCCCATTGATTGATTTTCTTTCAACAAATTTTGCATAATATTTGCACTATATTTTTTGTAGTATTATTTTGACTGCAGTTGAATGTAGATATATAATTATGTATATATATATATAAATATATTTACGCATGCAATTCGCTTACAAGGAAAGAGTGTTTGGGTATATTGAGAAAATTGCATATTAAATAATGTTCCTCTTTAATTTATATATATATTTATATATATGTATATATATATATACATAATATTTGGTATCTCTGACCCACTAGTGTGAACGGGAGCGTGAGTAGGGCACATACAAACATATTTACATGGATATGTATGTATGTACATGCTTGTTAATGCAATGGGCGTGCCACTCTTGCTGTTGTTACTGAGGTCGACTTTTTAATTGATTACGTATATATATATATATATATATATATATGTATATATATATGTGTATGTGTGTGGCTAGTGAGTTTGTCAGACTGGTGAACTTGAGTGTCATAAATCTTGTGGAAACTTGTGGAGAGCCAAAAGATTGTCATCTGGCGCTGCTGTGTGATTAAATACATATATTTACATATATGTATGTATGTGTGTATTGTACATAATTGAATCTTTCGTTTTATAATGTGTGACATAAGCATACATACACACACACACACACACACTTGCTTATCTCGTCCTTTTGTGAAAGTGACGCGACTCGGCCACATTGCGTATGCTTAATGAAAGGACACTCGCTTAATAAAGGGCACCAAAATCGGCAGCCGCCAAAGAGCAAACGCCGCAGACTTTGGCATGGGAAAGGAGCAGCAAAAGGAGCAAGTAACAAGAAAGCAACACACACACACACAAACAGTCACACACACGCACTCAAACCAAACAAGCAGTTAAGGGCAGCTTGTAAGCAAGCGATATATATGGAGAGAGAGAGAGAGAGAGAGACAGCGAGTGAGCGAGAGAGAGAGAGAGGGAGAGAGAGCAAGAGCGAGAGCGAAACTCTGAAGCAGCTCTGCCAACACCGACGGCGTTGTTGTTGTTACGCTCTGCTCGGCGGTGGTGTTTGGGTAACGCCCCTTTAAATACAGTTATTTCATTGGGCCGCGACCACAAATTTATTAGTTTTTATTGTTATTGTATTGATATTTGAATTATGTGCGCCGCGTTGAGTCTTTTTCCTTTTCTCCTCCACAAGAAGACTTATTGCACTCATAAATGTTTTTTTTTTTTGTTTTTTATTTTTATTTTTCATATATTGTTATATTTTGCTTTATTCCCTTTAATTGGTAGTCGTGCGATGAACATTAATATTAAATGTGGTGAAAAGAAATTGAATTTTATTGGGTCAATCCGATAAGATGTGTATGACGTAAATATAATAGTTAACATAAACTATTTAAATTACAATTTTAGTTTGTAAACAACTGATATATATATATATATATTATGCTCTAAAAATAATTTATGGTTTTGAATTAAAATTATTCAAATTAATAAATAAATGATTTTTATATTCTATGTATAAATATAAATAATAACATATGTTTTAAAAATAAATTATATTATTATTTAATAATTAGCGCTGGATATTATGCATTTAAACACTGCATAACTTTTTTCCACTTAGTAAAATGCAAATTTGTTAAGCTAAAATTTATAATTAAAAATTAATAGCAAATGGTTTATGGTATTTTTTAAAGAGCACTAATTTAAATTAAAATCTTAATTAAAATGCTATTCTTACATAATGTAATTATATTTTACATTAAGATATATGTATATAGATATAAAATAAATACAGTACATATTGTATGAATATTGTTTACACCTACAAACTGATCTTTCGCATCATTGTAAGAAGCAGAGTGTAGCAATATGAGAGGCTGCAGCAAAGAAAAAAATACACAACAACAACAACACCGACGAGCAGTGTTCACCCAATTGCTTTGACATACAAACCCACACATAGAAATTAAAACAAAACTCCTGCGGGCCATATAGCCTAACAACAAAAACAACAAAGATAACAATGCAAAAAAAAAGAAAAAAATACTTAGGACTGTGCGCGCTAATGCGAGCGAGCGAGATAAAGAGCGAACGCTGTGGCGATGGGCTAAGCGGGCAAGAGCGGAGGTAGCAACCACCAGGCGAGCTGATGGCGCACATTGGCTTGCGAGAGAAGAGCACAGCCCGTGTCGCTGCTAGCGTCGCTGTCGCTGCCTGCTGCCGTCATCAGTGATTCGTTTTGTACGTTGTTAGACTCTCTCGCTGCGTTTTGGAATTCAGTCGACAACGATAATTACCGGTGGTTGTATCTCGAGCGCAGCGACTGAGGCCAAGAAGACCGAACTGAGACTGACCAACAAACACACAGCCCAACGAATCCCCTCGCGCCCTCGTCTCTACTGACCATCGTCATCGTCCGAAAAGACGAACAGCAAAAAAAAAAAGAAAAAACAAAAAGTAAAGCAAAAGCGCAAAGAAATAAGCAAAAAACCGAAGCCAACCGCCAACAGTTTAAGAAGCGAGTGTGCGAAATTATTAGTGTGTACTAAATTCGAATTTGTTTTGTGTGCAATTAAATCGATTTGTGCTCGATCGAAAATTATCATTGACAATAGCGCCGACAACGACGTCATCGCTGCAACGCACTGTGTCAATAATTATTTAAGAGAAAACAACAACAAACAGCAAACAACAATAACAATCACAGTTAGGCTATAACTGTTATATAGATGTATGTGTGTGCGTTTGTTTTAATACCGTAAGGAAAACAGTATCTAAGTGAAAAGCGTGCCATAATTATAACTGTAAACTCAAATTGTATCAATAAACGGCAATGTGCGTAAATTGCTAAAGGAAAAGAAAAGAACAACAAAAGCACATAAATCGGCAACGGGTCGGTCAAAAATTATCAACACCAATAAACAGGAGCAGCAGCAGCAGCAGCAGCAGCAGTAGCAGTAACTAAAGCAGCAACAGCAACAGCAGCAGCGGCAGCAGCCATTAAAATTGCCAACATGATTGACGCCACCTGCAATTATTTGAATCCCTATGCACTGTCTCAGCCAACAGCAATACAGCAGCAGCAACAGCAGCAGCTACAACAACAGCAACAACAGCAGCAGCATCAGCAGCATCATCATCAGCAACATCAACAGCAGCAGCAGCTGCAATTACAGCAGCACCAACAACAACAGCAACTTCAGCAGCAACAGCAACAGCAGCAGCAGCAGCAGCAGCACCAACAACAGCAGCAGCAGCAAGAGCAACAACAACATCAGGAATTGCAACCGCAACCGAGTCATGATTTCATTAGCGCCACATTGCTGTCCACCTCCGCGAATGCCACAAGCTCCCCATTGGCGGCACTCTACGGCAAACAGACGAATGCATCCGTTGCCGTTGCCACAACGGCATTGCCGGCAATGAAAATGGAAATGCAATATCCGCCGCAGGCATCATCCACGGGCAGTGCATCGCCAAATTCGAGCATATCACAGTCGGCCGCCTCGTCGGCATCGGTGTCGCCCAGCATTTTTCCATCGCCAGCGCAATCGTTTGCCTCAATATCCGCCAGTCCGCCGGCCGCAGGCATTATCGGTTCCTCCTCTTCGTCCTCGTCCACCACCTCATCCTCATCGGCTGCGGCGGCAGCAGCGGCCGCAGTTGCTGCTGCTGACTTGGGTGCTGCAGCGGTGGCAAGTGCTGCCTACGGCTGGAATACAGCTGCCTACTCGGCGTTGCCAACAAGGTAGGCTCAAATTTCATTTTCATTTTGGTTTCCCCTATCACCCATTCGAGGATGCTCCTATTTAGGCTCTTCGCATCGATTTGATATCTGTTGAGATTAACACGTCGCTAATTTGTGCCTCCGCTTTTTTTTTTGGTTTTCTTCCGTTTTCGTTTGCAGAACTCAATTTCCGTATGCGCAGTACGCATCCGATTATTATGGCAATGTGGCAACAGTGGGCAGCGTTGCAGCATCGGCATCGGCCGCTTGGTTCTCACACCAGGAGCGCCTCTATCAGCCATGGTCATCACAAAGCTATCCCAGCTTCAATTTCGATGACATCGCCTTCCAGACACAACTGCAACGACGCTCCGTTCGTTGCACCTGCCCCAATTGTACCAACGAGATGAGCGGCCTGCCGCCGATCGTTGGACCCGATGAACGTGGACGCAAACAGCACATCTGCCATATACCCGGCTGTGAGAGATTGTACGGTAAGGCCTCACATCTTAAGACACATCTGCGCTGGCATACGGGCGAGAGACCGTTTCTCTGCTTGACGTGTGGCAAGCGTTTCTCGCGCTCCGATGAGCTCCAGCGACATGGACGTACACATACCAACTATCGTCCATACGCCTGCCCCATTTGCTCGAAAAAATTCTCGCGTAGCGATCACCTCAGCAAGCACAAGAAGACCCACTTTAAGGATAAAAAAACAAAAAAGGCACTTGCCGCGGAGGCCAAGGAGCAGGCGGCAGCCATCAAGCTGGAGAAAACCGAAAAGCCATCAAGTGGCAAAAAGTCGAAGACAACAACATCAATTGGAGCAGCAGCAGCCGTATCAGCATCGACGGCGACGGCCGGGAGCAGTGTGCAGTTCAAGCAGGAACAGCCAGAGTCAGCCTTGGGCTATGCACCGTATGCGAATCTCTATCAGCAAACGGCGACGGCAGCAGGTGTTACATCATTGCCACCACCGCCGCCACTATTCCAGCCACATCAGCAACACAGCGACGCAACCAGCGGCAGCAGCACCAGCACCAGCAACAGCTATGAGCCATGGTGCACCACCAACAACACTTCCAGCAGCAGCAGCAGCAACAGCAGCAGCAGCGCCACCAACAGCAATACTAATAATAACCGTGCCATGGAACAGAATCAAACTACCTCAGCGAATGCCAGGCCCACATCGGCTAGATCCGCAACAAATTCCAGCATCAGCATCAGCAACAACAGCAACAACAACAGCAGCAGCGGCAGCAGCAGCAGCAATAGTCAGACGCAACATTATGCGGCGCTTGCCATGCAGAGCGAGTCCCAGCTGGCGTCCGAATATGGATTAACCATGTCCGGATTGGCGAGTGGGGCCAGCGAAAGCAGCAGTAGCAGCAGCAACTGTGTTAATAGCAACAACAATTCGAATGCTGCTGCTGCTGCTGCTGCGGCTGCTGCATATACGGGCCTCATTGCACCCATGAAGTCGGAGTATGCCGGCAGTTATCCCGCTGAGTTTACCAGCAGCTCCGGCTATGGCTATGTTGCACATCATCATCATGCTGCCCATGCCCATGCTCACGCCCACGCCCACGCCCATGCCCATGCCCATGCCCATGCGCATGCCCACGCCCATGCCCACCCCCACCATCATCATCATCATCATAATGCGTGGACCGCCGCTTATCATCCGCATGCCACTGCCTAGATTTGACTTAGCATTAGTGCGGATTTGTACCTTAAATCTGAATCCTTAATCCTTGTTGTTGTTGAAAAAAATTATGATAACTAAAATATCGAAAGATTATGATTAGTATTTTATATATTAGTGTTTTCGATTCGATTCGATTTGATCCGATTCGATTTTGTATTTTTTTTTTTTTTTTTTTGTGAAGAGCGAAGTCGGTTGAAACCGCCATATTCTTGCATATAGTCGACATATGTGTGCAGAGAAAACACTCCCCAATAATGCATTCTAATCAATCCCAAAACGTAAACCGATATCCTCTAGTTTTTGTCTCCATAGTTACCTAAATTGTTGTTATTAAGTAAAATAAAAATATGAAAATAATACAAAAATAAAACTTATGAAAACTTCATAAAATAAATAAAACGATACAAAAAAAAATAATACAATAATACATTTAAGATAATTTTTTTTAACCACTTTTTTTTCATAGATTAAGTCAATTTTTTTTTGCATGTATGTACATATTTACCCATGATCTAAAATACACATATATATATATATATATATAAATATATATATATATATATAATAATAATTGTTAATTGTCTTTAAGATAAATTATATAAACTAAAACAAAAAACGCAAAAAACAAGCACAGAAAATTATAATAAAAAATATAAAAAAAAAATTAAAAACCAATGTTTTATTATTCAACATATTTCTCAATGAATCTGATCGAATGCTTTTTTTTTTATTATTATTATTATTTTTTTTTGTGATTTATTTAAACTATTTTAGCTAATGCTCATCATATTATCAATCGATTTATTCGCAATGGAGACTCCCAAGCTGCCTGCATCTGAGTTCTCAGCGGCTGTCGCTTATTGATTTATCAAATCGATTGACCACCTAAGGGCTAATTGAGCTAGTGGAGAAACTGGGCAATATTTGGAGCCGTCGTGTGAATGGCTAAATCAATTGTTTAGCGGATGTCGAAGTATCGCTCATCTGATTGGGGTAACCCATACTTAAAATTACACTTTCGCCCAACGCAGATACTTAAAACCAAAAAAAACCAAAAACAGTGAAGTAAATGGTCAGCAAACAGGGAACATAACAAAAACAAAACATCGACAAAATTAAAATTTGTTGAGCCATTAACTGACCGAAAACAGAAAGCCAAAGCAAAACATAAACTACTCGTAACTTACACGCTAGGTATTTGTATTTTACACGCAATAATAATAATAATAATAATACAAAAAAAAAAGAAAAAAAAAACCAGAATAGGATAATAAAAAAACGACTTGAAGAAAAATTAACAAATCATAACATGATCATTTATCATCATTAAAGCGAGAGTTCAGGGCCCCAATTCCAGTCGGACTTCAAGTTAAAGTCGTATTGTGGCTCCCCTTCGGCACTTAGGCCACAGGCTAACCACAACTCCAGTTATAAATCAATCAGATTTATTCGCTATTTAGTATGCACCGTGGGTCCAACACAGCTACGTATATATATATATATATATATGTGTGTGTGTGTGTGTGTGTGTGTGTGTGTGTGTGTGTGTGTGTGTGTGGTGAAGTGGGAGGTGGCTGAAAAAACGCACTAAAAATAACCAAAGATTTTGCTTGCGGTCAACGAGTCGTATGATTAACGCTCGTGTGAAGCTTTCATCCACACCTTTAGCTTACCTCAGGTGAACCCCCTGCAGCTCGTCCCCAAACGTTGTCAATTATACCGTTTGCTCAACACGACGGCGCATCAATCGATCAAAAGTTCCACATCTTGGCGCCCGCCCCACTTTCAATTTGATTGATGCTCCAAACATAAATCAATGCAAATACATACAAGATCGACGGGAATCGAATGGATGAATCTTAACATAGCTGCGACAGGCTCTGCATTTGGTGAATTTGCTCTTAATTTGTCGCATCTTAGTAGCATCTTGCAACAAGTTGCAATTATAAACAAAACATATTATTATTTGATGATGCACTTTATAAATGTGTGAATGAGTTTTTTTTTTTTTTTTTTTTATTAATTTTTACTTATTAAATAGGAAAATTAATAAATAATAAATATATATTTGCAATATTACATTGCTTTACTTGATTGGTTAATGTAGAAGTGTTTAACAAAAAAAAAAAATAATAAAAATGTAAAACTACACATTTGCCGAGCATTGCCTCTGAGTGGCACTTGTGAAAGACTCAATAACTTTCTACGAATTTAGCGATAACTGACACCATCTACGATCCAGCGATTGTACAGTGCAACACTTAGGGGCAGAGTTAAGATGCTCTTGTAATTATTGTCACACGTACTTAGCAATCGGGAGCGGACGGGAGAGCAGAATTGGTATTGGTGTCCGGTGAAGCCGCAAGGACTCTCTCGTGACACGCTTCTTCAAGTGGTGCGAGAGAGACTCGGTGAAATCCACTTGATCGTTCTAATATTGATTGAAATTATAAATAATAAAATTGTTATACAACCACTTGACAGTTGCCCGGCCGCACTTTGTGTTTCATCTTACAGAGGAAAGGAGACCGCCCTTTTCCATAGAATCAAGTTTGAAGTTACAGCGCACCGTCTCCTGATCCCGACAGGACCAACAGCAGCAGTGACATTGGGACAGCAACAGCAAATTGAGTTGAGATTATCACTTTTTTTTTTCTCTTTTTTTTTGTACTAAGCAAGCGTGTCCAAGGGTCCAAGAAAACATAATATGCTCTCTCTCTCTCTCTCTCTCTCTTTTAAAGATCCTGAGACAAAGGACATGACTTAACTAGAAAATGTTTAACATTTTTCTGTGTTTAGTTTTTCACTTTTCACTTTCCATTTACCGCATTACCGCCAGGCCCTCTTTCCCTCATTCCCCGTTCTGTGTTCTCCTACATTTTTCATCATTTTTTTTTTCTTTTCAATTTTTTCCTTTCTTTTTTTTCTTCTGCTGATTGCGGTCTTTTTAGTGGGCGTGTTTGACATGGTCATCGGTGATTATTAATTTATGTGCATTTGGTTTCTGTTGTTTTGGTTGTTGCTTGTTGCCTGTGTTGCCTGTGTTGGCTGTCTGGTTGCTTTTTTTTGTTTTTGACGTTATGGTGGCTGTTTATTAATTTCAAAAATTATTACAACATATGGTTTAGTTTTACTTGTGGTTTTAGTCGGTTCGCTTGGGTTTTCTTTCTCTCCTGGGCGCAAAAAAAAAGAAAGAAAAGAAGAAAATAAAATGTTTGGCCAATGTCTTGGCAAAAACTAATCCACAAATAGGAATCGCTTACATACACAGGATTTGATTGAACCACCTTCGACAAGGCATTTTTTTTGGCATCGCTGCAGTACGTGACTCAATAAACACCTCACATATTAAAGCATAACAGTCACACTTCAATCCCAATCATTGTGAATCTGTTTTATTTTTTTTTTTTTTGGGGGGGATTCGCCTGCTTAAGTGGCCAAGTGGCCAAGTGGCCAACAACAATGGCAACAACTCTATCAGGCAGACAGTGAATGCCTCATTGTTGACATCTGTGGCATACAAATTAAACGTTGTATGTGTATGTTTGTTGTGTGTTGTGTGCTGTGTGCTGTGTGCTCGGCTAGTTATTATGGAATTGAATTGTTCGATGTGTGTATTAGGCGTCCCTAAACTGAAAACCAAACAACAACTGTAACAAAAGGAGCAGCGTAGCAGGAGCCAATGGCCAATGTTATCCAAAAATAAAACTGCGACATATGTGCAGTCAATAAATTTTCCACTTTTCATGCTGACAGCACATAAAAAAAAAAAAGAAAAAAGAAACAAGGAAAAAAGCAGAGAAGCAGAGAAGGAACAGGACCAAAAACGGACGAACGCCAGTTTTGTGGCCGCTAATGGCCCCAGAATGACTTGGCACTCTTTTTGGAGAGCTACTCGCAACTAAAGGAAAATGCACACATACACTTCTTATACATATATATGTGGGTGTAAATGTGTGTGTGTGTGTGTGTGTATAGTTTACTTTTGTTATGCATTTGCGTTGCACTTAATTTGATTTTATTGTTTCGCGCTTAGCGCATTTGTTTATGTCAAACTTACCGATTCACATTATCAATATGCCACGCCCACGTTCGCCCACACTTTACATTTGGCCATTGGCCCACGCGTGTGTGTTGTCCTATTTGATGTAACCCAACACCCATAGGCAAAATACAATTTCAACTATAAATGCTATAATAAATTGTATTAGACTTGGATATACCCTGTGGACAATATTTCAAAATTTAACTAGCATTTGTACAAATGGTTGAGAATTTTGCATACTTTGATTTATCTCAATATTACATATAGTATATATATATATTTTTTTTTTAAATTTAAATAAACTGAAAACTGAATACAAATATAAGCAAAGATAATTCTACTCAAAGACACTTTTGAGGTTGTTCATTATTTGGTAAGAATGCAATCGACTTACCCTATTTGGGAATATCTTAATGCTGGATATTCAAAAAAAAAAAATAAAAATAAAAAAAATAAAAATTATATTAAAATGCATTTTAATGTTTATGGCATGGCCAATACCTTAAAGTTGGCCCACGCCCACTTAAGCTGCTTGGCTCATGTATTATTTCATGATGAGCACAAAAGCGGTGTTGCGAATTGATTAATATTCTCCCTTTTGCCCTTTTCCCTTTTTCCCTTTCCCCTTATCTACTTCTACTTATTCTTCAAGCACTTCTGCAAGAATCGAGCCTGACTGGTTCTATTTGGGTCTCGGCTTGGGTTTTTTTTTTGGTTTTTTTTTTTTTGCTAGTCCAAAATCGATTCGTTTCGCCTGCTTTTTGGTGTGATTTGAATGCAGCCTTCGCTCAGCGTATCCTTTGTCACTTATCCTGTTATGTCTTATGACTGCAGTGGCGCCACAAATTCATTTACTTGTGGTTTCTTTCGGTTTGGTTTTTTTTCTGTTTTTTTTTTAGTTTTTTGATTTGTTTGTTGTGATCCATTTGTTAGATTGCTATTGCCTCGAAAATGTCTGACACTGACGTGTGCGCCAACAATTACGTTGTCGGTTACCAGGTTCCTACTCCCATACCAATGATGTACACACACACACATGCGCGCACACACACATGCACACACACACACATGCATATGCACACCACAGTACACATAGCTCCATAATTCCGAGACGTAGGCAAGCCAAGACCAAAAACATTGTTACTCGGTTGACATGTGGCCGACAGGTCTAAGCATTTTATGCTTGTAAGTGTGATTCTTTGTGTGCGTGTGTGTTTGTGTGTGTGTCTTTTTGCAATGATTATAAATCAACATTTTGATTTATGCATGTAACAAAACTTCAGCCGCGGCCACGACAACAATAATGAAGTGGAATATGCCTAAATTTACTACCGAAACACTTACAAATACAAAGTGTGTGCTTGCCACAAAATATGGCAAGCAATAATGTCTCTGTTTCTGTCTCTGTTTCTGTCTCTGAAAGTGCCAACAAAAGTGTGGGCAAATTTCTGGTCTCTCCCTTATCAGCTGTCTAAAACATAATATGTACACTATTTATGTATTTTGTTCAGTTTATGCTGGTTTATGCTATCTCTCTAGGTTTTTATATATTTTTTTTTAATATATATATCTATTCATATTGCTAAAATGTTGTGTTGTATTTATTTTCCTAAATGATAACTGAAAAATGCATTTACAAAAGTTATTATAAATATTTCTTTTCCTCTGTAAACTATCTGTGCAAATTTATCAATAAGAAGTGTTAATATGCTGCTCATGTTCTTCTGCTTTTTTATTTAAGTATTTATTTAAGTATTTATTAAAAAAAAAACGTAGCTATTAATATATGCAATGTTAAAATATTAACACACAATTTGACACAAAAAATAGTTTTTTAAAATTATCAATAACAAATAAATTCTTCTTATTAATTTCTTATTTATGTATTTATTTAAGTATAATTTAAAAAAAAAACTTAGCTAAGAATATTAGTAATGATAAAATATTAACAAATATTTTAACATGCATATTTCAGCTAGATAAATACAAACTTAGCTAACAAAAAAACTAATAAAAATAAAATTTTTAAACAACACAATACATTGAAATATATTTTGTACACAAATTTAAAACAATGCGTGATTAATTTTTTTGTTGAAAAAATTTGTAAAATTGCTATTGTGATTTATTGTTGAAAATAGTTGTATTTGAATTAGTTGCGGCTCACACCCATCGATGGACAAAGGATACACTCAAGTTGTTAAATAGACATATGCCAATTGTTGTTGTTGGGAGACACTCGACAAACAACACTTGAGTCTCTTGAACAAAAAACCAAACTACTTGTGTATGTTGGCCACAGGGGAGCGTTGTGAAAAAATGGCCTGGCATGCAATTTGCATAAAGTTTTTTTTTTTTGTGGCCGGCAGTGATGATGGCGCAATAACAATGGGGAGCGAGACAGAAAAAAATATGTGGCGGAAACGGAAATGGATGCCGCACGGTCAGCGGCGTGTTCGATAATCTGTGCTGACCAAAGCATGGCGCCAATGCGCAAACACCACAACAACAACAACAACAGCTGGCAACAGCAACAGCAACAAAAACAACAACAACAACACCAGTAAAAGCAACAATGGCAACAAAAAGAAGTGTTCAATGCATAAATCACTGCTAAAAGCGAGGGTGCTCCGCAAAAGAGTGGCAAGTAAACAAACATTTTATTTGAAGCAGCCAGTTTGCATTTTTTATGAACTTGTCGTACAACGTTACAACAAATTCATATTCTCGATATACATAAAAAATGCATAAAAAAAATAAATAAATACCCATCGCTCCATAAACTGCACAACAATAGCCAGGACCAGGACCAGGACCCCTTATATCCCTGGACGTCATTAGGTATATAAAAAAAAAAAACAACTTTGCGGCTGCAGTTAAGCACAATACGATTGGATATCCTAATAGTGTACTTGGGTTTACTTAACACACACACACACACAAATGCACACCCACACACTAGATAAAGTTTGTTTGGACTTTGATACATGAATTTAATCACATCCAGCACTTCATATATTGATTTTGATTATTTTTATTGCTTTAATTGTGATTTTTGGTACAGATACAGATTGGTGTAGATTCCATACTCTTAACGTACAACAAATTGATGTACAAGGGAAAGTTTCAATGCTGGCTTATAGAATACTGTAAAGCTCCAGTGGGAACAATCGGTCGAAAGATAGGAAAAAAAAACTTTCTTCTTTAAAGGATGAAATTTAGTCTTGGTGAAAAATACTTAATATCTGATTAACAATTAATTATTTTATTATCTTTGGTTTGCCCAAAATATTATATTATCTATATTAATTTCAATATTTCTATTTAGCTTCCGCTTGGCAACATAAAACTATGTATAAAATATCGTCGAATTGGGCAAATTTGATTTTTGTTGTTGTCATTCGAATTGCTTAAAAAGATACAATACGAAACTCTTTGTTGAGTGTATACAAAGTTCGTTTAGGATCATTGTCATTTTTATGGATATTCTTTTACTTTGGTGCCCTTATCGAAACAGGACGTTTCATGTGTCAAGCTTGGGCTTCCTGAATGGTGACACCACCATTTGAAGCTGCTGCTGTTTCTGCTGCTGCTGCTGCTGTTGATCAATGAATATTGACTGCTACCGAATCGCATTTATCATTTTGGCAAGCGGAAAAATTAAACACACACACACACACACACACACAAAATAGACGCGCAAAAATGTATGAAAAACTTATTCGCAGCGGATATCCTTGACACATCCTGTCACTTGGGGGCACTCAAGCAAACGCATTGTACGCAATTGTGTCAATGCGACACTTTTCCTCTTCGTTCGCCAACATATATATATATACATGTGTGAGTGTATGTATGTGTGTTGCCACGATGGGAAGATACTTCTGCGATCTGTTATCGTTTTCCATCCCCATCCCCATACACATTGCATTGCATTGATTAGCCATCGTTTTGGCCGATATTAAATTTCACGGCGAATCGAACACCGCTCAACACCTGACGGGAAATGGCGCCCCCTTTCCACAATCCAATCCAATCCAATGCAGTTGTCCTTCTTGTGTTCGCTGCTCTTCTTGGTGTGTGTGTGTGTGTGTGTGTGTATGCAACTATGTTGCGTCTTTCATGTTTTTATCTTTGTTAGAATTTTTATTGTTAACTGTATAACGCACTGATTGATGGTAGACATACAGGCAGAAACATAGTTGCTACAAAGCAGAACTTTTAGCATTTTAGTGCTATGACGAAAATTATACTTAAAATTCTACATGTATTCAAAATATGTAAAAAAAACAGTTGAAAAATTATTATTTGTTTTCCAGATGTTTTGCCATCAAATTAGTTTTAAGAATCAAAAGAATGTGAGGTTTTTTAAAATTCAAGTTTGACTAGGTAAAAAAAACGCTGCATACAAAAAAATGATAGACGAAATTTTAAATATATGTTTTGGCCTGGGCAAAGCCGGTTAATACCTGGCAGCAATTCATATTGTAAATTGGCACTGAAGCGCTTCGCAAGTTGACCAGCTGCTTGAGCGTCTGCCGCATATGAAATGCTATTTATGCTTTATGTTCCTGTTAACTGCACTCTATAATTATCGAGAAGCAGAAGTCAGCAGAAAGCAGACAGCAGCCAGAAGACAGCAGCCAGAAGACAGCAGCCAGGAGACAGCAGCCAGGAGACAGCAGCCAGAAGACAGCAGCAGAAACAGTCGCTGTTGACGCACAGATATAGAAAAAATTAGGTTGAGATATTTTATGCCCTTGAGGGATATCTTCTTGGTCCGCCACGTAATGGCAACTGATTTATCGTATTTAAAATATATTTTTACCATTGTTTTCTTTATAGTGGTTTCTGATATTTTTTATGTTGTTTGTGTGTTTTTTTTTATTTTTATATAACAAGTTGGGTATTATGGACTTGAGCAAATGTTGTAGCACTCATATCCGATTTCTCGACTGATTTTGAACGAAAACCATTAGTTCATATATATAAATAGCATAAATCTAGAGCGCAATTCTTCAGACAAAAATTAATTTCATTTGAAAAGTTTAGACTGAGATCGTTTATTATTGAGATAATAATAATTAAACATGACTAATTCTTAATAAATTTTGGTATGATAGGGTTTTTTTTCCTGGATTTTTACAATCCTTGCAATGCCTTTGCGTCCATCTCATATTTTTAATATATACAATATAATTATATATCATTTAGTTAAATGTTGTATAATTAAAAAAAAAACATAATTAAATAAGAGAAATATAATATATAAATATATGATTTCTTTTACTGATATTGTATTTAAATATGTTATTTTGGTAATGATTGTGTTTTTTTTTCTAGATTTTCACAATCTCATATTTTGAATGCACTTAAAATAATTATATATCACTTAATTTAATGTAGTATAATTTATAAAATAGTAATTAATCTAAATAAAAAAATATATAAGAAATTAATATATTACTTCTTTCACTGATATTGTTGAATTATTATTTAAATATGTATTATAATATATTTAGTTCAGTAATGCATGTAACCCCATCGCAGCCACAGTAATTTGCCCTAAGCAAATGATTAAATCAACGCAGCAAGGAGAGGGGATGGGCGGGTGTGGGGAGGGGGAGAGTGTCGCGCAGTTAGCGTTCTAAACAACCCATTGAATAACTGTAACTGTCTGGCCCGTCCGTAAGTCGATGCTGGCAATATGCCTTTAATCAAGCCGCAAAAGGCAAAGTAATTCAAATTTTCAAATTATTTCCACCAAAAGGGACGGACGACGCTGATGATGATGATGATGATGATGATGATGATGCTGACGATGCTGATGATGCTGATGATGGGGTATACGATATACATACAAATTAAATGGAATGGGTGGTTGAAGGCGTTCAAAAACAGCCACCAACACATGCAAACAATAAACAGTTCAGCACAGCTATACTAAATATATGTGTGTGTGTCTGTGTGTGTATGTGTGTGTGTGTGTGTGTTTGTGTATGCAGATATTTAAATTAGGCGCACATAATAAAGCCAATGAGTGATTTAGTTGAATTGCCAACAATTGAATAAATTTTCCAATTGCCTGCGTTTTCGTATTAGCATTAGAAGGATGCTCACGCACGTTCTGTGTGTGTGTGTGTCTGTGTGTGTGTGTGTGTGTGTGTCTGTGTGTGTGTGTGTGTGTGTGTATGGGAAGTGAGGGCAACACACATACACGTATAAAACGCAAAAATCAGTCAGTGGTGTCTGTGTTGATGTTATCCTCATACCCATTGTCCTACCCATCATCAGCCTCGCTCTCGCTCTCGTCCTCATCCACGTCCTCGTCCTTGTCCTCATCCTGCTGCTCATCTTCATCATCGTACTTGTTGTTAGTTTTGCTTCTGTGGCTGCCGTTTCGTCGCCATTCATTCAAATGAGTTTGACAGCGTCGTCGTCCAACAATTTGAAACCCTTTCGTGCGGCACAGCAATATATATATATATATATAAATATATATATGTAAATATATATATTATGGGGAAATGGTTGGGCAAGGGGTCACGGTGGGGTTGCAGTCGCGCCGTTGGTTACTCAAGCTTTGCAATCCTTTGAAGTTTCATTTGGGTTTCGGGTTTTTTTTTTAACGGCAGTCGCCGAATTTGCCACACCATCAAATGAGTGTTTGTTTCATTTTCATTCGTTGACACCCATTTTTCAACTCGTTTGACTCACCCACAAGCTAAAAGATATACACATATTTCGTATATATATATATATCGTATGCTTATATACACATATATATTATATCTGCCTATATATTTATATTCACAAAGATACCTATTTTGCTGGTCATCTTACAAAGGTTGTTTGTATTTGAAAAAAAAGCAGCAGTTTTTTACTTACAAATACAACTATTATTTTTAAAAATATATTTTATTTTATATATATATTATTATATTTAAATCCCATGACATATATTAATTGTTATTCAAATATTATAGCAAAGTTTTTATTAAAATAAATCAATTTCCATTCTTATGCAATTCACAATAAAAATGGTAATAAATTATTTGAAAGATGTTTTTAAAAGTTGGCTTTATTTTATACACCTTAAAACTAGTTAAATATTATCCTTTAAAATGAGATCCTTTCCGATGGATTTATTTTTGACTGTCACAAACATTTGCGTAACATCAAGATACCCGACACAGTTGGGTTTAATCGGTGCAGGGTTTTTGCTTTCTATCAGTGGGTCCTTCCACCCACTGAATATATCTGTTCTATATACATGCCGATGTGTGTATTTATGTATGGCATCGAAGTGCGTAAACAGGCACGATGTGAATACGAAAGGGTTGCGTATTTTTTTTGCTGTGCTCACCGTGGATGTGTTGCGAAAAATCTGTTGAACCAAATAATTTTTATAAAAGTGGGTGTTTTATTAAAAGTGGAGCGAATGATTGCCAAAGGGCCACCGAGCCTCGGACTGACAGCGGGGCTGGCAGAGACCGGAACTGGGAACTGGGAACTGGGAACGCAACCAGGACTGGCTGCGAAAGTCTATCAAAGCGAGCCCGGCGAAAGGCGTCGGTCCTGGATTGTTCGGTGCGGTTGGGTTGGGTTAGGTTGGGTTGGGTTGGGTCGGACAGGGTCGGGCTGGGCGGTTTAGGCGAAGGCGACACGCCCAAATGGTTTTTATTTCTTAGAAATAAGTAGCTGCCGCTGTGCAATCGACTTTGACTTCCACTTCGATTTTGGGTTTTTGGTTTTTTTTTTTTTGGCTTTGGTTTTGCCATTTTACGCCTGTTGTTCCTGTTTATTTTCCTTAATGTGCCGACTGTTGCTGCTAGTATTGTTCAATTGATTGGCTTCATTTGAATCTAGTTGATCATTTTGCCGATTATGTGGTGAAGGGCGTGGCAATATATATACATATATATATGCTAATACTATTCCAATGCCAATTTCGTCAAACATCACCCGAGAAGACAATGAGAAGCTCTTTTTCAATCTTGTTCAATTGAAAACTTCATCACAAAAACTTTAAGCACTACTCAGTAAAAAGTGTTATTTAATTGATGAAAGTATGAGTCATGATTTCTTTGATTCATTTGTAATTATGTACATATTTCATTAGTTGAGCTCCGATATATTAAGGAAGAAGAATCCTATTCATAGTGTTAGGAAAACAGAATATGTACAGATTTCCATAGGTGTTCATATTTTTGCTCTTAATGATGATGACGCCATCGGCGTCGTCGTTGATCTTGCTGCGATAAACTGTAAAAGGCTTATAAGCAACATTTGCTACTTTAACTTGACATCAATCATGCGAGAAGGGAATAATGCTTGAGGATGGGTTATTTGGCTGAAGATGGGGACGCTGGCTTCTGTTAAAGGCCCACTCAAAATGCTTTTAAAGTTTCGCCTCGAAATATATACCCTTGATGTGGCAAAATGCGCATCTTGGGTATGATCAAGTTGTGCAAATTTATGTACAAAAAATCTAACAATTCATATAACAATCGAGTCGAGTTGAGTTGAGTTGAGTTGTGTGTGAACATTTGAAATATACTTTGCATTAATTTGTGTAATTTTACAAAGTATTTAGAAATTGAGCAGCATTGTTTGGATGTCGAAGTTCGCTTTTTTGTTGTCAGCGCCAGTTGCCGGCGCTTTTACAAGCCAAAATGGGAAAATTGCTGATGTAAAGATGACCGAACATAATTTTTGTGGGATTTCTCAAAAGCAGCTCTGCATTCAGCGGCATTCTGTCTGTCTGTGTGTGTGTGTCGGTGTGTGTGTGTGTGTCTGTGTGTGTGTGTGTGTGTTAATTTGATATCAAAGCGTTGCCGCATGAATAGGCAATTATGCACAGGTGCACAGTTTGGCTGCCTGCCACTGGGAGTGCAACACCTACCGATGCTGATCAGCGGCCAAAGAATCGAGACGAGTGTTGAAATTGCAGCGAAGCGGCGCTTTCTTCATTTCAGTTATTCTCTGCCTTAATTGAATGTCAGCGCACAACAGCAACAACAACAACAACAACAGCAACAACAACAACAACAACAACAACACAAAATAAAGACATGAACTACTGTGCCAGCTGTGCAGCTAAGTCTTCCAGTGGCAATGGGGCAAGATGCTGCTGCTGTTGCTGCTTCTGCTGTGGCGGTGGTGGGCGTTGGGGGCGTAAGCATTGATTGAACGCTCAATTGAGCGCATGAACAGGCGATCATTGGTTGCTGCCCCTCGCCCTCGCTCTCGCCCTTGCCACAGCCCCCCACACTCTACGCACTAAGCGATTTAAGTTTGATGCTTTGATTGATGGGTGTAAGCAAGTTGGATGAGTCGTAGATTATGTTCAGCTTCGATCGTCGATTTGTTGTTGTTGGTTGTTTGAGCCTTAAAGGCAATTTGTCGAACGTTTTTGCCCCCGTTCGATGGCCCCATTACATAAACACCCGTCTATCCCAATGTACCACAAAATGACATGGCCTAAACTCTTAACGCTTCCCTTGAAGTGAATGGCAGAGTGAGCGCACTTTAAGTAATTTACATTAAAGGATACATATCAATTTATGGTGTGCACACACACACACACACACACATTCGCAACCATAATTAAACATTTAATAAAATTCAATTGCAGCTACAGGTGGACCAAGTCGACCAATTTTTACTGCAAAGTTGCCAAACTAGCGTGGCAACCACAACAGTTGCCAACAAAAGTTGTTTCCTTTTGTTGTTCAAAAATGTTGTAAAATCCAGCATAATTTTGAATGATTCGCAATTTAAAGAGTTATTGGAATGATTTCAAAAGGATTTATATATATGTGAACTAAGGCAGCATATGTGTTCCAGATGAAACATTTTATACTAGAAGAAATAAGAGAAAGAAAGAGAGGGAGAGCGAGCGAGAGAGAGGGAGAGCGAGAGAGAGAGAGAAAGATGGAGAGTGGAATCTAATGAAAGTTGCAAAATTGTTTGGCTGACTTAATTGCACTTGAAATTTAAATATATATTATAAATATTAATATTAATATTAATTTGATTTTGATAATGTTTTGATTAAAATTGAAAGTAAAACAAGCTACTTGTGTGTGTGCGTGTGAGTGTGTGTGTGTGTGTGTGTATAAATGAGAAATGGATATTATTGAATAAAAGTATGTTAGAGCAACGTGTAGTTACTAATGCCAGCCATGTATCTTGTTGACTCGCATCCAGCAAGACCTGAAGTCATTTTGAACATGACCAGATAAAAATCTAATAAAGTGCAGCGCGTAAACAAAATGTAGTCAGCGGAGCCACAAGCCAACTCCAACTCGATGTAAGGTGTGTGTCTGTGTGTGTGTGTGTGTGTAGCAGTGTGTGTGTGTGGCAGTGTGTGTGTGTGGCAGTGTTTGTGAACGAGTACAAGTTGAAGTTGAAGTTGGAGCTGGAGTACCTGGAATATCTGCTTAGTTTGATGATGTGCTGCATTTTTGCGCTGCTCATGCGCCTTGCATTAAACCAATTTCTTTTAATTTTGTTCTTTTTTTTTTTTTAATAAATATACTCCGTAAATTCGTTAATTTATAAAGTTGATTAAATGTGGATATTTTTCGATTTGGTCGTTCGATAATTAACTTGTTAAATAAATAGTGCATAAATTTACATATATGTTTAACATTTGATGTAGTTTCAGTTAAGTATTTTATTTTTTAAGTTTAGCATATTTACGAGACACTTTAGAAACGATTGGTACGTAAAATTGCAGGGTATTTGCTAGTTAGGGAATAGCACACTTTTTGTATTATGTGTGTTTTTTTTGTTTTAATTTTTCTTGGTTGGTTTTTTTTTTTTTATGTTTGCGGCACACTTTGCACTATCGAACCATGCGGATCTGTCGACAACGTGGACTTCTCCGTTGGCGTTGTGGCTGCTTCGTCTCCGATGTTTTGCAGCCATGACACTTGCAGGTGTGCCTCCCCCAGCCGTTCGGCTTGGTGGTGCCGCTACGGATCTGTGGAGGGACGGTGGTAGGTGGAAGGGGTTCTGGGGCGTGTCAGGGTCTGGTTCTGCTTGCAGATGTGCATAGCCAAACCACGTCGCAAAATTAATTTCATGTTACATACGGCATGAGAAAAAAAAAAAAAAAAAAATAAATGTAAGGATGGAATTTTTAATTAACTTACATGGCGTATAAGTAATATTAAATTATTGCCAAAGACTTGGTGAAAAATGTGCGGAAAAACTGGCGCAGCCACCGAAAAGCGATTTTCGCATCGGTCACGTGGGCACATCTCGGCCAAATTGCGTCCTTCCTGGCATATTAAGCAACAGCCAGCCGGGATGATAAGAGAGGGAGAGCTGCAGGATGGGAGGTAGATAGGTGGGTAGGTTAGAAACGGGGGGAAGGAGGAGGAGGAGGAGGAGGAGGAGGAGGAGTCACGTTAATACAATTTGCGCTCGTTACGCGGTTACCAACCCCCGGCCAAATTGGGAATCTCAGTTTTTAAAATGCACCCCCACATCCAGGCGGATTTGGGCCGGGGTACACACAGTGTGTTGGCTGTGTTTTGTCATTAGTTTCATTTTATAATTTATTAACGTCAACATTGCACAACGCACAATTCAAACAAGGAGGCAAGTGAAGAAGTGAAGTGAAGATTTTCCAACTGTTTTTGAAAAGCGTACATGATGCGTTCCTTGATCACGTGCTTGCATTGGTATGTGTGTGTGTGCGTGTGTGTGTGTGCGTGTGTGTCTGTGTGTGTGTGTGTGTGTGTGTGTGTCTGTGTGTTTGTGTGTATTTTGTGCTAGCTATGCTTATTAGGGTGTTCAAGTTGTTGCCAACGACATTTGGCTTTAAATGACCAACGAAGCGGATGCACTTTAATTTGACAACAATTGCGTAAATTGCCTCGTCATGCTGTTTATCCTTTGAATTGAATCCACATCTCTGTGTGTGTGTGTGCTGCTCGACTTTTGATTTTAATGGCTGCATCACCCAGACAACAACTGACACTAATGTGTCAAAGGTCACGTGCCATTCGTTTGCGACATTTCTAGATTTATCTACAAGCTTAAAACTTGAAAGTGTCTACCACTGTGGGCGTATGTGTGTGTGTGCGTGTGTGTGTGTGTGTGCGTGTGTATGCGTGTGTATTATTTGTGTGTTTGTGTTTCAACCTAATTGTTACGGCTTGGCACAATTGCCGATTTTTGAAGAATGATTTTCAAATAATTAAATATATATTTTTGTGGAAGTGGAAAATTTATTTATATATCGATTTATTTTGACTAACAAATTAATACAAACGAATATGCACAGTTATACATACTATATATAGTTGGTGCGGTTTTTTCTTTAATGTAAATTGTATAAAATTTGCGTCGATATTTTAATACACAATTGTTTCAACTTTTATTGCATGAATTGTGAAAATGCAAAAAAAAAAAATATATATATATATATATCAGTTATGAATCAGTTAAGATGGTTAACATTAATTGTTACTTTATCAAAACTATAAACAAATTCCACATTTCGAGATCAATTCCATAAATATCTGATTTAGAAAACTATATATATATACAGATCGAATATAAAAATTAATCGCAACAAACCCTAAAGACAAATGACTTTAAACATAGTAATATGCATATACAGTAAATTAATATAAACACATATGTTCATATATATATATATATATCCAGACACGTATAAGTATACATATCAAGTTGATTCTGTCAAGATAATTTACTATCCGCACCTTGTTAATATCAAATTAATGACTGCATTAGATAAATTACATTCCAGGTGTGGAGGCGCTGCTGCTGAACGTGTTGCTGTCTACATATATATATATATATATGTATGTATATATATACTACTATTTAGTAGCAAGTGTCAAGCATGAACAACGAGGACAAAACTGAGGCATCGACAGGGACAAGAGCAGTCTACAAATTGCCACTAAACCATTGATAAGAATCGATGCCAACAGCACTGGGACAGAATGTTGAAGGCAAGCCAAACAAGGACATGGAATTGGACAAGGACAACAGGCGTCTTGCTAATGACACTCCATATCTCCTGTTCCATTCGTGGTACTCTTTGCATTGTTATTGTAATTAGCTTGCCCCCCCCCTCCGTCCCCACCAATTCCTTGGCCTGCTTGGCCCCCTTTGGACCCTTTGGACCCTTTTGGCCCGCCTGACACCGACCTGCCATTCAGCGAGGGTGGTACATTAAAATATGATTAACTTTCTGGGTTATGCCGTTGTCGTGTCTATTTAATTACAAATGAAGTCTCGCTCAAACTTACCCGATACACTCACGAATCGGGTAGGTTTATAAAATCATTCGATATGAAGCCCAAAACATTATGAAGCGAAAATAAAGTAATAAAAAAAATGTATTCCTGGCAAGAAAATATTATAGTTAATATTCATATATTGTTTATATATATTTAGTTTACATATTTTTACCGATTAAACAATATAAATTGTGGCGAAAATAAAACAAGTTTAATTTAATTAAATCTGATGTTTTCTTAGAATATTTTATGAATATTTTAGGCAAGAGCAAATATAATTCGATGTAGTTTGTGTGCCTTTGAATATATATATATATATATAGTATATATATATATACTTGGCTGTCTCCGCCCTTATTTTTATTTTTGGGCATTCAGTGTGTTGTGGCGTATGCCATATCCTGCGCTAACTAATGACACTTAGACGAGTTGCCTGTGTTCGCAGGGGGTAGTGGGGCGGGGAGGAGTTCGTTCTGGTGGCTGACAAAAGGCGCTAATCTATATTTGACGTGTTCAGCGTTTACGCTTTTCTTTGGCGGACCTCAAAGTATCTGGCCAATTCAATCATAATTATGTGATTTCAATGGCCCTCAATTGTTGTACAATAATTGTATTAAAATAAGGCGCTCCCTTTAGGCCATATTGTTCAGTCCACGGTTCAGCTCATATCGCCATGTCTTGACTCTCATCTGCTGCTGCTGATTGTTGTTGTTGCTGCTGATTGTTGTTGTTCCGCATTTTGTTAAGAGGTGACAATTAATTTGTCAATAATAAAAATTGTCACCAGGACCAGGGCGCCACGACAGGTAAAAGGCAAGGCTAATTTTAATACCAGTCTATTCGTTGTCGTGCTCATGCCTCATTTTGGCCATTATGCTTTTGGCCGCACTTCTTGCGGCACGACGTCATATTGTTATATTAATGATATATTGTCTAGCTGACGGCTCGGTCAACTTAGTAATTTTAATTATAATGTCATTTGTATATATTAAAATATATATTTTTTTTTCGCTGCCGTTGTAGTAGGGTTAAATAGTGTCTGTATTTTATATATATATATAAATGCCACATACATATTTATTTTGCATGTGTTGTTTATTGAGTATTGATCATTTGGTCATTGGCTTTCATTAAGCAACTGTGACAACTCAATTAAGATTCGACTGTGTGCTTAATTAACCAAATACAAATATCTCATTAATGGATGCCTGAAAAAAAACAAACGTAATTAATTTGCATCAAACAAACAAATGTCTCAAGTTTTCTGTTATCAATATTATGTTCACTCCTTTTCACATATCCAACTTAAGAAAAAAACAAAAAAAAAAAAACGAAATTGGCAAAGTTGGTTCACACTCTTCTTATTATAATTCAAAGAGTCGGAGAATTGGTTTAATCTGTGCTTCGTTGCAAATGAGAAATTTTCGTATGATTTTAAGCGCCTGGCTGGCCAGAAAATTACCAGGAATCCCTTACTTAAGCGAATGGATCTGTAGGGAGCGACAGACTAGGAGAAAGAATGAAAAAAATAAAATAAAATAAAAATACCCAAAAATATGTGGAGGACGCGAGGCAGTCCAAAATGGCCAGAAAAAAAAAACACACACACACAGAGGGGAAAAGACAACAAAAATGGCGATAGAAATCGTGATACAATCACGTCTAGACTTTTACGAGTTGCACCTACAAACCATATAAAAAAAAAAAGAAGCAAAATAATAATAATAAGAAAAAAGTCAAGAGAAACACGTAAGAAGGCTTTTCTCCAATCGTGAGTGATCAACTGCCATATACCCTGTAGCCAAATATGTGTTGCGATCGCATTAATTATATATGTATATTGTGCTGAATTGGTACATTGCCTGAGACAAATACCTAAAGTATTTTAATGTAGAATATTTATTATGATTATGATATTGTGATTCGTTGTATCTTGACATACCCGTTTAACATTTAACGAGGCAACAGGGTATACAAACTGCAGATTGTTGGCGCTGTTGTTGCTTTTGTTGGCAGGTCGCGCGGTCAAACGGCAACGTCAAAATTGCGATGGCAGAGTGGCCATGGACTTGACTTTGACTTGGATTTCGAAACTTAGGAAACTTGTGCCAGCAGCTGAATGCCTCAAAAGGCAGAACAGACACGGACTGACTGAGACTGGGACTGGGACTGCGGCTGGGACTGGGACTGCGGCTGGGACTGGGACTCAGGCCCAGACCCAAACTCAGACTCTAACTCAAACTCAAACTCAAAGTCACAGAGTTGGCAATGGCAACGGCAGCAGCGTCTGTGGCTAATTACAGGGCTGCCAGTAACAGCAGCAGCAGCAGCAGCAGCAACAGGAACAGCAGCAGCAACAGCAACAGCAACCAACAGAAGCAGCAACATCAGAAACAGCAACAGAAATGATATATTTAAGACTGCTTCTTTTATTTGCAAAAACTCTATATTATTTTGTAATGCTGCATAAAAGGAGCCATAAGCCAAGAATAACCAAGGCGGAGACAAATTAATATGGGTTAGTTCTTAATCATCGCGCCAACTCCTCCTAACTACAAATACTCTCTTGAAGATTATACAAAATATTGTTTTAGTAAATATTCTTCTCATTTTATTTATTATATCTAAAAAAAAAATTTGCAGTTTTTAAATAGACAAATAGCGGCAAATTTAAAATGCATTTCGATCGATTAATAAATTAATATTTTTTTTTATTTTAGAGCGTACAAATACATATGTTCATGTATGCATATATCCAAACAACCATCGTAATGTTTAGCTTATGGTACAGGAAATTCATCATATACATTTTACTTGTTATTTTCAAATTTGTATTTTGCAGTAATTATTCAAATAAAAAGAAATTAATTTTGAGATCAACAGAGGAATTAATATGACTCAACTTAAATTTAGTTTTAAGCTGATCAATTATACAGATGCATATATAAAATGAATGAGTGAAGTGTATAAAATTAATAGTGAAAAATATACCTACTATATTTATGTATGTGTGTGTGTGTGTGTGTGTTTACCAAGTGATCAGCTTGTTGGCTGGTTGGGTTGTTTTGGTGATTTGCAGGTCATATAAAGGAAATCGTTTTATCCTTTCGCTCATTTTAATCATGCTTAATGATTTTGCTGCACATACATACATACATACATACATAGATACATACAAACATACAAACATACATCGAGTTTTAGTTGGTGTGTTTCAGCAAGACGAGCCTTTTTTTTGGTGTGGGACTTGGGGAGCTGAACAGGTCCCACACCAAAAAAGGCTCATTCCGTTGTGGTCGGGTACGTAGGTGGCAACATCAACGCAAACACACACACGCACGCACACACACACACACGCACACACACACACACACATAGTATGAATGCTCTTTCGTTACAGTTTCCAATGTTACCTCTGTTGTCTGGCTTTCTTTTGTACTTTGCCGCATTTTTGATTTGGTTTTCGACTTCTCAAATAGTTTTTTATTTATTTCGTTGCCTTTTCAAGACTTGCTTTCGGATTGACTTCGACTTGGGCTTCGACACTTTAACGGCCTATGCGGTTCTTTGTTTGGTTAATTATGGTCCAGCCTAGTGGCGCCATCTCTAAATGGGTCTATATGTTGGTCTGTATGGGTCTCTGTATGTCTTTTGGCTGTGCCTGCTTTGGGTAGCTTGTTCAAAAATGTATTAATTTTTGCCGCGTTTATTTTCCATCGTTTATTAATCGATTTTCACTTTAGAGGCTGTACCGATAATCAATTACAGTTATTAATAATAGTTGAACAAGTACTTCAAATACATTGAATTGTTTAAAATTACAACATTTTGTATTCACACGCCAGATTAGAAAGTATCACATAAAAGCTCAAATATCTTACAAATATACATTTTTCACACTTTTACGGCTTACTTTGGAGTTAATAATAATTATTTCGTCTTGTGACCAATTGAAAAATATTTTTGTTTTCGAAAATATGCATATTTTGTAAAATTTTCATTAACCTTGGATTTGCAAATGGATCTAAGCAAAAATATGCAAGAATAATCAAATTTAGTATTAAAAAATAGTAACTCGGATTATTTTTCAAATCTGTGCATATTTGTGTCCTTTCACAATATTTAATAGCTGTAAGGACAATAAATATTATATAAATATATATAAATACTATCCTTCGCAAAGATCTGATATGATTTTTTAATTGCACTTGAGATTCTAATGTGATGTGTAAAAAATTAGAAATTAGAAATGCTTTAAGCAGCTTGACAGATTTTGGGAATTTTTTTTGTTTTTTTTTTTATTTTTTTGTTGTTGATTTCTTTGGTTTTTGTTAGGAGCTTTAGCAAGGCGACGCCCATGCCAAGTCAGACGTTGTGTCAAAGATGCATAATTATGGGTTAGCAGCCAGCCAAGCCAGTCCAGGGAAACCGGGGAAACCAGGGAAACCAGAGAAACTGAATATAGAACGAAGGCAGGCAGCAAAAAGATCATTTATATGAAAGATGAGCGCAGACAAGAAGTTGTTTGTTTCTTCAGTGGTTTGCGGCTGCGAAAGGAGTCAGTCCAAAAACCATTTTCGGGCTGTGATGGTAATGTTGCTTGGGGTCAGACATTGCGCAATGATGAATTATTTGTAGACCGTCGCTGGGCTAACGGGCGACGGACCACATGTCTGAGACTCAGAGCAGTCAGTGTAGAAGTCTTAGTAGCCAGTCTCCGAGTCTTCGAGTCTCCGAGTCACCGGTCTCCGAGTCTCTGTCCGCCGCATGACAAACAGGTGTCAAGAGGTTGCTGCAGGGCTGCCGGCTGCCTTGTGCGTTTCTTATAACATTCATACTCACATTCACACGCATATTTCCACAGTATCTCTCTCTCTCACTCTATCACTCTCTCTGTCTCTTTCTCTCTCACTGTCAACGACTAATTGCAGGACTGGTATTGGAATCTGTTTTTGACAAGACGAGTGTATCTACACAACATATATTAGATTTATATTTAAAATCATGGGCGTTGTCCAAACTGGAGCAGCCCTCCAAAAAGAAAAAAAAAAGCAAAAAAAAAAAACAACCAAACGGTCCAAGATCAATTTAATTCATTACAAAAAATGTGTTTTTTTTTTTTTGCTTCTGCCAAATTGCAGGCGTCAGAACCCAACTTAATTTATCATTGAAAAGTATGGCACAAACTGCCTTAGTTAGTCCTCTTCTTCTTCTTCTTCTTGTTTGTATCTTTAATGTACTCTCCTTGATCGTTGTCCTTCGTGTGATGCTCGGCTCATGGAATAATTAAGCGACTGCCTTACTCCTTACTCTATCTTTGACCAGAAGCCGAAATTTGTATTTTTCGTCCTGCGTGCACTTGCGTGTAATTACTGCCAATTTCTGAATGAACTTGCCCCGTCCATTTCTCAGAAATTCGACCTGCATTTCTGCTAATGAATGTCGAATGTTCGCTCCCTTTGATGCCGTTGCACCTACAGAGTGCATCTTAGACTACTTACATACTTAATTTGCCTCGGACTTGATAAATGACAATTTCTAAACTGCAGCTGCCAATTGCAAATGACTAGTCGGCCAAATCAAAGAGCTACATTTTTACGTACTACGATCTAAACTCAAGTCAGATATTATTAAATTTTTTCTTTTTCTTCTTTTTTTTGTGCTTTGTTACAGACGACATTTGGAATGGAAAAAGTTTGATTTATGCTAATTACGCAAATGTTCTTCTAATTTAACGACACGAAAGTTTTTATCTATAAAAGAAATATTATTAAATGAACATTTTATTCGTATTGCTGCGAATTCAATATTCTCATTTCTCATTAGATCCGGCAATCTGCTAGTAATGCTTATCAAGGATTTATATATATAGTTTGGGTTTCGAAAAATTCGAAAACAAAATTTATGGGCATAGTTACGGAATAGATTTTCTTAAAAACATTTTCATTTGCATAAAAATACCTCAATGGCTTAGAAGAAATATAAATTTTAATAGGAAAATAGAAAGACAATTTTTTTTGCTCTTTCCGTCGAGTTGGCGTTTTGTCTTTGACAACAACAACAACAGAATTTTTGCTGGTTGATCAAATAGAGCTGAGCAAAGGAATTGGGGCTGTGAACTATGCGTTTATAACTCGTGAAACAGCCGTCACAATCTGGAGGCGATGCGTGACGAGCTGAGCAGGGACTAGCCAAGGGGGAAGGCGAAGGCGAAGGCGATGGCAAAGGCTGGTTTAGTATGACTCTAGTTTGGATTTGGAGCAGCGACGAGTCGCGTCGCAACTTTGATTTTTACTTCTTTTTTTTTTTATTTTTTATTTTTGTGGCAACGAGTTTGTGGCATTGGAGGTGGTTTTGGCGCGCAGACACAAAAATAATTCACAAATTATGCGAATAAAATTTTTAATAATTCTCATGGCATGGGTTAAATAAATGAGCACAAAAGGTAAATGCAAGAAGAAAAAAAATAAAAAAAATTCTTCAACTAAAAGTTGGCCCAATGGCTGCAGCAGCTACGACGAGTTTTGTCTGGTCGTCTGGCCGTCTTTTGGGTTTTGGCACACAAATCTTTCGTCTGCCTTATATGGCCAAAAAGTGGGATGGAACCAAAATCTTCAACGCGTCAGGCATATCTGGGCAGAAAAACTGCAGCAGCTAGTCAGCCATTCAGCCTGGCCGTGGGCCACAAGACTTGCGCAGAACTCAAGTCAAAATCATCAAGTCCGAGTCATCGAGGTTCAAAACACTGCCTGCTATCCATCGCACTGGGATTGAGGCAGGTGGTGTGTCGGACGGCACCGACACACCGACAAATGCCGACCTGGTCTGGGTATATTGATACTCCAGACAGGCTGCCAAGTAACCAACGGCAACCGCGATAGCTTTTCATATTTTTTTTGAGAGCGTTGCAAAATATGTTCAACGCTTACATTATACTCTCTACGCAACAACGATTAAACAGGGTAAATGCATTTTTTTTTAATTGAAATTCAAATTAATTTTTATGACTCTTGAAATCTTTGCGTTTCTCTTTGCAATCCATAAATGAACTTATCTCGCCATTTCTTGCAATTTCTTCAATCAAAAATAAGTCTATGAATTTCCAATAACAATACACCAAATCTAAATTATCTAATTAACTCTTAAAGGACAATAATTTTTGATTTTTCGTAATAGTTTATAATCAGTACCAGAACAGCTAAAAAATAATAGATTAAATTAGTTAAACAATAATATTTAAATTAATCTATGAGATAAAAAAATATTAGAAATAATATGTATAAAAAATATGAAATAATTACAGGGTACGTAAGAGTCTTACATTTCTGATGGCAATTTAAGATTTGTTTCTTTTTGCTTTTTGGTAGATTTCTTTTTCTTATGTTGCTGTTGTCGGCATTTTTTGTTTTGAAGTTTGTGCTTGCTTTTATTTGATTTTCGCAGCATCACGAAAATTTAGCATGGCCAATGCGCAGGTTAAAAAGCCAAAATTTTCGCTTTTGACATGAAAATTTCTCTAGTTCAGACATCTTAACCACTCGCAAAGCAAAAAAAAAAAAAAAAAATATATTTAAAAAATGCTTAGGCATTCATTCAACCATTTGTTAAACATAAAGTGTTGGAAATTTTGCGCTCTCATAATTAATACAACCATTTTGACCATACTCGCAATATATACTTAAAAAAAAAAAAGTAATGGCGCAAATCGTTTTTGGTCTTGGCTCATTAAACGAGGCGGCCTCATATGATAGAGAAGCCAAACTTATAATCTATCTCAAATCGCTTAACTGATGGAATATTGAAAAAAACAAAAACAAAATCCATCTATTCGGCGCATTTTAACTGTGTGAGGGCAGACCAAAAAAAAAAAAAAAAAAACCCAACAAAATAAAAAATATAATAATTGTGGGAAAGTGTGAAAAAACTTTGGGAGAAATGCTCTCGTCGCATTAACATATCATTATGAATAAGTGCAGATATCTGGTGAAGGTATTAGCCAAGTTATTTGCCAATAAATCTGTTACATATTTAAATATCTGTTTTACTTTAATTTCTTCTTAATGTGAATAGAACTTAAATCGATTAAAAATAACAAATTGTTCGATTTTAGTTTTTAGTTGTTTGTCAATTCGATAAAATTGAAATAAGTTGTTCATAAATTATATATTTAGGATCTTTTAAATAATTTATTGTTTGATTAATATTAAGTTTTCTTCTTTAAACTGAACTGTATATATAATTTAAATATGTCTTTCTGTTTTTTTTTTTATCTCTAATTCTACGATATATTTGAAAACCCGTAATTTCTATATACATTTCTTATCTAGACACTAATTGAAATCTCTAAGCGCTGTCCTAAAATCGATTGATTTACGCTCACCGATTGTTCAGGTTTAGCTTTACAGTTTACTTAAAAAAAAATATAGGGAAAATGTGTGTCAGCGAGCGAGATAGAGAAACAGCGAGAGAGAGCGAGAGAGAGGGCGAGAGGGAGACAGCAAACTGTCAATCATTCCGATGGAGGAGTCTCAGTGACGGCGCTTGACACGTGCACTGATTTCAAGCTGAGGCTGTGAACTTGTCAAAGAGCTGTCAAAACAACTCATTATTGAATTGTTTGTTTTGTTTGTTCTGTTTGTTTGTTTGTTGTTGGGCTCCGATATTGTCCTGTTGTTGCTCTTTTTAATTAGCTGCTGTGACATTTTTATGAGCTGCCAAAAGGGGTTGGCGGCGGTGTATCACCAGTTTGATGGCTAACTTGACAAGGAGTGCAATCGTTGTTGTTGTTGTTGTTCTTGTTGTTGTTGTTCTTGTTGTTCTTGTTGTTGTTGTTGTTGCTCTGCTGACAGGGCAATAAAAATTAATTGAGTATCAGCAGCTTAGCGAGGCAACTTGTATCGCTGTATTGCCCCACCCGCACCCGCACCCGCACCCGCACCACTCCCACAGCAGCCCCTAAACTACAACATTTAAGGCAAGCCTGTCCACCCTTCCCTCATCACCCGCTGCCGCCAACAACCAACAGTCACCCTCTTTAAATCCGCACTGACTGCCTAATGTTGTTTGTTGGCTTCGTCTGTTTGTTTATGGTTTGCCGGCGGTTGTGTTTACCCCGCCACCCCCCCTCCCCCCCTCTCGACCGTGTAGCCAACCAACACAACCAACACAACCAACCCAAGCAGCCCACAACTAACGCAACCATCGCCAATGCCATCCACCTTCTTCATACACTGCTCCCCTTTTAATGCGTGCATTCTCTGAGTGTATTTGTTGTTGTTGTTCTTGTTGTTGTTGTTGTTGTTATTGTCAACGGCAAAGGGCACGCCTTTTTTGCGTTAATTTCAATGGGGGGGAAAACATTGCAGCACTATTTCCACAGCAAAACCGTAAATCGAACTCAGAGAACTGAGAACGAAACCGAAAAGCGAAAACCCAACCTAAAACCAGCCCAACCCAACTCAAACCAGGCCAATCCGAAAAAACCCAATCCAGGCGCATCCACAATTTTCGCTTGCCCCATCCCCCCACCCCCTTTTCCTTTTCTTGTTTGCAACGCTTTTTCTCTTTTTAGCGTTTGTTTTTTTTCTTTTCTTTTCTCATTTTTTGTCATTGCCATCGCTGTTGTCGTCTGTTTATTTCTTTATTTGGTTTTTTATTTGCCTGTTTATTATACGCTGTTCCAAAGTAACCAAAGCTGAGCATATTTGGATTTATTTTTTTTTTGTACGCAATTTTCGTCTAACTATTTATTTTACACTTCAAATAAATCGCTTGTCTATTATTCAGATTTTCCATTATTACATTTTTAAAAAAAAAAATATTTATATTTTTGACCTAGTTTCGGTCAGTTGTCTGTCGCATACAATGAACAGAATATCGCCTCATCTGGCATTTGTGGCTGTGAAGGTTTCACTTGTTTTTTTTTTTTTATTTTATTGGAACTTCATTAAATGTTGCTTTTTGTGTCGTTGTCATGTTGAAAATTGTCATAAAAAGCATGCAAGGCAGGGTAAAAGAGAAATTTCAATGAGATTGCCACGCCCACAAGTCCACAACGTCGCTAACTTTCTCAAAGGATAACACAGAAGCGTGTGTGCGTAATCATATATATATATATATATATATATATAGTCATACATATTTGTCTCTGGCTTTTGCATTATGAAAATGTACTGCTGAGCTTTGCAAATTTACAGAGCTAAATCAATGACAGATAAGAGGGGAACCTACCAGGAGGGACTAACTAGGGAGCGGATGTTTTTTATATATATATATATATATACATAATCTGAATAAGTAGTTTGGGGTCCCTCGCTTTGCCTGGTGCCGGGTGCCGGGTGCCTTGGCAAAGACAGCTTTCGTTTCTTCTCGTTTTCATTTAATTTGTCCGCATACGTTAGTATTACATTTTTCATCTTTATAACAATTTTTTTTTCAGCCTGATCGTATGACAAGATAATGCCCAAGATATATGCGCCTTGTCAGACAACAAAAGCAAACTACAAAACAACATGCAACAACAACAACAACAACAACGAGTACAAAAAACACAATGCAAAAAGAGAAAAACACAAAAAAAACAAAAACAAAAACAACAACCAGAAATACTAATAAAAATTATTTCAGCACTAAAATTGTTGTTGCTGCAACAGAGAAAAAGAAAAAAAAATATATACAAATATACATGCATGCATTAATATGTATATATTTATATATATATATATATATGTATGTATGTATGTATGTATGTATGTATGCGCGTGGATGGTAGAGTTAGCCAGCGTTCCTGAGCTGGCCGATCTGGCAACGGCGGCAAACAAAATAAAATTTATTAATTCACAATAATAAATTTTTGTGTCTTTCGTTTTCGATTTGTATCGAATGATAATTACAGGTTGTGCTGTAAGAAGAAAAATGCCTCGATTGCCGTTCCCATTCCGGACTCGGGCTCACGCCTGCGCCTCCTCAGCGGCACCAGATCAAGCTCCAACTTCAGCTCCAGCTTTTAGTCTCTAGTCCTGGTATGGCTTTTGGCTCGACTTTTTGGCGCTGCTGAGCACAATAATTAATTGTGTGGATGAGGATGAAATAGAGACAGTTGCCAGTGACTGAGACTGAGACTGAGACTGAGACAGAGCGCAATCTGTTTGCAAATCCCCCCATCCACGTCCAAAGAGACTTCTATTGGGCTACAAGGCCGAAACTTGTCTCCTGATCATCAAACACTTTACATCTTCCACTGGCTAATTAAGTCCATCTACATAAGGAACATAATTTATTTGTGCAATTTACTATTAAATTTCGTTTATTTAATTGGCTAAGAATAGATTTATTCCAGTCTTATTTCAAAGAAAAGATACACAATTTGTTGATATATTCAAATATGTATCGCAATTCAATTGCCAGACACAAAAATACTTAATATGGAAAATTATTTCATTAATGAATTACTGACTAAAAATTTAATTTGTGGCAGCATTTCTTTTTAAAGGAATTATTCTTGCAATGAAACTCATCGAGACAATCATCCTTAAATCATCTTTACCAACTGTCTGAAACAGAAAAAAATTCGAATTTAAAAGTAAATAAAGCATAAATAAATAAAATAAACTATTATACATGGAAATAAATGCATTAATTAAATTGATAAGATTTAATATCTGAAATAAAATTCGAATTTAAGCAACTATAAAATTGGATCAATTCTGTTTTGTTGCGGTCGTATTTGCAGAACAAAGTTCTAATTTAAAAGTGAATAAAAAATAATAAATAATTTAATAAAATAAACTATTAAACATGCAAATAAATGCATTAATTAAAATGATAAGATTTAATAGCTGGATAAAATTCGAATTTAATCAACTATAAAATTGGATCATTTCTGATAAAAGTGAATAAAAAATAATAAATAATTTAATAAAATAAACTATTATATATGGAAATAAGTGTATTAATTAAAATGATAAGATTTAATAGCTGGATAAAATTCGAATTTAATCAACTATAAAATTGGATCATTTCTGATTTGTGGCGGTCGCATTCAATTGAGTTCATTAAGCTTTGCCAATTGCCAAGGCTATAATTATTGTACATTGTGCATTTAAAATGTAAGCCAAAGGACAACTACAAAGGGCTGCAAAGGGGCAAATGGCTTAAATGGCTCAAATGGCTAAAATGCCAGGAGCGGGCAAATCGATGGCGCTATCAATAAAATTTGTGCGGTGCCCTCTCGATTTACACTCGTCTCCATGCCGCACGAGTGAGTGTGTGTGTGTGCAAGTGTGTGTGTGTGAGAGAGAGTCGACAGAAACCACAAAATCAGAGCCGGCGAAAGAGGGATAATATGGCAAGTGCAAAATGTTGATGGAAGGAGAGACAGAATGGTTAACTTGATGTGGAGTCAGTAGCAGGCAGGCTGACTGACTGGTTAAGCATTTAGTCTAATTATGATAATTTTGCTAAGCGCCCGGAGCTGCAATCGATCAATTATCAAGGCACAGAGGTGAGAGGTGCATCTCATGGCTGATGGCTGATGGCTGATGGCTGTTGGCTGTTGGCTGATGGCTGGCATCCTCATGTGGTTGGCCATTCTTTCACAGCCTGTTTTGCGCAGTTGATTTAAACAATTTACAAATTCGACATTTCGTCAACATGTTGCTCAACATCTCATCAAAGCAATATAAAAATAATAAATAACAATAATTAAGTGCAATGAAGCCACAAAGGCGGCGGCGGCAGCACACGCAGCAGCTACTACAGCCAAATGGTGTGTGGTGGACCGGGTTGATTGCGGATGAGTTGAGGATGTGAGGATGCGAGGAGGAGCATGGAGTGAGCGCAGCAGTAAAGTGTGGCAACTGGGGTGTGCGACGTGTGGAGTACTCACATATTGAATGCCGCGCTGCATGTTGACACCCTTTTTAGCTTAAACACAGGTTTGGACCATAGCAGCAGCAGCAGCAGCAGCAGCAACAGCAGGAACAGCAGCCGCATCCAGCAACACCCTCAACTTGCCACACTCAGCGTCGTCAGCGCCAGCGCCAGCGTCACCGTCCAATTCAGTGAAGGCTGAGAGCGGAGCTGCCTTGAGTGTGTAATCAAGGTAGGTAGTCATTATATAGTAAGCTCAGCCTTAGCCTGGGATTTATGTAGAGCATTATGCGATATGGTGTGGCGTTGATAGCGTTGATTTTGATAGCTCAATTAGTGGAGAAGATTCAATCTAACCAATGAAATAGCAAATAATCCTCAACATACTCATTTTGATACAATTTGATGAACATTAATGTCATTCAGTAAAACATCTGAATCTGAATCTGATGCAGAAAAAAATAAATTTTATTTTTTTTTATAGAACACAATCAGAAAATAATTTTATTAGTTGTAGAAAAATGTTGCTATTTATTTTGGGCTTTTTATGTCTTGAATTTGCCGATATTGCTGAGTGTTGCTTGAATTTTGAGTTCATTCCTAATGCCGATAAAATAGGAGTTAATCGATTATAAAGATTTGCAACCAACACATCAACAATGCAGATCTCAGTTGCGCAGACAGGAGGCAGGTTGGACGCACCAACCATTATTAGATCCACAAATGATGGACAGGGTCAAACTTGAATGATCAATGCGGCTGCAAAATGTTGTTTGACATAAATGTGGCTAACATTTAATTTGGATTTTTATTTTTCTTATTTTTTTGGTTTTTTTTTTTGGCAGTGGACGTGGCTGAAACTTAATTTGCTTAATAATAATTGTTATTAACTGAACTGAGCGCAACAAAGGGAAACGCACACAAAGCGAGAGGGAAATATAGAGTGAGCAAGAGAAAGAGAAAGAGAAAGGGAGAGCGAAGAAAGAGTGGGAAAGAGAGATGGTACACCAAACCCAATTGGCAATAATATGGAGTTGGAGTGGAAGTTGATGTTGGCGCTGACTGTGATGGACGGCGTTCCTTATGGGATGATACAGAAATTTGATTGGGTTAAAAGTCAAGGTGAAATTTTGATTGATTCGCATTTGCGATCGATTGATCAGTTAGAGAGATTTAAAGAGTGTTGTTATTATTGTGTGTTGCTGTTGTTGCTTTTGTTGTTGTTGTTGTTGTTGTTGCTTAGACACATAAGAGCTACCGTGTGTCAGGAGCAGGCAGCGAGCGCCTAGCGTGATTTTTCCTGTCGCTGCGGGGCATCGAGGGGTCGCCCAACTGGCCCTGGCCCTGGACGTGGAAGTGAACGTGAACGTGGATGTGGATGTGGATGTGGACGTGGAAGTCTATATGGACGTGAATGGGTAGACAGTAGACGATAGATGGACAGTGGACGCAGCTCGATGGCTCAGTGTCTGTAAGAGCCGCTGCTGCTGCCGCTGCTGTTGTTGCTGTTGTTGCTGCTGTTGTTGCTGTTGCTAATGTTGTTGCTGATGTTGTTGCTTTTTGTTATATCGGCGTAAGTTTCGAACGCCGCTTGGACGTCTACGACCCACTTCAAAGTGATTTACGATTTTGTGACACGCCCTCGCCTAGCAATTTAGAGAATGAATCCCCCTTTCGAAAAGTAAAAGAATACTCGTTTCCACATACACATACATGTATAGCTATGTATGTGCATATATGTATATTTAGATATATTCTAGCATACACACATACATACATACACATACATATTTAGGAGTTGGCTGTGTTTGCGTTTTGCGTTTTGCGTTTTGGACTGCGGTTGGTTAGTTGCTTCTGGCTACTTCTTTGTTGTTGTTTTTATTCGACATGAACTTTTACCTAGCTCCCCACTCCTCACTCCCCACTCCCCACTGCCCACTGCCCACTCCTCACTCCCCACTCCCCACTCCACACTCCCCATTAACTACATTTTGGCCAACGTATTCTGTAGCATTCATGAGTTGTTGTTGTTTGGCTTGGGTTCGGTCCTGGAACTGAGCCTGAGCCTGTGCCTGTGCCTGTGCCTGCGCCTGTGCCTGGGCCATTGCACCCTGAATGCTGGCACCAACGCCCACATTGACTGCCTCGCTTTCTTGGCTGCTGGCTGCAATTGTGTTTTCATAACCATAGAATGGCCTCAAGAATAGTTGGACTTCCCTTTTGAATTTGTTGTTTTTTTTTTCTTTTTGGTTGTAGTTTTAGTTTTGTGGTCTTTTATTGTTCCTTGCCGGGATAATCGGTAGCACTTTCCCTTTTTTCATACAACTCCACATTTGGTTTTTGCCCAGTTGGCAATCAACTTAATTATACCCTGTATCCATTAAAGTGGGTAAAAGCCTAAAGTGGATTTACTGAAATGCACTTGCAGGCTACTCAAATTAACATCTTCAATTCAACAAAATTATTATTTTATTATTGACAAAGATAATGTGCATTTTAAATCTGCAATTAAGGTATATATGTTTATAAAATCTTTTCTAATTTATGTAATTTTACTTAACTATCGCAGACTGCTTTTAATTATTATTAAAACTCAATATATCCACCTAAAAGCCAACTGTTTATTGCCGATGGACGATGAAATTATGTCCAGCAAATTGATTACTTATCGTAAATATTACTCATCTTTTGGTCAATTGTTGGAAATGTATATTTAAACGCTCAATTAGGTCACGAAATATTCCAATTTCACACAATTAAAATGAATTTTATGCAAGCCATTTTGTAATGCTCTGAATAGAAATGATAAAGCAAGAATTAATTTAAAGTATTAAAATTATCAATTTTAATCCGTAATGCTGAAATGAAATATTCAGTAATCAATACTCTATGTAGTGTAAAAATAATATAATATTTTCATTTAATTAAGCCGCTTACAGAAACTTGACTATTTGCAAATTGCCGGCTCCAATAAATTGTTCTTGCGGGTGGGTAGAAAGCAATTAAATTGAAGAACTTAATAAAATGAATGCAATTAAAAATTAAATATTTCATGAAATTCGATAAAGTTGTGAATTGTCCAATTTTGTCAGCACCCAAATGTGGGCGGTGTCCGTCAGGGGGTGTGTCCAGGTGCTTTTTGATTGGGAAACTTTTCGTGCAGCAAGTTGAGCAAATTGCAAATGGTTTAATTAAGTGCAAATGGCTGACAATAAGAGTGTCATTATAATTGTGTTGGCTGCCACAATGAAGGGACAATTTAAACTCTGGCAAAATAAACAAAAAAAAAACCCAGTCCCCACCATCCCGCTCCATCCATCCAGATCCGTCACAACGCCCACTTTCAAGTTGAAGCTAAATCTGAAGTCCGATGGCAGAAATCAACGACGATGTCAAGCAGTGCGTGCATTGAATAATTGAAATTGTAATTGTAATTTTTGAATATATATATATATATGCACAAACATACATACACACTCTCCTCACATACATATTTACATATACATATTTACATATACATATTTACATGCTGAATTGTGTAAACTTTCAAATTTCAGCTTTGTAAGCTGATTTGGCTTGTAGTTAAACCAATTTTAATTCTTTACAGAATATATAAGAATTCACAAAAGTCGTTTAAAAATCGAAAGAAATGAAAAGAGCAGAAATTTATTTCTTAAGTCACACCTTACTTGAATCAATTTATTTTTGTCTTAAATGTGAAATGTGAAATGAAGCTAAGTTGAGGTAAAAGTGCTACTCAAAAATGATTTCGTTATTAATTATTCTAAAGAAAATTTGAAAGTTAAAATAAATTTAAGTTTGTCAAATGCTTTAAATTGTTTTATCTAAATTTGTTTTTTTTTTATAAGATAAACCAATTTGCAACTTAAACAGGAGTTTAAAAATAAATGTCGATTGGAAAGTGTTATATTATAGTTTGATTTGGAAACTGTGCCTTTACGGTTATCTTATATAGTTGAAGTAAAAACTGCTTTTGTAGATCTGTGTAGGATGGGTAAGGGACAAGGTGCAAGGTAAGTGGTATAAGGTATGAGGTATGAGGGGTATAGGCAATCAGTGGCTCTTAAATAAGCTAACCACCCAAGTTAACACCCACCTGTGCTGTTCCATGTGTCACAGAAAGAGAGAGAGAGAGACAGGAAGAGTCAAAGAGAGAGAGAGAGAGAGAGAGAGAGAGAGAGAGAGAGAGTGAGAGTGAGAGAGAGCGAAACATAGAAATTGAGATGTAAAGAGTGCACGACGTTGATTCGCCCACAATCAAGATGAGGCACAGTCACGCAGCGAGGCACCCACAATACCCTCCCCCCCCACCATCGGCTAACAGTCTCTCTCTCTCTCTCTCTCTCTCTCTCAATCTCTCAGTCGCTCTCACTCTCGTTCACCAAAGTGGGTTCGTTGTATTGAGGGTGGGCGATTTGGAAATGCAATCAGTCAATTCTGTATGGATGCTGCGGAACTATGCAACTACCAACAGCAGCAGCGGAGCACATTCTATCAACTCGTTGTCGGTCAGCTGATGGGACAGACCGCAACCTCAACAACCCCTTCCCACAAAAATGGCCATGCTCTTACAGGAAGTTTGTTGGCCTCGTTTGGACGGCCAACAGGCAACTGGCAACTGGCAACTGGCAACTTCCAAATGGTAACCAGCAGGAGCCGGCGCTTAAGATTCTGTTGTGGTTGCTAATTTTGTTGCTGTTGTTGCTATTGTTGTTGATCCGGCACCAACGTCGTGAGATGTGAGTAACAGAAGATGTCTGGAATGGTCTAACTTAATCTGCGAGAATCTACAGCTGAAAAGGCCTACGGGCCAACAGCATGTGCTGAACACACTTTCGGGTTGCTTGGCTTGCTTTCCTTGTGGTTTCGATGAGCGTGTTGAGCGGGTTGGTGTGTGGTGTGATGGGGGGTTGGGTTGGGTTGGAGTGGGTTGCATGTGCTGTTGTACTTGGGATGCTTTCCCTTTGTCTAGGCGACAATGCACTTTCAAGTGCAGCAACTGCCACTTGGGGGTGTGTCCCTCAATTACAAGTACATATACGCAACATTGTACATACATGCATTCTTTATGTACATATTTGCACATAGAGAAAAATACAAAAAAAAAAAACAAAAAAAAACAAAGGAAAGCGGTAATTGGGAATCCTTTTAGACCAGAATTTATTATGCAAACATAATGAATTACAAACTTTTATTTATTTGGCATAAGAATATTTATTTATTGAAACAATGACTGCTTCCACAGTTGAATAGCTCGACTTTTTTTCGTTGAGTGTATCTGTATTTAACAGCAAATAAGTGATGCAAAAGCACTTTCTACAAATTGTGCTCTTTTCGTGTTTGCTTGGCTATTTAGCAAATATTCTGTATGATGTAGATTAAAGCCACAGACACATGTATTTTACATGTAGACTGACAAATTCTTGCAAATCATCAAGTCGATGCACAATAAACAATTTTGGTTTCAATTAAAATGTTTGATGTGCAAATTCAATTTGGTAAAAAAAAAAACTATGACACTAAAGTTTAATAAAATTTATTTCTATAGAACGTTCTTGGTAATAGAGTTGTGAAGGACTCAAAGCCCTAAGCGGACTCTAGTCTTAGTCATTCTGTTAGGGTTTTAAATAAGTGAGTTTTATAACTGATATCTATACCAAGAAATACGAAAATAATTATATTTAAAAGTCAGTAAAATTATGAAATTCAATTCATTCTTGATAGTTGTCAACATACATAAATTGGATATATTTGCAAATTTGTGTGCATATATGCAACATTAAAATTCCTTGAAAATTTCACGGTAATAAATGATAAACGGAAAAATACTTTGAGGGTTGGTTTATTTCTAAAGGGTGTGCAATTTAAAATTAATGAAAGTGAAAGTAAATCGGTTTATTAATTTATATATATATATATATATATATATATATGAAATTAGGAATCATTTGAATTTGGTATTTACTGATTTGTTAAGGCTAAATGGATAGAGGACTACTACTTTTGCAGGTCAAAAGTATCTTATATGTTCCATTAAGTATTGTGCATATATAAATAGAATAAATATTAAAGGTACAGAAGGCAATTTGTCACTTCTAATTTCTAAATCAATAATTCCCAGAAGTGAGCCGCAACAATTTTCAATTCAAATACAAAACTAAACACGTAACAATGAAAAATTAACGCTCTGGTCGAAAGTATACCCGACCAAGAAAAAACCATTCACAAAAACCCGCTTTCTTATAACTTAATAAATTAAACATTTCGTTCAGATTAAACCAAAAAAAAAAATATATATAATTATATTTTGTTACTCTGTATGCATACACATTTGTAAATTGTTTGGTTTTCGAATATTCAATATACCCTTTGGATCTATTTTGTACAGGATACACAGGGTAAAAGAACCAAAATCGTATCAATAAGATAAAAAACATTTGCGCAACATTTTTGTGTTTGCACGCTATGGGATTCCACTGCAGTCAGCGACTAAGGGCTACAAACTCAAGTTGCGCGCTCTCTCTCTGTGCTCGCAGCTATGCGAACGCGACTATGCAGACGCGACTAGCGAGAGACAAGGTGCGCTAGAGCGTTGACGCGCGTGCCAAGCGTACAGCCATCTCGCTCGCACAGCGGCCATCGCTCTAATTATAGGTTAGGGCACAGGCAGCATAAGACAATGCTCCGATTGGTCGATAGCACCGCGTCGGTGCGCAGCACGCATTCAAAGGGGGCGTTGCCAAAAAAAAATATTCAAACTCGTTTTGAGCGCGTGCTTGCTGGCGTTTATGAATGAACGAAACTCAACTGAAGTGAAACAAAACGGACAAGCAAGCTGTGCGCTAGCGCTCGGCTAATACATCATCATCATCGGGCCGAAGTAGAGGCAGAGGCCGAGGCCGAAGCAGAGACAGAGGCAATGATGATCATCATCGCAGCGGTGGTAGGTTTTTAGCTTTATTGCTGTCTCTCTTGTGCGCCCAATACTCAGAAGCGCTGCGCCAATGTTACGAATAACTGCGTCATGATGAATGGGGGAATGGCTGCTGTTTGTTGTTGCTGCTGCTGCCGCCGCCGTCGCTGCTGTCGCTGCTTCTGAGAGAGAACGTAGCGGCGACGAGGCTGCGATTGCGATTGCTTGCAGTCCGTAGTCGTCGTCGTTGTCGCTGTCGCTGTCTCAGTTTGCCAGCGCACCACAGCAAAAGCGAAACATACAAAAACCATAAAATAAACCGAAGGAAACAAGAAAAAAAACGAAACACACACAGAAAATTGATACAACAATTGCAAATCGCGCTCTCTCTCACGGCACGGCACGGCAAGGCACGGAAAGGCACATCCACAGAGAAGTGGCGGGAGCAGGCAGCAGGCAGCAGGCAACTTGTTTGTGACGCGCCCTCTGCTGAGGCTGAAACGACGACAACGCCTTCAGCTTGACGTTGACGACGTAGCGCAGTCGCCGCCAACGACAACACGAGAACGGGGCCCAAGCTTTTTGTTTGCGCTGGCATCGCGTGAAACAGTTGAAAGCCTTTGAACGATCAGCGACGACGCCGAAAACTTTTGCGCGGATACCAAAAAAATTTTTGTTTGCTTGTGCAGACGCCTCCTTGTCGCCAACGTCGCCGCCGACGCCTCTGCAAACAAGCGACACAAAATCGAGAACCACAACATCAACATCAACAACAACAACAACATCAACAACAAAAATAACATCAACAACAACAACAATAATAATAATAATTATAATAACTCCAACAAATATCTATATAACAGTTCCAAGTGCGTTCTCCAGTGCTTTTGTATCACATTTCTTGGTTGTATTTTTTTTTATGTTCGTTGTATGCTGGCCAACGCGTTAATATTGTTTTTTGCTTGAGTTGTACTATTGATGTTTGTACAGAAATACATTTGCATTTTGATGGCTTGTGTTGATCCTTGATCCAAAAGTTGTGTGTGCCGTCAAATATCACAAACTGGCGTTCGCGTCCCATTCAAATTGGCAAGTCTTACAATTACGAGTTATCTTTTCATAAAATAGAACAACAACGATCACAGTCACAGTTGCAGTCGCAGCCATAATCATTGTCACAGTCACACAGTGGCAGCAGCAGTCGCAGCAGGCGCAGCAGGAGCAGCAGCAGGATCAGCAGCAGGCAACATTATTTGATAAGCTCACATCTGGAAAGAAAGAAAAGAGAGAAGAGAGAGAGAGAGAGGGAAAGAGAGTGGGAGAGCGAGAGGTAGTCTGTCAAATCGTTATTGTCACTGTCACTATCACTGTCACTGTCATAGTCAAGTGAAAAGTCACAGCCGACGGCAAAAATATATCTATAAACTATAAAATTCAATAAATAACAATTGAAATCGTTCAGCTTAAGTGACAGTGAAAAGTGCATTTGAAGCAGTTAGAATCCTTATTAAGATCCTTTTTGTTGCATATTTTTTATTGTTTTGCGACGAAAGAGCGCGTGTGTTCCTCTGTGTCTAATCCTTGTGTGACCCTTAGACAGCAGCAACAGCAGCAGCTACAACGGCAACAGCAACAACATTAAATAACATAACAAACATTGTTTATGTGTGCATTGTTTTGGAGTGAAAACTAGCTTCACCAAGCAAAGAAAAACAAATATTAAAAAAAAAAAAACAAAATTTAAAAAAAAAACGAGAAACATACACTTGCTGTACGCCTCAAAATTACAACGCCAACAGCAACAGCAGCAGCAGCAGCGGCAGCAGCAACAGCAGCAGCAGCAGCAGCAGCAGCAGCAGCAACTAAAATGTTAACGGACATGACACCGACCGCCGGTCAATTATACGGCTCACAGATTCCGGCTATGGCAGGCATGAACATCACAAACATCGCGACACATTTGCAAAAACCCCAAGTCAATCCGGTAAGTGGTAATTACGTAAGATCCAGAAACTCCTGGTAATGTCTCATTTTTCACAAATCCCCATTCCAATAACCAATCAGAATTGCAATGTATTTTTTTGGGCTGCCAACATGTATATTGTGTATTCCTGGTCAACCCTCTTATATCTTAAGATTTTATTGACAATATATTTATTGAGCTTGATTAGGCTTATATAAAATTTCCAATTTGCTTCAGGGTTGGTCAAAAAAATACCAGAAACATTAACTAATTTTCTATTGTATTATTTAAATTGTATTTAAATTTATTTTGGACACGAGAATGTTCTCAGCTTCACTGCAAATCAAAAAAAAAAAAAAAGGAAAAGAGAATTACAATTTTAACACAATATAAATATTTATGCTAAGGTAAAAAATATGCAAAATTGTAAATAAATGTGAGAAAAAATAACGGATCTGTTGAAAACATATAGTTTTGCAAAGTTCTTGTGATAAATAATGCTACATTTTATAATAAACAGTATAAATAAGCCTCAAGACGAGAACAGCAACATTTTAATGTGGAACCCGGTAAGGGGTTAATTTCAACCCAATAAGGGGTTAATTTCAAACATCATCGAGTCGAGAGAATTTTTTTTTTTTGGGTATGTACTAAAATACTTATCAGGGGCTAACCCAGTATTGTTTCGAGTAAACCCTTCTGGATCTTGAAAAGAGATTTGGTTGGTTGCATTGTTTTCAATTAGACGAAAAGTGGCGTAAAAATTAGCCCATCTATGAATTATGTTCATCGAAGGTGATTTATAAAATCAACTCAACTCATCAGATTAGCTTTGGGGTGCAATTGCTGAGTTGATCACACCGAATGCGGCTGACTGAGCCAAACGCCCCTCTCTGCAAACTGATCCAAAGTCAGCTCCTAAATCGATTAGGTGCGGCTTGTTCAGCGCTGTTCGCCCTGTGTGCAAACGAATTTCACGCTACGGCTTAGCAGATACGCAGGCCACAGACACAGACACATACACATACAGATACAGTTACAGATACAGATGCAGATACAGATACAGATACAGATAGAAGAGTACATGGCAATTATGTTGGCTCTCAGGTATACGATGCTTCTGAAATCAATTATTCTGGCTCAGTTGGGCTACTTGAGGTGTGAAGCTAACGATAAAATGATTTTCATTCTTTACTGATCCACTCACTGATCTAATGTCGATGAATATATCGTATTACCAGATTGTAGGGAAAAAACAATAAAAACTATGACTTTTCAACACGTAGAGAAAATTGACTTTTTGCGCATTATGCATTATATCTCATACAACTATTTGACTAACTTGAACTATCTGAGCATTTGAGCATCGAAGCGCTAATTTATCCCATTTTGGTCAGTAAATAATGATTTCTGCACACTCAAATCCTAAACTGAAAGTTGTCTTTGATCTGTGCCGCCTTTCGACCTACAAACTACTTAACTCGGGCAATGCCAACGTAGTAACACAAATAATTTGTCTGCTTAAGCATAATAATATTGAATAACCTTAATGATGATTGTGACAGACACACACACACACACACACACACACGCACACACACACATTAACCCCAAAAAAGATCTCAATGCGGCACAAAAAGTATTTACTTTTTCTTTTGGTTTAAATTCATTTTCTATATTGAGACCTAAAAATGTTGCAAATAATTTTTTTTTTGAATTAACTAAAATATTCGATAGTTTCAAAGTCAAAAGTGAACGAAGGCTTCAGATTATTACACGTTAAGAAGACATTAGTACAAAGACCTAGTTTTGATTCGAAAATCCATTTCAATTATATTCAAAACCCGTTTTTGCAGATTATTTAGCAAAAAATCAATTTTAAAATAGAAAAGAAAAAAAAAAATGAATAATTAGTGTTAATGCAAGTTGACGTAAATCATATACAATTAGACGGATTACTTGAACTATAGATTAATAGATATTGCAACTCGACTTGAGCTAATAATTTGTGGCAACTGATGACAAACTGATGAACATTTGTATAACATGACACATTTAATGGAGCTAGTAACGCCAATAATAGCCGCAAGACAGTCGTTAAGAACTTGGCCTTATGACCGTACAACCGTGCAACAGCAGCAACCACAACCACAACCACAAGAGCAACAACAACAACAACAACAACAACAGAAAAATATGGCACCAGAGTCAAGTGTCCAGTGGAAACTCATCGGCACAAAGTGCAGACGCCAGGCAGCTGCGCGTGCCTATTTTCCACCATACAAAATGCTCTTTAAACTGGGCTAAAACTGGGAGTAGTGGTGTCGGGATCGGAGTTGGAGTTAAAGCCGGAGTCGTTGTCGGAGTCTCGAGTTGGTACCCCCGATATGCATATTGATGGAGCGGACAGGCGTTTATTAAAATTAATACCACATCAATCATTTTACAAACGTGCTGTCGGCCAAGTTCAAAGCGGCCTCCACCAAGTGTGTGCGTGTGTGTGTGTGTGTGTGTGTGTGTGTATATTGTGGTATATTGTGCGACTAGACAGTAGTCCAGCTTATGCTAGTCGAGTCGAGGCGCGTAGAGCCCTCTAATCTTGGTCTCTGCTTAAGAAAGTTACACATGCGCATTGGTTTTAATTAAAAGCGTTTAAAGACGCGACGCGAAATACACAAAAAAAAAAAAATAATAAAAAAAAAAAAAAATATGAGAAACACAAAAATGATAAATTACCAAGACAAAACTAAAATTAACATTTATGTTGAACACAAACCACAAAACATGTGTTGCAGCCTGCCGGTTCGTCGGACGGACAGACGGACGGACGGACGGACTGTCAGACAGCGGTAAAAAAAAGAAGAAGAAGAAGAAGAAGCTGAAAAACTTCAGGAGATTATTGAAATATGTGTGCGCCCAAGTTGTGGCTGTTAAATTATTGAAAATCATGCAATGCTCTTGCCGTTTTTCCCATGAATATATATCTCTTTGACTTGGACTTGGACTGTCTGTGGGCCTGGGTATGCGTCTGGGCCCTGGATCTGTGCCTCGTTTGTTTGGCTCACCAATGTCTGTCGGCATAATCAGCATAACAAAAGAAATTAAGCAATAATATATTAATGGAAATATACAAAATACACAGTGAGCTGAGACCGCTGTGTGCTGTGCTGTGAGCTGTGTGTGCCAGCTGGAGCAAGATCGCCGCGTCATTGACTAATTTGTTGTGTTCTCAACTCGGTTAGGCGCCAGGGCGTCGCTCATTTAAAAGGGCTCATCGGTAGCCCTGACTGCCCAGTAACAGCAGGCAACGCATTTGCCATAGATTTGTCTAAAGCCCTCCCACACAGCGAGAAATGCGATATATTTATATATATATTGAATATATGCAGAGAAAAACATTTCTTTTTTTTCTACTTCTACTTTAATTTAATTAAGAATTTTAAAAATTTAATCAGCAAAAGTTTTATTTTTGTTGTCTGCCAATATAAAGTAGATTAATTAAGATTTCAAAAATTTATTTAGCATTTGGGAAACATCAAAAAAAAAAAAAAACTGTAGCAGAAATTTTATTGTCTATTTTATTGACAGATTTACTTAGACAGTTACTTAATCAGTGTTTCTGTCAGTGTAGAGTTACTATAGTGTTCTTGTACTTTTCGATTCATTTCGTTTCGTTTCGTTTCGTTTCGTTTCCTTCTCCTATAACTTTGCTCGACATATTCACTTTATAATATGATTTGGCTTAATGAATGCGCCCCGCTTTGTGCGACTGTCTGCGCATTTTCACCTTTGACAATAGGCTGGGCCAACGCAATTAACTTGCGTCATTTGGAAAATTAGTTGGCATGATGCTGCTAAAAAGTCAAAACGCCGGCACACACACACACACACACACAGGGGTCAGACAGGGATGGCTAGAGAAAGATATGACTCAGTGGAAGCGAGAGCGCATTACAAGGTCGCCGCATTTGGCGCCTTCAAAGGAACCGACGCCTGCCACCATTTTCAATTGGTCTTCCCTAACAGCTTCTACAATACACACACACACACACACACACACACAGTGCTGCTGACTTGCAGTTTTGGCTTTGCCGGCAACAAAAAAAAAAAAAGTCACATAGACCTGCAATTTGTGGCTGTGACAGACAGTTGGTAATCGCGTCGTATACGCAATGCACTCAATGAAATTAATATTACATTTTAAAAATTGTACTTCTGCCAACGGCATGCCACACCAACACTTCCTGTTAATATGCATAAATTGCTGTACACAATTAAACACAATTAGATAAATTGAAAATTTGTAACTGATTTTTTTTTGTGCTCTATTTTCATAGCATGTGTTAATTGTCATTGTATTTAATTCAAAATAATTCTCGTTTTAGCCATGAAAACGTTTATTTAATGCCCAACACATTTAAAAAAATAAATATTGCTAAATTGATTGCAACTGTCTAAGATCAAATATCGAATACATTATTCTGTACATGTACATGTGTGTGTGTGTGTGCTTTGATTTACACATTTAATTGGCTTGCTTAAGTGTGTGTAGTGCATAGATTAGATACGATAAATCGATTAATAACCAGCAGTTATCAGCTAAGTGCATATTGGATGGCCATGCAATTACAAATAGCTAAATATGAACAATAGCAACAACATTCGCAATGATATCGTAAATCGGCTGACTACGCTTTAAATTAATTGGCAACTGGAGTCGCCGCATTAAATGTTTGTGTCCAAATGGTTCAAGTAACTTACACTTTGAACACTCGAAATGGGAGCCCACCACCCTCCCCTCCCCACCCCTAGTGGAGTAGGCCACTTAACTAAGAACCAGTTTACTTGAAACTATTTGAGCACACACACACACACACAACTACACACATCTGTTGACCCCATGCCCTGAGTCACCGCATTCATTGTGCGTTGCAACGTTGTCGCTGTCTCTATCGCTGTCTCTATCGCTGTCGCTGTCGCTGTCTCTGTCACTATTATTCAACACTCATTTGGCCTGGCTATGAAGTATTTGTCTTACAGGTGACAGGCCACTGACAGGCGTTGAAATGCTACAGGCCACAAGCTCATTCAGCTCATTCAGCACACGCCCCCGCCGCGTTTCTCCATTTTCACATTTATTATGTCATCATTTGGCCTACTAACTAGCTAAATGTATTATTTGTTTAACCAAAGTGCTACCAGGCACTCCAAAAAATGTGCTTTATCATTGGTTTACCATATGTTATTCAGATAATCATTATTTGTTTTCTATTTCTACTTTGATCAGCTTCAAAACTCATCAGGCATAAATGTTTCGCACATTGTTGATGTTACCAGACTGCATTTAATTTGGCAAATGCTTACACATTTTAACCCAAACGCCCAACCCTTACTTTAAGAAATTAGTTCTTGTTTTTTTTTATTGTTTTTTTTTTGTTGTGGAAATTTGGTCTGAATGTGCAAGAGCTGGTCAAAATAGCAGCTGCCGAGGGTAGCTGAAAGTGAGGGCTTCATTTGGTCAAGCTGAGGACCCTCGCAATGATTGCACAAGCTAAATGCAAGCATAACCACAACAACAACATGCCACAACTGCAACTGCAACTGCAACTGCCAAATCAACATCCACAACTTGTTATAAATTTTGTTGACGCAAAGTCAAAACGTTTGTCAGCGTTGATTTGAATGCACGTTCATGGTAATCAATTGGCAGCAGCAGCAGCAGCAGCAGCTAGTTGGCCAAAACTGAACTGGACACCTATACACATCGATACGATACGATACGATAGGGGCACCCAGATCTGGTCTGGGTAACCATCCGTCTGTCCATCCGTCTGGGGCAATCAATTGGCCAGAGTCAAACGCGAAACAGCTTTTTGAATTGTTTGATCGTGCTGTAAATTTGATTTCAAACTTGGCGACGGCTCTGACTCCGGCTCTGGCTATGGCTCTGGCTGTGGCTTTGGCTCTGGCTGTACGTACTGCCTTATATGGCCAATAACCAAGAGAGTTCGGTTAGCCAGTAAACTAACTTCATTATGTATGTGTGTGTATCTATGTTTTGTATATAAAGCCTTGATACAACTTGATAACAAAAAAAACGAAGAAAATGAATAAAGGCAACTGCAACATCAACAGCTATGGAATATTGGGTTACGTTTAAAGTTTGCTGCAGAATGAAATGATTTATGGTCTGAATTACAGATAATTGTGATAATCATACCGAAAAGGCGCAGTCTCAGTCGCAGTTTTATTTTTTTCTGTTTTTTTTTCGTTTTGCCTGAAATCGATATATAAAATTGAGAGCCATATAAGATGGGCATTGGCTGGCGGCACTCGGATCTTGGGATGCGTGTCTAAAAACAGTTTTGCTTTCTTACTTCGATTTGGATACTCTTCACTCCAATGCCTATGCACCCCATTAAGCAGTTTTCTTAAATAGACTTAACTTTTAATTATTATTAATTTTTTTTATTTATTTTGTTTTTTATTAATATTTTTTTTTATTTTTCTTGTCACAAATTATGTAAATAGTGCAATGGAGCGCGTGAGACGTGGCTCAGTTTTTAGCCTTTTATTCTATGGGATTTGCAACAGGGATTAGCCAGTTAAGCGGCTCAGGCGACCTACAAGGCAGATAAAGTACAATGTACAATGTACATCATTGTAGGCGTCATTGTATGCTGTGTTGCAGTTTGTTTGTCATAACGGATTTGGCATTGTCTGTGGCATTGTGTACATTTTAATGTACGATGCGTCGATGTTTGTTTGTGCCTGTGAGTTGTGAATTGTACATTTTGAGCTGTTGTAAAGCGCCTGGGTTTATTTGTTGAGCCGGCTTAGACGAGTCTAACCCGCTGGCCGGCTGGGCCGATGCCTCAGACTGTTTGGATGCATCTTAGATATTTTATGTATTTATTTTAGTGCTTTGCTGCACATTTCATGTCTTTTTATGTGGCCGTATTTCTGGCAAGTGTTGAAGTGTGCTGACTGACAAGAAAAGAAGGCAGCGAAGACAACGAATCTGACAAGTCGACAAGCTGACAGAAAACGGGCAAAGCGGATGGCCGTAAAAGTTTTTTTTTTTTTTTTTTTTTTTTTTTTGCTGTTGTTGGTTTCCCTTTTTCATACATACATATGTATGTACATATACATCCACATGTAAGATGTAAGAACATACATTATATGGTACATGATGCATAGCACTATGTCAGTGCCAAAAAGCGTTCAAATCTTTCACCATTTTTATTTATTAACTGTAAACGCGTTTTGTTTGTTCGCTTGTTATGTTTATTGTTGTTGCTGTTGTTGCTGTTGTTGCACCAGCTGTTCCTTGTTGCTGCCGTGACCGGGGAATGCATTGATTTATTTGTGGGTGGAATTTCTTTTTGGCTCTTGTGCTGATTTATCACCAAGCGGGAGTGGAAAAATGGTTCCGCAAATCGCTTAAAAGAACTTAAACAAATTGACAAATTTAATTCTAAAGATATCTGCAGAAATCGATTGAATTTAGAGCACCGATCATGAGGCAATAGGAAGTGCAACTATATGTAAAGAAGCAAAAATAATATTTTTTAAAAACTAAGAGATAAGCAAATTAAATTCGTTTATATAATAAATATTTTTAATTTTTTTATCTTTTATATATTTTATATTTTATTTAGTGAAAATTATTATAAAACATTTTTTTTATATATATACTTTATTATAGTGTGTCAGGTAAAATAATCAGATAAAATATGTAAAATCTAATTAGATATTTTTTACTGGTTTCTTGAATGAAATTCAAAATCAATACTTTTATCGAATAGTTTAGCTAAATATTATTGGTCAATTTTGCTGTTTCCATATAATTCCTTTAAAATGTCTTACTTTACCAATTATAGAATGCTAATTTTTATATGAGATATTTGAATTTAGATGCGCTTCTGTATTTGGGTTATGTTTATTTTAATGTTCATTGCAAATAAATCATAAATAAGCTGCTTGTCAATAGCCAAAACTAAAACAATATTTATCAGCCAATAATTGGTTTAATTTGCTTTCAACGCATTGTCACTTGCCACGACAGAAAGTGGCAGTGGCAGCAACAGCAGTGGCAGTGGCAGCGGCAGCAAAGTAGCGACGGCACTTGTAAATATTATGTTAAATAGTAAATGAAGTCGTTAAAATCATTTAATGATGCAGTCGTTAGTCACTCGCGTTGACAAGTGAAGCGATGCTCAACGCCGACGCTTGTTTTTTTTTTCTTTTTTTTTTTTTCATTGCTGCAGCTACACAGCTGCTGTTGCAACGCTGCGTTGCATTCTAGCGAGGCATGCAAATGGCTGCCCGGCAGAGCCATGTGGCATGACATTTGACGATGCGATGCGATGCGATTGAATGCGACTGAGACTGCGGCGGCGGCGGCGGCTGTTGTCAAAAAGAATTGAAAGGATGTTTGATGGCATGCTAAATTGACAAATGCATGCAGAAACACTTTGCTTGCTGCCGCTTTGCATTTGACTCATTATTCATAGCTAGTAAAAATCGCATGCTGCACTTGCAACTGCCGCAAGTTGCTACTTGTTGTGTTGTGTTGTTTTGTGTTGTGTTGCGTTGTGTTGCTCTTGTTGTAATTTCTGCTAAAGTTGCGTGTGTGCCGGCATGCAATGCACGCTCTTTTTTTTTTTTTTATTTTTTTTAACTTAATCGAAACCGTTTTTAAATTAATATGAAATGCTCTAGTGCAATTAATGCAGCGCAAGAAGGTGCAGCAAATGCACTTAGAAAATAGCATGAATATAAAAAAAGTTGGAAAGTAAATTTAAAATAAATAGCATATAATTAATTGCTTATTTTAAATTGCACAATTTCGAACAGTTCAACTATTTTTATTTTTTTAATTAAAGTAGTTATGAAAAAAAAAAAAATTAAAAATGATACACCATTTTTTAGGGCAACTTTAAAGAGTCAATTAATTTTTTTTGAGTGCAGCAAATGTAGTTGCAAGTGCAACAATTGAGCAGTAGCAACTGTAAAAGAAACACGCTTTCTACGGCTTAATAAATGAGCAAAAATTTGCAATTGGCAACAACAGTTTGACGTCAGCATTGAGTGCTTCGAACAGGTGCATGACTTTGCCGCCATAGAATCCAATGTCTGAGCGTTGCTATAAGGTCAAGTTGGGCGTATTATCAATGCCAGCAATGCTAGCAAATAACAATAGCAACAACAGCAACATGATTCGCAGCAACATCTTTGCTAAAGCTGCGAGCAATTCGTGCATTACAGCGCACGAATCATAAACATATACACACACATATATATATATATATATATATATATATATATATTTATATATATATATTAAAAAAAAAATATATATATATACAAACAATGTTGCCTCCAGCGACATGGCAACAACATGAGTCGCCTTGCCTTTGGTGTTGCAGTTGTTCTTGTTGCTGTTGCCGTTGATGTTGCTGATGTTGCTGTTGCGGCTGCTGCTGCTGCTGCTGCTGCTGCGGCTGCTGCTGCTGCGACTGCTGCTGCTGCGCCTACTGCTTAAGATGTATGTGCAGTGATAACCACCAAGCGAGCGTATACTTTAGCATTTTATATGCCATTTTTTTTTGTTTTTTTTTTTTTAGGCCACGTTGTCCTTGTGTGCACCGTGCAGCGTAGTCGAACTTTGAGTCTTCGGCTTGAAGTCGCATCAAGTTGAGGCCGGTGCAGGACGACGAGTCTTATGCCCGAAATTAGGTTTTTAACTTTGCACAAGGCGCGCGTTGAAATGGCGTTGATGATGTTCATGTTTCATGTTTTTGGCCTGATGAAGCGCAACGATTATCCCCAGCAACAATAACAACAACAACAGCAACAGCAACAACAGCAGCAGCAACAACAACAACAACACCAGAAATATGCCAAGAGAGGCCGAGTAAATTGATTGATTTGCCACGGCACGAAGCTGGACCCAAAGCTGCAAGGCAACTGCAGCAACAACTACACAAACAGCAACAGCAACAGCAACATCAGCAACATCAATAGCTTTAGCTATAGCAACAGCAACAGCGATAAAACTCGTTTCAGTTTCAATTTCATTTTAAAGGCACTTTGGTAACGACAAAAATGCGCACAGCCAGTCTAAGAGCTATGCTCTGGTGATGATTGGGGCATAGTGGGATGTTGGCATTAAAGTGGGCGTTGTTGCTGGCGTTGCAAGCGTTGCAGGCGTTGCTGGTTGTTGTTGCTGGAGTGCCAAAATCTATCGAGGCATGCATATTGATGCGTGCTATTTTCAAACGACGGCGACAAAATATGCACTAAATGCAATTGAAACGCAACGAAATTTGTTTCTTTTTTTTTTGTACTATTTTTTTTTTTTATTATTTATATATATATATATTTTTTTTTTTGTTGGTTGGTTGCAACGCCCACCATTGGCTACAAGCCAAGTCAAGTTTTGTTTTGTACAAAGAAGTGGCAGCCAAATGTTGGTGCAGTGGATGTCGCCGTTGCGGTTTCGGATGCGGTTGGCAGAGACTGCCACAGAGACTGCCACAGTGACTGCCACAGAGACTGCCACAGAGACTGCCACATAACAATTTCTCAATTGAAATGTGTACGCGAAAATTGTTGTGTCTGCTTTTGCTGCTGTTTTCTCGTTTGACAAATAAGTTGCATGCAAATAGCAAGCATGAGCAGCGGCCCCAAAATTGCTACTTGCTACTTGGTGCTTGCTACTTGCTACATGCAGCAACACAACACAAAAGTAGCGCAGTGCAGTAGAAATTTTGTATGCAATGAATTAAATTCCAGTGCAGAGTTTTCTCAATGACTTTGTCATTGATGAAAATCGCAGCGTTACCTTTGACCTGCCAAGTTGTTTGTCAAAGTGTCCGTCTGACAGCAATCGTTGCTGTCGTTGTTAACATGACAAATTTGCCTAGCAATCTTCAATCTTCAATCTGCAACAATATGCGGCAACAATAACAAGAGCTGCACATACGATTAGTCAGAGTCTCTGCTTTTTCCCCCGTAAGACTGTGTTCCTTCCATAGGCTTACTCATCGGCTACCTAAATAGCTTTTAGAGAACGACTAGCAGATACCCTGTTCCATGCACTTTCACTTAAGTTCCCCCAACAGCTTTGAATAAGAAATCAAATCTGCACAAAATATATTTATGTGATCTATGTGGGGAAAATATTCAAAAACTCTTAGTTTTGTTATAAACATAGTTTTCTCAGTTTGTTATGTCATCTTTTAAACATTCTCTTCTAATAATCCGGATCTACGCCTGATCTGCGCGAATCAAAAGCTTCGAATAAGAAATCAAATCTGCACAAAATATATATGTGTTCTATGTGGGGAAAATATTCAAAAACTCTTAGCTTTGTTATAAACATAGTTTTCTCAGTTTGTTATGTCATCTTTTAAACATTCTCTTCTAATAATCTGGATCTACGCCTGATCTGCGCGAATCAATATGCATTCTATATGGATCGCAGATGCCGGTTTAAACATTTTTGTTTTGGGGGCGGCAGGGTATACAAATCGAAAGCGTTTATAAGATTCGTCGCCAACGATGTTCCCACATTCGTCAGTATTACAGCAAAGCCGTGAAATATCTTTGAAAACCTGAGAAAATGGCCTCCAGACTGAAAGATGCATAGAGACAGCGAAAGAGACAGAGAGAGAGAGAGAGAGAGAGAGAGTGAGAGAGAGAGAGAGACAGAGAGAGAGTGAGTGGATATCTTGAGCATCGGAATAGGTATCTGCATCTGAGGCCAAAAAAAAAAAAAAAAAAAGAAGAAGAAAAAAAAACCTAAACGTTGTTGCCTGAAAATTGTAGGTAATTTTCGGGGCCCGGCAAAAGGTCTTGGGGCTCTGCTTACATTAGCGTTAGCGTGTGTGCAGGTTGTAATTTTCTACTTTGCGCCTAAAAACGCTGATAATAGAAAGCACCCGCAACGATGACTCTATGGGGCACTGAGGGCTGGTGGTTGCAGTTGCAACTATTGTTTTTTTTTTTTTTTTTTTTTTTTTTGGTGCCCAGTAATCTGGCTGTGCGACCATTATCGGTTTGAGCTCTGGATAGCTCTGGATCATAATTATGGCGGAACTTGTTAACTGCTCATAAAAAAAATTGTTAACTCAAATGAAATGATATACACGATTTTGTTGTTCAACTAACAACAACAACAATAATGTCCAATGAATGCACTTTTCTAAACAATATTTAATAGGCACTTTTTTTTCTCGTTTTTTTTTTCCGATTTTTTTTTTGTTTTTTGGTATTCGTTTTTTCGTGCCAGCGGCTCTCTCGTGTGCGGAATTCAATCAGAAACTATCATTGATGGCGCCTTTTTATGGCTTGTTTTGCACTTTCCATAAAACTATAGACACCCATAAATTGTTGTTGTTGTATTTGTTGTATTTGTTGTTTTTGTTGCCAACCAACTAATTGATGTTGTCTACAGCGCTTTGCTGTTTGTGGTTTGTTGTTTTTGTGTTGTTTTTGTGTTGTTTGGTGTTTTTGCGTTTTGTTAATTAGCCATTTAATGCTTAATAAAAAAACCAACAACAACAACAATAAAGGTAACACTAACACTTACACTGGCCAGCCAGCCACAATGGCAATATAGCCCGAGTCACAATTTTTTTTTTTGTTTATTGAGTCATTAAATAATAATCATAATTTTCTTGTTTAGCAGATTATTTTCTAGAATAGCGTTTTGTATTCATTGGTATTTGTTTTTTTTTTTTTTTTTTTTTTTTTTGCGTTGTTCACAGATTTGAGATGACCATCGATTATCTGCTAAGTAGTTTTTAAAAAGGCAAAATGTATAATAAATTTATAACAGACATTTGCATCTGTATTCATATTATATATCTATATATCTTTATGCTTGATCGGCAGAGATGTCAACATTAACAGAATCATAGTTTTGGCATGTCTTAAATTCGCAGTTTCGTAAGATTTATAATATGATTGAGCAATTTGATGGTTTTGTGGCTTATCTTACACCTCAACACACACTCACACACACACACACACGCACACACACACACGCACACACACGCACACACACACACACGCATACACACACGCACACGCCGACGTTGCTCTTAACTAGAAGGTAATTTATCAAATGGCGACTTTATTGCCCCCCAGCAATGAATTCATAATTTGGCATTTTTTAAATGCCGCACCGAAAATCATTTTGCTACTCAATCGAAAATTATGAAATTTAAAATTCTTAAAAAAAGCGCGACAAGCTGCGTGTGCAGCGATCGATATAAAAAAAAATTAGCTCAACTCTCAGATACCCTTTAATTACATCATTAACTAAACAGCAAATGGATCAATCTGAATTTTTTGTACTCGAGTTAATCTGACTTTCAACTGAACATTGAATACTGATCAAGGAAATATACATTGGTATTTGTGAATATTAATGTGTGTTATATTTGCACAACTTTATAACACTCTACTATTTCCAGGGTATAAAGCTAAAATATATATTTAATCGATAGACACGCAATTCATAGTTTGATACATGGTCATTAATCAAAGTCAGCGTATTGAAAACTGGATCTGGTAGTCGGAGACGCATCGTATATCACAGTAGTGTCAACGTGAAAAATCCAAGATGAAATACTATGCATACTATAAAAAAAAATATAAAAAAATACATACATACATATATATATATATATATATATATATATATATATTGTATGAGAGTAAAGTGTACAAATAAAGAAATCAATAAGTCAAGTTTTTTTGCGAGGTTGTCCAGTCCGTTTCCTTCTGTTGTTGAGGCACATACACATATCATGTATGTATATGTATTGGTATGTGTTTCATTATTTATTATTAAACGAATTGGTGCAACCTTAACTGCCAGACAATTGGCTACCGGTGTTCTGTCGACAACCACACCAAATGAATATGCAAAAGAGGGCAGTCACAGAGCCATACCCATATCCAGAGCCAGACCCAGAGCCCGAGTCAGAAGCCGCTGCAGAGGCAGAGGCAAACAGAGCCAATAAAAAAGCCATAGCATTACTTATGTGTGTGTGTGTTTTTGTGAACTGACCAAAACAGCAACTGAAGACAGCACGCGCAGCGGGGTAAAACCCCAGTTGGTGTCTGAGTCCGACTCCGACACCAAGTGCGACTCCGAGCTCCGAGTCGAAGCTCGAGCTCAAGTTCATATCCATATGGCTAATTCAAATGAGCTGCAAAACGAAGGCAGGCATTTGCGCAGCAGACAAGGCAGACAGTCAAACAATCTGACAGACGGACAGACGGACAGACGGACATCGAGTGTCTGTTGTTGTCTCTGTTCTTGTCACTGCCACTGTCACTGGCACAGCAGCAACAGCAGCAGCAGCAACAGCAGCAGCAGCAACAGCAGCAGCAGCAACAGCAGCAGCAACAGCATCAGCAACAGCAGCAGCAGCAACAGCAGCAGCAACAGCATCAGCAACAGCAGCAGCAACAGCAGCAGCAGCAGCAACAGTTTCTGGTTTTATGATGCAGCCTTCTGCAATTTATCAGCAACTTAGGACTGGACCGGGCACTGGACTGTGGCACTGGGCTCTGGGTCTGTGTCTGCGGTGCAAGAAATTGATTTGAATATCCAATTATAAACACATTCCTATACAATTTTTTCTTTGTAGACCTTCACACATTTTCCACATATATATTGTTAATGCTACTGCAACTGCTTTTGCGCCTTTTATTTAACACAAATTGTCGCAGTTTAGCACAATGCGAACAAATCATAAATAAATGTTTACTTTGCTCACTCTCATTGTTGCATTGTGTGAAAGAACATCTAATTGGAATACGCATTTATGTGGCACGTTGAAATGCACTTTTGTTATGACCAAAATGCGATTAGTTAAATACTTTAATAGAAGTTCAGTTTTACGGCATTACCTTGATAGCCATCGACTTATTTATTAATGTTAGTAAATAGGAGCGAAAAAATAAATAACAATGTGATATTTCTGCTGTTGATTTATGGGGAATATATAAATATATATATATATATGTATATAATGACAGTAGTCACGCAATAACTGGAATCGCATACTTTTAAATGGCTATTGGCTTTATACATGGCACAAATGCATTAGGCCAAATTTATTTATTTTTTTTTAAATATATTTAGCCTGGTTAAGCATACTTGACTTTTATTAGCACTGGCATTTTTTGCCATATTTAAATTTTTAGCCTTAATAAAAATTAAATGAAGATTTGCCTAAGCAAAAACGAAATATTTTTTAAATTGTACAAATCAAATTGAAAATAATACAAATGGTTTTTGGGTGAAATCACATTTTTAGATAAATTTTTCATGTTTAAAATTTGATAAATATTGTAAATATGTAATTTGTATTTGTAAAAAAATACAACTTTTTGTAGCATTTATATTGTTGTTCGGTGAGGTGAGGGATGGCACCTGTGGCTTGGCCAGGATTTGCATGGCGTGCTCCGTGGGACCTGCCACTGATTAAATACTCGTCACTTTTAATTAAAAGCTAAAGTTGAAGGCGAGCTGCAACCGCACACTCAGCCGCAGCCCGGGTCCGGACTTGAACGTGAACCCAACCCGAACCCGAACCCGAACCTGAACTCGCACTCGAACTCGAACTCAGCAAAACCGGGCCGGGAACTTGACGTTTGCCGGCATACTGAAAGGGGTGGAGGGGGGGGCTGCAGCTGCATGCCACTGCAATTTGCAATTACCACAAACACGCTGTGCGGTGCGGCAAACGGCAACTTGAACGGGAACTGTAACTGCGCCGGCGACTGCAACTGCAACTGCGCCGCCGACTGCAACTGCGGCTGCGACTGCAGTAACAAGAAGTACCACACTTGTGACTACTTGTGGCAAGGTGGCAAGGTGGCATGGTAAAAGTTTTGCAATTAGAACACTTTCGCGTGCCTTTAATGATAACCGGCAACGGGCAGCGGGCAACGTGCAACGTGCAACGTGCAACGTGCAACGTGCAACGTGCAACGGGCAATGAGGACGACAGCCATTCTATTACTATATATAATATGGTCGTAGCTGGAATAGCTACGCCAGTAACTTTACTCAATTCCGATGTTGTATGTATGATGTTGTGGGCGTGGCAGGAAACTAGCTTTTAAGTGTGTCTGCGCCTGGTCGGCGCAAAAATTCGAGTGAAAAACGTTTTACGATTTTCGGCTTGTTGCCAATTCACCGTTTACTGGAATTGCAGACTCGCATATATATATATATATATATATATATATATATATATATATATTTTGGGTATGCGGACTCCGGCTATATATGTTTTTTTAGGCCCATGCCATAGTTTCGAAATTAAGTGTCAGTTTGTTTATTTAAGATTTTTGGGCCAGCTTTTGTGACTGTCTCAATGCTGGTCAAGTGGCCCAGGACAATGCCTCTTTGTCTATGCCCATTGTGTGTGTGTGTGTGCATGTGTGTGTGTGCATGTGTGTGTTAGTTTTGAGTCGGCTTCAGTTTTTCGGAATGTGCTCTTGGTACTTGAGTAACGCAACGCATGCTCATTAGGCCACATCCAGATTTAGAGCAATATATATATATATATATATATATATATATATTTTTTTTTTTTTTTTGGGCAATGTTCTGGAACAATGTGAACTGTTTGCTTAACAGGCGCTGCTGCAGGCGCATTAAAGGATTTGGCGCATTGTGAGCAAAGCTGATGAGTTTAAGTCTAAGGATTTGTGTAGTGCCAGCTATCTACAGCTATCCTTCCCTTTCGCTTGATCCTCTCACCCTCTCTCTCTCTCTCTCTCTCGCTCTCTCTCTCTCGCTGTCTATTTGTCTGTGTGTGTTACCTGATGAATATATCCTGCGGTGATAATCACAACGGCACTTTTCATTCAACAAAAGGGACCTCTCCATTTCTCTGTGTGTGTGTGCTGTTGAGTGCTTGTGTGTGTGTGTGTGTGTGTGTATGTTTGTGATATCTCGCTAATTTGTTACAAAATTGCACATTTGGCTGATGCTAATGCTGTCGCTGTGCCCAACATGGGGTAGCTTATTTCCCTTCTCACAGGATCCCATCCCATCATGAACCGACCCGTCCCATCCTCATCCACATCCTCATTCTTATGCCCATTCCCATACCCATTCCCATTCCCGTTCTCAATGCAATGCCATCCATCAAATGCGCTGCCATTTGGCCGCCACCTCCTGCTCCTTTTATATATTATTTTCATTCGTTCATTTTCGGCTGTGCCCAGCATTTTCGGTTTTTATCCCTGCACTTTGACCTTCGTCTCCTACTGCGCCAATTGAATCATTTAGCGGCTTCTAGCAGCGTGTGCAGCCAGCCACACGTTGAGTTCCCTATGCATTATGCATTATGTTGGCAAAATGGTGAATGGTACAGTACATACTCGATAAGCTAGCATCTGCAATTAGTTGCATTATCTTAGTTAATTGTTTTTTTTACATATTGATTGAACTTTGAGCAACACATTGCTTAGCTTCAAATGTTTTATGTATGAATCCGTCGGAATGTGGAGACGATTGGCATTAGCCACACCAATGGATATCAATCAATTTCCGTGCCATAAATATTAATATCAACTTGCTTTCAATCAAGCTCATTATGCTAATGAAGACACACAAGCACACACAAGCACACACACAAGCACACACACACCCACACTCATGTGTATACTATATGCAAAATCACACACACACACACACACACATACACATATACCAGCTGGCTTTTGGCTTTGTCTGACTAAGTGAGTGACTCGAGTCGACTTGACTTGACTTGACTAACTTGTCGAGTTGTCTAAGTGAGTCGCTCTGGCTTTGGCTCTGACTTTGGCTGCTAGCTGTTTGCTGCTCGTGCAACAAGCGGCAAGAGCCCTCGTCCCCAGTTTTAGAGTACAAGTCGAAGTTGGAGTCGGAGTCGGAGTTGGAGTCGGAGTCATGATCATGATTGCCTGACCATCGACATGAGTATCGACAGCTTGCGGCGACGTTTAAATTTGTTCATACCATAAGCAAAATGGGCTAAAGATTTTATCTGTTCGTGTAAATATTTGTTAAAATTAAGCTTTCAACTAAAAAGTTTCAGAAATGTTAATTTGGTTCAGCATGCGCCAAAAAAAAAAAAAACATACAAAAAGACTGCATAAATAAACCTGGCTTCGTTGACCAAGTTGTTTTTACAAAAAGCCATCTTTTTGTTTGATGAGCATTGCAAGTGCTGACTGAATAAATTCAGTTAAATATCAGCTAATTTTCAGGTGTGAATAAATACGAGTTGCTCATGAGAAGTAGAGGATATATATATATATAATTTTATTTATACAGTATTTTTAAATATTGCCAACTCAAATCTGGTGAGTGTCAATCAATTTTACATTGTTATATTGCCTTCAACTGTAATTTACATAATTTAATATTCAACATTTATTTGTATAACTAAATAAATTTTGTGTAGCAATATTCCGGTGAAACGAAACTTTATTTTTTAATAGCCAATCAATAAAAAAAAATAAATATCCTTTGTGTGAATCGAAACAAAAGTTGCATTAAATTGAGATGGCAATGTTACCAGTATAAAGTACGTTGCCAACAAATTAACAATTCAGTTAGTGGTCTCTGGTAATATACCCATTCTGCATGAACACTCAAGAGTTCAGCTGGAGCTTGAGGGTAGTTGTGTTTGGAACACACCCCCCCTAACCGCTAACCCCTAACCTATACTGTAGACGATGAGCCTTTCAGCACTCCAAACTTCAAACTTCAAATAAGCAAATACCAAGAACAACAATGTTAACCAATTGCCTACAACACCAACAAATCGACAGCACAACATAAAAACCCTTAACTCGATATTCTGTTTTTTTTTTTTTGGTTTTTTTTTTTTTGATGTTAATGGTTCAACAACGAACTGGCTAAATTGCCAAATTGCTGTTTTTGTTGTTAGCTAATGACGCGATGAATTTGGTGCCGCTCAGGACAGCGGTTCCTGCGGCTTTAGCCCCATATTTGATGGCCAACAAGAGTTTATGATGTTTTAAGCACTTTCTTAAGCGTCGGGTGAAATACAATCGGAATTTGTGAAATTGAAGTTTAATGCCAAATTGAGTAGTGTTAAAGTGCTGATTGCATTTAAATGTTTAAATGCAATCAAAATACAAATGGCTCAGATTCTTTTTTACTTTTGCATTTCTCATATAAAATTATAGATTTATTTGCAATTGTTTAATCAGTTCAAATTGTTAACAATTTGTAATGGAATGTTGAATTCAGTTTGGCTAATGCACTTCATTTGTGGTAATGCCAAGCGTTCCACTTGATACATAATTAAAAAGTGTAATCAAGACCAATTACTTGCAGACGACCCTTAAGGATGATCGACCCATGTCCTGGTCGGCAATCATTCGCCCACTCGCTGGCAAAGTTCGAGTTCAAATTAATTGCAATATGAGACACATTAAATGTGACCCCGTTGAGGGTTTGCACAAAAACTGCTGCCTTCGCCACCAAAAGTGGTTTTCCATATGCCCCACAAAACAACAAAGGCAAAGCCAAAACATAGAAAAATGGTCATGTGGTCCTAATGAGCGGTCAGTTAATCATGACATTTTAGACATCGTTGTGTGTATGTGTGTGTGTGTGTGTGTGTGTGTGTGTGTGTGGCGCCACCAACCACCAACTCTATGAACCAACCCCCAACTCAACCATCAGCACTCACAATCCACCACCCACAACCCAGTCTATAACTGATGATAGCTATTGAAGAAGCTTTTAAGTTGACTGAAGGCCAGGAGGGGGAGGGGGGCGCGAGCGGGGTGACTAATAAACGTTAAGCTGCAGCAACTTGGCCCATACAAATATTAAAGCAATTTATAAATTAAAATCAGGAATTGCACTATTTTGACTTTGAGTTTTGGGGCTTCAATTAAGGATCGGTTGCGAGTGCAAGTTTGGATTCGGATTCGGATTCGATTTTGGTTTCCAGTTTTGGCTGTGTGCCGCAAAATATATAAAGACACTTTAATGCACTTCATCAATTTGTGCTATGGCCACAAAACGGTGGCCAGGCATACACACACACACACATATATGTATGTGTGTGTGTGTGTGCTTGTGTGTGTGCTTGTGTGTAACGAATATTGAGCCCAAGCCATAGCCGTAATTATCTCTCAGGCGCAGACTTGACTTGACTCGAGTCGACTTCGCTTTTTAAGATTTCGCAAAAATAATAAATAATAAAAACGGCAACAGCAGCAGCAGCAGCGAAAAGGCTCGCTTTTCGCTTGCAGATAACGCAACAAAAAAAAAAATACAAAAAAACCAAAAAAAAAAATACAAAATAATAAAATAAAAAATCACAAAAAAAAAATGAAAAGAAAAAAAAATTATGATGAAACTCCATTAATTTTTGTTGCCGTAGTTGTTGTTGCTGCTGTTATTGTTATTTATTTTTTGTTGTTGTTGCTTTTGTTGTTGTTGTTTTTTTTCTGTTGTTGTTGTTGTTGTTATTTTGAGCACCGTTTGCGGCGGCTGCGTCATTGTTAATGAGTTTTTGTGTATGGCTTACTTATGAGAGCATCGGGGAACAGTTCCAAGGAACTCTGGACCACGACAAGGCCCCATCGCACACACAAAGTTGGTAACGAAAAACCGAAAAGCCTTGGATCCACTAAAGCTACTTAATGCTCGTCCAGCTTCCAGCTCCACGGCACTCAGCTAACTTCTGTGCGATTCTTCTTATTCTGTGTGTGTGTTTTTTTTCTCCTTTTTTTTTTTTGCTTTTTCTTTTTAGTTTTTAATAAATTTCTTAGATAGATGCTGAGCTGAGCTGGGCCATCGCCATCTGCATTTGCGCGCCACGCTGTTCCCACGCTGCTGGCCAACCAGCCAACCAACCAGCCAACGATCCAAAATCAAAGCCATTAGTTTACACTTTACATGCTAATGGCAATGGCTCGGAAGGAGCCTGTCGCGTCCTTCAGCAAATGCCCCGAGGCTAGAGGATGGCAATGTTCGGGCTTCTGGTTAGGCTTGGACTTGGAACTTGGGGCTGGGGCACTCAGTCCTGTCCTGCTGAAATAAAACCAATGAACTTTTTAATTGCCTATGAAACTCGGCACCGCCAACCCCTGTTTGAGCACCTCAGCTCCCGCACACACACACACACACATACAGGCACACACACAGGCACACACACACCATTCAGTTAAGGCTCATCCGTTCGAGCCGCGTATTTGGGTAGCCAGACGCTGCTGCTCCGATTTTGGTGGCTTTGTCGACTTTTGTCTGGCCTTTTGCCGCAATTTAAACTTTTACTGTTTGGTATTATTTTATTTGCAAATTGGCGCCGTTGCAACTTACCTGCAACTCTGCAACTCTGATTTTTATGCTGCTTGCCACGAAAATGTTGTTTGAAATATCCACTTGGATCAGCGTTTGATACACTGTGCCACAAAGTTGAGTGACTCGTAATGCTCTCCACAGTTGTGAAACAATAAAGATTCGCATTCAAGGAATTCGAATTTAATTTAATTTTAATTATAGTTTAATCATTGCCATAACAAATTAAGTGAAAGAAGTCAAATTTCGTGAAGAACTTAAACATTTCGTGTTTGGTTCTAACTAAAGAATTTTTGACTGTGAATTATACAGATTTATAAATGAATATATTTATATATAAATTCTCCTTATACATATATTTTTTTAAACGGACTACTTCATTATTATTTATTTAACTATCTGTAAACATGTGTAAAAACTCCTTAAAAATCTTTGCTTTAATTTGCACCAAATTTTTTAAGTACCTGAAGAAGAAGAAGAATAAATAGCGTTATTTGGTGACCTTTGTGTCGCTAATATCGGTGATATCAAATAGATATATTAATACAAATTAAAACAGTTAAATGTCATTTGGCTCTTGGTGGGAGGGGGGGGGGGGGAACCGACACACAGACAAAACGACAAAAGGCGCGAGCTAAACAAATTCGGTTAGCACAGCAGGTGGCATCAGTTAGTCTGGGAAGTCTGGGAATCTGGCAACTGGATTCTACGGCAACAGCAAAGGAAACGGCAACGGCAACAGCAAAGGAAACGGCGATGGCAACGGCAACGGCGACGGCGACGGCAACGGCGATGGCAACCTGATCTCAGCAGGCGCTATCAACGATGGTGCTGCAGGTTCAGCACCTTTTGTGCGATAGCCGACAATAAGTTGGGCACATCAATCGGAGGCGGTGTCATAATTTTCACAGCAGGTGTCGCCGCTAATGATTTACAGTGCAGCAGTGCCTGCCACTCAGCCAGACCAGGCCATGCCAGGCGTTGCATAGAGCAGCGCAGCGAGTTGCAAAGTGCAATGCGTCGGCAAACAGACAAACATATCAAAAAAAAAAAAATACATATATATATATACATATATATATATATATATATATATAAAATGAAGAATCTAAATTCGTTGTGGCCAGCAGCGCACCGCTTTGATGTCGCAACGAGGTCAGAGGAACCGGAGGTACCATTGGATGGGGTAGAGTCAATTGGGTGTGGGAGATCGGGAGAGTGGGAGAGTTAGAACTCAGCTAGAACTGAGACAGTGTTCCAGCTCATTGTTTGTAGCCAGGCAACATCAATTTTGGTAAACAATACATTATTCATTTTCTATATGGTATCATGTATGTATGTATGTATGTATGTATGTATGTATGTATGTATGTATGGTCTTCTTTCAATTTGATTCGGTTCGGTTCGAATTGGTTTAGGCCCTTGCCTTTATCATCGCCTCTGCAGTCGCTGTACCAGTCCCAGTCTCAGTCCCAGTTCCAGTTCCAGTTCCAGTCACAGTCACAGTCTCACTCAGAGTCGCAGTCACAATGGGAATAAACACATACACAATAAGGATTGGGCGTTGCAGTGGCTCGCTGCGCTAATTTGGTCAGTTTTGTTTGGTGTCGTGGTTCGATTTGTGTGGCGCCAGTGGCGCCCCCCCATGGCGCTCAACTGACAAAGCAAATTGTTAGCTATTGTAAACGATTCGATTTGGGGGGCAACGAGGCAGGTGGGGCAGGTGGCAGGAGGCACTTATTGTTACTTGTTGATGCACTGCGTGTGTGGCGTGTGGCGAGTGGCGTGTGACGTGTGGCAGATGTGGAGGATGAGTTAACCCATTAATTAATAAATGCAATTTATTTGAAATTATATATTTATTGATAAGTATTTTGACAGCGTTTTGCTCTTAATTAATTAACTTTAAATTTAATTTACACTCATTTTAATTGAAAATTTCCTCCGCTTTTTTTCTAATTTCTCTAATTAATTAATTTATAATTTAAATTGAAAAATTATGAGATTATCCATTTAATTATAGCAGTTACTAATTTTTGTGCTAAATCACACTTTAAGTCTGCATTTTCTAGCCATAATTGTTTGTTTTTTTTTTTATTTTTTTTTTGTGTTCTAATCGATGATTCGAATCTTGTCTAGCATTTAAATTGGCCAAGCCATGATTGACTGACTGGCTAACTGATTAACCAACTAACTAACTGGCTCACCGGCCTGCACCGATATCATTTTGTATAATTTTCTTGCCACACAATCGAACAAACTCACAGGGAGAGCCTCCACATGCGCAGTTGCACGACGTTGAAATTGCTCCAATTATGTTTTGGTTTTGTATTTTTTTTGTTGTTGTTTTGTTTCTGCTCTGGCGGAATCTGTTCTCCTCGGTCAAAGTAGTTCGGTGGCTCTAACTGCCTGACTGTCAGACAGCCTGCCTTGCCTTGCCTGCCTGCCTGCCTGTCTGTCTCTATGTGGCTCATCCTTTTAGCCATTCCATGCACATGCATGTCTCTATGCTTGCACCCGAACCCGAATCCACATCCGAAACTGAACCTGATCCCGATCTCGTACCCAAACCCGATCTCGATATCATTAGACTGCCAGCGGGGCAGTGGCACCTCTCTGACATATTGCACTGCCAGCAGAGCCAGCATCGACATTGGCAATAAACGTGCCACCAAAAAGGTAGCCGGCTACCAGTTACTGCCCCAGTCGCCCCCAAATCAGACTCAGCCGCAACAACAGCAAACGCAGCAATGCGGAAACAGCGGGTCTCCCATTGATTTCGACTAGAAACTGGCTATGAATGCGTAGTGCAGTCGCTGTTGCAGTTGCAGTTGCAGTCGCTGTTGCAGTTGCAGTTGCCAAGTTGCAGTCGCCAAGTTGCTCTTTGTGGGCAGTAGGGCGAGCAGAGCACAATTATCCGACAAATAGCAGCTTCCGCGGCCTCGATCTTTGCCTGATTGCTGGTTGCCAACGTCGGCGCTTTTTTTTTTTTTTTTTGTGTTTTTTTTTGTTTTGCCTCCTACAGCAAACTTTTAGCGATGCTAAATTGGCCGGCAGGCAACGGTAAAAGCCAACTGTAAATCGCTGAGCTGAAACTATAAACTTAATTCTGTTGGACAGGGGGAGGCAGCCACTTGACTACTGGGCGGCCAAAAGTGGTCTAACCGACTTTTACCCATGCCGAAAATTGCTGGTTATGTTTCTTGCTGCTGCTGCTGCTGCTGCTGCTGCTGCTGCTGCTGCAGCCGCTGTTGACAATTTTGGATGCCACATCAAACAGCTGGTGAGGTGCTGCCAGGCAAAATGTGTGTGATGAGGATCAAAGCAAAAAAGGATCAGCCATAGACGCATCGAGTCAGAGTCAGTGAGCCAAATCCAAATCCTCGACCTTCGTCAATCACGCAGCAACTTCAGTCAAGTCCCACACAGATCAACGCACATCCAGACAGTAATTGAGAGAGAGAGAGAGAGAGAGCGAGAGAGAGAGAGAGAGACAAAGACAGATAGCCCACAAGTGTTGGATGATGTGTTGCTGAGCCCGCTAGACAAGAGCCGAATTGAATGCAATTAGTTTCGGCCAAAAGGACACAGCATAAGCAAATAGGAAACACGCCAAGAAGTGGCCATAAATGACTTCCTTTTGTTTCTGCTTTGGCTTTGGTTTTCACCATTCTTCTCCTCGTCTTCTCGTCGTTGCATAAATCTTGCCAAACCAGCGCACAATTGCCAAAGTCGCCGTTGAGATGCTCTGGCATAAAAATAAATTAAGTTATTTAAATTAAAATTCAAAATTATAACTTAAATTAATTACAAATTAATGACATGACAACATATTTGGAAATTGAATATTCTCGTAGATTTTCGCACACATTTTGAAGATGGTAAAAATTAGAAAGAATTTCTTCGATTTTGTTTATTTTATTTTTATGTACATTTATAGCATATATAGCATTTTATTTATTTGATTGATATGAATGATAAATGATTCCATATAGCGACGTTTCAAACCAACAGATATAGTCAGGATGCCATTAGATGGATACACTATCCGAAAGTTGCAGACCGTAAAAAATGGGCGCATTTAACGCTAAAAGCAAAATTCAGTTTTGATTTACGTTGCGAATTAATTTTTTTTTTTTTATTTTTTTTTTTTGGTCTGGCGTCGGTGGCATTAGAAAACCGTATTTTATCTTGGTTATTATATTTTGTGGTTGTGGTTGTGGTTGTTGTTGTTGGCAGCAGGATATGAAATTGAGCACAACTAATTTGTATTTAAATAATTTGCAGTTTCGCGCGAAAGTTGCTCTTTTTAATTAAGAAATGCAAAAGCAATTTACTCCGTTCCCAATGCCCTTAAAGCAAATGAAACCAAACTCAATGATTCTATCCACTCTCTCTGCTTGTCATGCTCTTTTTCAGGACCATCCCAGCCTGCGCGGTACACCATTGGCCATGCTGGCTGCCCAGTGCAACAAGCTGTCGAACAAATCCCCTCCGCCACTCGCGGATGCCGCCGTTGGCAAGGGCTTTCATCCATGGAAGAAGAGCCCCAACTCTCCAGCGGCTGGCAATAGTGGTGGTGGCGGCGGCGGCGGCGGTGGTGGAGGCGGAGGTGGAAGCACAGCCAGCGGCAGTAGCAGCGTCGGACAGCATTCACCATGCGCCATCTCAGCAGCCAGCTCGTCCAGCTCCAGTGGCAGTGGTAGTGGTGGCGGCGGTGGCCAAGGATCGCGCAGCCTCTCGTCCAGCTCCAACAGCAGCACCATGGTGAACATTACTGCTAGGTAAGCAGCTTGACGGCGCACAGTGGTCCCAATCCCTCCCAGATCTGGCTGAACAACACACAGAAATACAGAAATGGATTCTTTACTCACAACATGAATGACTCGATTAATCGATTATTTGATCAATCGATCACTCGACTAATCGATTACTCGATTAATCGATTACTCGATTAATGTATTGTTTATTTACTCGTTGATTATTTGTTCACTAATACCAAAAACTTTTAACAGCTTGCAATAATTCAAGTTTTCTCTTAATTCTGTGCATTTTGTCGCATTTCAAAAAGGGTTTCCTAAAATTTTCATATTCAATGCAAGTTGAAAAATCAAATAGTCAATTTCAAATATATAATTTAAATTCAATATTCTGTTCCATTCAAAGAGTAGCCAAATCTCTGACATATAAAAAACAAAAATGACAGGAATAATTGGTAATTGTTCAGCCAGTTATCTGCTGGAAGGGATTCTTGGGGATCACTGTGCGTTGCTTAGACAACAGCGCGCTCTATACAACTGTGAGTAATTTCAGCATATATCCTTACAGTCGCCCGCTCGCCTCGTCCTGCGCGGCCGTTGGCGGCTCGGCATCCGCATATGGCAGCGATTTGTACTTTCCAAACACATCCACATCGACGGCAAGCATGGTGGCGGACAATCATCATATGCATCAGGGACTGCTGGGCAAGGTGGAGGGTGCTGCCTTTGGGTCGGTCTACTCTCGCCATCCGTACGATTGGCCCTTCAATGCGGTGACAGCATCCGCCCACAAGGCAGCAGAGGCAGCCAGCGTCAATTCGGGCTGGTGGGATATGCATAGTGCCGCCGCCGCTGGCAGTTGGCTGGATATGGGTAGCGCCGCTGCGGCTGGGATGCACTCGACAATGGCGAATTATGCGAGTGCCGCAGCAGCTGGTACGGATTACAGTTCGGCACTGTCGCATTCGTTGTCAAATACGGCACACTTGCTGGGATCGGGACAGCATCTGTTGCAGGATACATACAAGAGCATGCTGCCGGGGCAGGGTGTTGGCGGCTTCTCTCTGCCACATAGCTCACCGTCGGCGGCATCAACGGCAGCATCGCCGCAGGCCTCAACACCATCGACGCCATCGCCACGCTCCCAGCGACGCTATGCGGGCAGAGCGACCTGCGATTGCCCAAATTGCCAGGAGGCGGAACGTTTGGGGCCGGCTGGCGTGCATTTGCGTAAAAAGAACATCCATTCTTGCCACATACCCGGCTGCGGCAAGGTCTATGGCAAAACGTCGCATCTGAAGGCCCATCTGCGCTGGCACACCGGCGAGCGTCCCTTTGTGTGCAACTGGCTGTTCTGCGGCAAGCGTTTCACACGCTCCGACGAGCTGCAGCGGCACTTGAGGACGCACACCGGCGAGAAGCGCTTTGCTTGCCCCGTGTGCAACAAGCGTTTTATGCGCAGCGACCATCTGGCGAAGCACGTGAAGACGCACAACGGTACGGCGCCGAATGGCATTAAAAAGGGCTCCTCGGAGTCGTGCAGCGACTCTGAGGAGGCAGCCAATCAGTCGGGTGAGTCGAACGGGCTGGGCGGCGCGACCAGTGGCCAACAACAGACGGGCGCAGTTGGCGGCGGCGGGGGTGGCTCGGCCAGCTCCTCAAATTCCGGCACTGGCAGCGGTGGCAACGGTGCCAATGCTACCAATGCCGGCAATCGAGCTGGCAGCCATCCCGGCACCCCAACCTCGCTGCATGGGCACAGCGCCTCCGGCACGTCCAGCAGCCTGCTGGGCGGCGGTCTGCACCTGGGCACGCCGCACCAGATGGTCGCCGCGGGCGGCTCGCCGGTAATGCTGCATCAACAGCACCAGCAGCAACAGCAACAGCACTCGCACCAGTCGGCACATCAGCAACAGCAACAACAGCAGCAACAACAGCAGCAGCAACAACAACAGCAGCAACAACAGCAGCAACAACAGCAGCAGCAACAACAACAGCAACAGCAGCAGCAGCAACAGCAACAGTTCGCGCAGCAGCAACAGTCGCATCCACATGCTCATCTACATCATCATCATCATCATCATTTGGTTGGTGCATCGGCACCTAGTCCCGGTTTGGATCATCGACTCGATCATAGTGCTCTGGTTGATATAAAGCCACCGATGGTTTGAGGTTCGCTGGGACCCTTTCTGTTCACCAACTGAGCAGAAATGGGTTCCTGGTCGCAGCTCAAATTTCAGACGCACTGCAGCGAAAGCTGAAGCTGAAGCGGAAATGGGAGTGGGAGTGGAAGTGGTAGTAAGAGTGGAAGTAAATGATGCATCTAAGCACTAAAACAGCTTCTAAAAATAACGATTTTTCTTTCGCTAAATGCGTCAATTTTTTTTTAGGTTCTCGATACACATAAGCTAAGCATTTTTTTTTTATTATTATTATTATGTATTAAAATATATAAATATATATGTATATATATATATATATATATATATATGTGTGTGTATATAAGTAGGAGTGCAGCATACATATTTTCGCTATCTTAATTAACAAGAATTTGAACAAACAAGAACAAACAATCAATTGCAAGTTAATTAACTACTTGAATTAGTTTAATATGTATAACAGTAAAATATTTGGAGTCGTGCTTAAAAAAAAAAACCCTATTGTATATATGTATTTAATATATTTCTAGATGTCTATGCGAACATAGGTTCGACAACATACATATAGCAAACGATTCTCAAATCTATACAAAACTTATCAAATGATTGCTTTTGCTATAAACTAAGCTACAAATAAACAATTTTTTTTGTCAATTTTTTTTTTTTTAACTAGAAAGTAATCTTAAATAATATATAAATATATATATATTTTTTTTTTGAATAGCCCTTAGGTAAATAAATATTGAAAAAAAAATTAGATGTATTAATATGCGCAGCGTTTATTATACTTATTATATATACATAAATTCATATACGATATGCATAACAAATAAAAAGAAATATCAGAAATAAAGATCTAAAATAAATAAATTAAATTAAAAAAAAAACTCTGATTTCAATTAATGGTATACTATAATTATTATTTGTTGAGCAATATGAAAACAAAAAATTTTAATCATACAACTAAAAAAATATTTCTAGTCCAATTATAAAACAAAAAAAAAAACAACAAAAACGAAAAATATTTAAAGAAAAATGTAAAGCTAAGAATGGATATAAAAAAAAAAACCAAAATTGTAAATCTAAAAAATACTTTGCTGGAAAACAAAAAAAACAAAAAACAAAGATCGATTGCACTTTAAATAAATGGCATGCTTAAAATAATCACGGGCAGAGAGACAACCAAGAGAGTAGTTCGAGAAGGGGGCTAGCTACACTGCTCTATTGTTCAACACTGGAAAAATCGAGGTTTAAATGCCGGGCCGTTCACAATTGCATGATCTTCTTTGTATAATAAACCAATTTGTGTGTTTTATTTTTGCTATCCACTTAATATACAAAATATACATACTATTTTTAGACGCTAGCGCTTTAAAATTTGCGACTAAATGTTTTTTTTTTTTGTTGTTTTCTTAATTTAAGCTTACAATTATATATATTTAATGCATACGCTGTGCTTACTAAAAAAAAGAAGCAAATTCGATGAAAAAAAAAAAAAAAACAAAAGCGGAGAAACTAAATAGGGCTTGACTAGTTTTTAAACACTTACGAGAACAAAACTTATGTAGATCAAAACCGTAGCAAGGAGCACTTTGCATCTTTCAGCATTTTTAACCAATATATATATATATATATATGTGTGTGAGTGTGTCTGTGTGTGCATGTGTATGTATGTATCTGCACATGCATATGTATATGTGCATTTACACATCGATATTTGCATTAAAATTTTTTGTCAACAAAAAACAATAAAATGTAAATTAAATATTTAATATAAAAAGTAAATCAATTTCAATTTTATTAAAAATAAATGTAAAAAAAAAACCCAAACATCTTTCTTTTTTTTTTTTTTTTTGTTGTTTTTGTTGTTCACAATTCGAAGGGCCAGTCAGAAAATAGCGAATGAATATCAATTTGCCAACGACAGGCGGATAATGTGAATCGTATATGTATATTCCACAATCTCTGCATGACTGTGCGAGTGTGGGAGTGTGTGTTGGTGATTTGAGACCACCATGTGGGGGATGCTGGGAAGCACACTTCCGCAACCCGGCATCCTCTGTTAGCTGCTCCTGGTGGGGGAGTTGTTTGTTTTTGCTGCTTTCTGCTTTCTGCTTGGTGCTTGGTGCTTGGTACTTAATACTTGGTGCAGGGTGCTTTGACAGTTCATTTACCGTTTGATTTGGTCGGAATGCTGCGTGGTGGGCGTCTTCGTGGGCGGCCCGGCCAACCTTGTCGTTAACGACATAAACGCATAAAAAGGTGATGGGTAGAAAAACGCTTTACGGTTAACGCTATTTGCTTTGGTTACGCCAGTTATTTACCCGGCCGGCGTTTTTGGGTGATTTAAATTTTATTACCATAGATTTGTTGCCTGGGGTCGACTCGAAATCAGACTTCAAATGGGGAGGATAAGGGATCGAGCGGCGTTGGTTGAAATTGAAGTGTGTGCAGATTGTTTTTGATTTGGATTTTTTCCCTCTTTTGTTTTTGTTGTTGTTGTCGTTTTGCCTTATGAGTAGATTAAGTTGCGCATTTGTAACTACGGAAGTGGGGCGTGCTGAGTGGGTGGGTGAATGAATTGAAAATGTCCGGCAGTAAATACATAAATAACAAGTACACTGAAAATAACAACATTGCCGAAAACTGTTAAGAAATCTATTGAAAATAAATGAAAACCCGATAATATGAGAGTGCAAATGATTATTCTCATCATACTAATTCTGATTGGATAATAGGAGAAGTAAGTCATTTGTGCAATAGAAACAATCTTGGGTCCTGGAAAAAATTGACAGTTTTTTTTTTTTTTTTGATAGTTAAATGATAGGAATGATAGTCACCCTGCCGATTCCATTGCCAATGCTTTCACTATCTGAGCTGTCTGTTGTCTGGGTGTCAAATGGATGGTACATGAGTTTTACTTAACCAGATCCTGCTGTGTTGTCTGCTCCACTCTTCCTATTCATTATCTAGTCAAATTTCAAAGAAACTTCGAGAAAGTTGTAAATTAAAATAATTATAATACACACTGAATCTGAACAGAACCCGAGGAGAGGCATGCGTTTGGCATCGGTTTGCAGCACACACATACTTGTACACATGCTAGCACACACATACAAACACACACACACACACACACACATAAACACACTAACAGTCAAAGGCAAAGGACATGGCAGATGATAAATGGTTGCTTCAGCGGCGCTAAAAATCAGTAGCAGAAAATTTTAATTAAACAACCAAAAGTCTGAAACTGCAACTTAAATGCTCGACTCCTGGATACCCTTTAAATGCCAGCTAAACCAGAGGTTAGTCCATATACCATATACTAGCTTATATCATTCTCGACTAGCAGATATAGTCAGGTTAGAGTAGTTTGCGAACTGATCTTTGGAGCGTCTAAAATTGATTGTCTTTTATGGGTATTCAATTTTGGAGCATCGATCTAGATACCCAATCCCGAAACAGTAATTTTTTATGACTAGAGTTTTCAAATTATCTTCAAGTCAGTATTTATATTTATTTATTATTTTATATATCCAAAGTTAATTTGGATATTGTTGAGTTATCAAATCGAAACTTGGCTAAACAAAATTGGATACACTTTGCTGGAGCCTTAGTTGCAGGGTATATTAATGTAGATATGTGATTTTCACACATTTGAGTGGCGTTAGGCGCCGCCAATCAGGCAAACGCCGGGAACTGCGTTTGCTGGCAGTGGGTAGTGGGGAGAGTAACTTGGTGTTGGATGCTGGGAACTATGGTGCATACCAGATGCCCCCAAAAGTGTCAACACTTTTGTCTCCAGCATCTCGATTTTGATGTTGGCCACGGGTAGGGGGAGGGGCAGTGGCAGTGGCAGTGGCAGGGGCAGGCCGCAGGCACTTCAAAAATTTCTTAATGGCTGGCCTCGTCTTTGGCTCCGCGGGTGCTGGCTGCCTCCTTGTTCACACATTGTTTTCATTAAGCAGCACTCCAAAAAAATGTTATCCTCCGTTGTTGTTGTTGTTGTTGGCATTGTTACTGCTGCTGCTGCTGAATGAGTGCTTGTGATTTGTAGTTGTTGTAGTTGTTGTTGTTATTGCTGTTGTTGTTGTTGTCGCTGAGTTGTCTCTCGCTTGTCTCTTGGCTTGGAACAGCCACATCTGTTTGCATTTGACACGATTATTTATGTTTATCGCGCGTTAAATGCGCGCTATTATCAGCATAATAATCGTAATTAAAAGCCAACTAATTTATGGCAGTGATTTATGTGCTCGCATTCACAACATTTTTGTACTTCTTTCATATTTCATTCTGAGATTTCTCACTCTCTCTTTCTTTCTCTCTCTCTCTCTCTCTCTATCTCACTCTCACTCTCTCTATCTTTATTTAATTTCTTTTCGTTTTTTTTTTTATTTGTAAAATATGCTAACATGGATTTAATGGCTATAACAAAGCTTTGGCAAATTGTATATGTCACATCCAGCAGAATTCAAATTTTTAAAGTAGTCATTCAATCGTCATTTTTATCAAACATTTTTTATTTCAGCTAACCAACTAATCTGCGGAATCTTCAAGCCAAACGAGATTTATGTATCGAGTACAGCTAAAGAGTATTTTCTAGTTTAGCTAACAAACTTGCAGTGACAATTTCTCAATTTCCAAAATTTGTATTGTGTGTTTGGTTTTTTTTTTTTGAGTCTTGTTTGCATTGTGCAAATATCCCGTGGAGCTGTATTCAAAAGCATTCACAAGAACACCCGCTGCGTATTTTAATCTCATTAACTGTGGCCGTTGTGTGTGTTGCCACCAAGTACAATGCGTTGTTGTTATTGTTGTGGCTGCAATAACATTTAAGCAAATTGCATTTGTTATCCTGTGGCTATTGCCATTGGAGCCAACACCAAGACGCGTGTTCAAATGATGCCAAAATGAAATTGAAACCGTCAACGGCCACCCAAACTGCGCAATAGAATGTGGGCTAAATAAAAAAAAAACGAGTGCACATCAATTTTTTTTATGGTTTTTATTAATATGTGATTCTCGCTTATGTTAACTATTCATAATAGAAATAAATTTGCCATTAATATGTTGGACAAACAGTGCTGCCACAAGGAGACTCCATCCGTTGGACCATTCCTTGAGGGCGCCGATACTCAGTTTAAATTTAAACTGTTTGTTTTTACAGTGAATGAACAATATAATTGAATGATATATTTAACATGAATAATAGGAATAAGAATAATAATTGAATGATAGATTTATTAACAGATAGAATTAATAATAGGAATAAGAAAAATGTAAGTTAATATTACTTTATTACTTTTGACCAAATACTACCTAATTGTTGTGCAATATTAATTGCACAAATATTAAGAATTGTCTACGCACAGCAAGATATTGATTTGATTCAGGTTTGTTAAGAGGCAGTCGGAAAACTTTATCGACCCGGTAGCTAATATTTAATTGCTCAATTTGTTGGCTGTCTGTGACAAAGCGGAACCCTTTTCTCAATTATTCAATAAGAAATACACAATTGTACTTTTAATAATAGTATGGATTGTATTCTACATTTAAGTATATATATTTCTACATTTGCATGTGGCTGATACGGTTAATAAGTTCGTTAACATGTCTTCAAATATGTACGCAACACACACACACACACACACACACACACACATTATTATTAGTTCATGTTTAATTTAAATATTTGAACCTGTCATTTAAGCTGTACCTCACGACAGCCTTAAAGGGTTGAGCGCACACGATGACAATATATATATATATATCTGTGTATATATATACATATGTATTCTAATACATATACATATGTAGAAATGAAGAAATGTACATTGAAATGTATTTTTGGAACTTTTTGGTGCATGATATCTAAATAATTATGCGACAACTGAGACCCGGAATCGAAAAGCAATCATAGAACCCTTTTTTTCTGTAGGCGCAATTTAAGTGGCAGTTAATTGTAGAGCCAACTGGCAACTGCTACCCAAAGTTGCACGCAATGCCCTGTTCCGTTCACGCCTATCATAAGCATATCTCCACAAACACACACACACACACACATAAACACACACACACACAAATACACATTCACATATATCGATAGATGTCTGCTCAAAGTTGCATTTAATTACTTACGACAGATTGGCGGCAAGTGATAAACGCAAGGATCAAGGATCTGAGTCTGCCTGGCTGGCTGGCTGGCTGGCAAGCAGGCTGCATGCTTCATTGCTGCCAGTTGCCAACTGGCAGCATAGAAACACAGATAAAAGGAGCTGCCAAACGATGTTGCATGCATGCACACATGCAGCAGCAGAAAGAGTTAAGAAGAAAAGCGGCAAGCGGCAAGCGGCAAGCAGCGAGCAGCGATCAAAAGTTAGTTCCTTAACCTTAGAGCAGCAGCCTCAAGGACCAAAGAGCGGACACACTTGTCAGTGCAGCGTCAAGTATCCCTAGACAATTAGCTCAGTTTCTGCACAGTCTCTCACACACACACACACACACAGAGGGTAAGGTGAGCCCGAGATGATTATCTGCTAGAGTTAAATTCGATACCGTCTATTAGCCTCGTTATTATCCCTTTGCCTGCTACAGCAGCACCAGCACCGGCACCAGCAGCAGGAGCAGGAGCAGGAGCAGCACCAGGAGCACCATTTGAAGTGGTATCGTGTGTCTCAAAGCGCGCCAGGACACAGGTCCTGCTTGTATTTGGGTGCTGCGGTGAACAATGAATGTGTTTTTTTTTCTTCTTTTTTTTTTGTTTTTTTGCAAACACTTTGTTGTACCTGTCCGCGTCCTGTGCACCATTTATTGTCGATAGTTGTGGCTCCCACGCTGTGCAAAATAGTTTCCAAAATTGTTGGGTTCCAGGGCGCTACTTCATTGATGAAATGGGAGACGTGCGCAGACAGGAAGTGCCTCACAGTGTGCGACTATACGCATTGTGCTGCTTATCATTCATCATTCACCATCATCAACATGATCATCATTAACATCAATATCATCATCGTCATTCATCAATCGTACATTAGTTGTATTCGTATTCATCCTCCAGCGGCTTTTGTCAGCTAATATACGTTTTCAGTTTCAGTTTTCGAGTGCAATGTGTGAGAGGATCTGCTAGCTTGGATTGGCTTGGCTTGGCTTGGCTTGGCAACCTTTGAGTTTTTGGGTACCGCTTTGGCTATCTGTTTATCAGATTTCCTGCACACTCGCCAGTTCTCACAATTAGCTTGTCAGCCTGTTTCAATTCTAACAAGCCGCCCTCCCGCACTGCGTTTCCACCCACCTGTCAACATTTGATTTGACTTGCTCAGACCAAAAGGTAAAAACACATAGAAAAAACTTAACTGTCAATTAAAAAAAATAAATAAAGGAAAAATCTACATATACCTGCAGTGACATTGATAGATATTAAAAATGCACTCAATACGCTAGTTCAACGCAGGAACGACAGTTTGTTCAGCTTATAATTAATTTTTTTTTTTTTAAACAAAACACATTACAATTATTTTTAATTTTTCGTTTTTTTTTTGCTCTTTTTACTTGTATATATTTTTTTTTATGTTTTTCTGTTATTCCCTTACCATTTTTCTGCGGTTTGACGCTGCTGTCGTGTAGCTTGTTAAAAAGTGTTACAAAATGAGAATCCAACAAAAAACTTTACAGCCAACAAAGGTCCGTTTTTTGTTGCTGTTGTGGTTTTTTTTTTTTTTTGAAAACAAATATGTTTTCTTAGAACACAACGAATATTAAATGTATTTTATTACATGTCATCATGTTACATCAATCGTGTAGAAATAAGGTCTCTTTCAAAGATAGTTTAAATGTTTTGTTTATCGAATCAACTAAATTTTATGTGGGAAAAAAATGAATCAAATTAATTTTGAGATGCATGTTTTGTATTTGAATAAATCGCATTTATAGTTTTCTTATTATTTTATGATTTACTATACAAGTGCTGTACTTTTGAAATAATAATAATATATTAAACTAGCTCGTTTAGAATGGTTAATTGATTGTCATTTGCAAATCAGTTTAACCACAAACAGCTGACAACTTGTAAATGCAACCGAAACCGCAATGCTCCCAATCCCACGGACAGTCAACAGCTGTGAAAGAGCTTGCACTCGGCACCTGGTCATAATTTGCACCACATCAGCATATCAATTATTAAAGACCAACCCATATCAGATCATTACATATTTATATCTGTCCGCTGTCTATGTATTATCGATGTCTATGTCTATATCTATGTCTTTGGATTATATATTGACTTCCATCGATTGAATCCTGTGTGCCCTCGTCGGCTAGCCATGAGAACAAATGCCAGTTGCATTTTAGCCTATATTGAAACAGATGAATGCTCGGTGGGTGAGCAAAGAAAAATAATTATAATATATATATATAGTAATAATTATATCCTGGGCACTATTTACTAAGTACTTTGTTGGACTAATCGTTGAACGAGTTACTTTGGCATTGACTTTGCGTGCTGTTTGCCCAACAAAGTGTTGGCAAAAATTATAATCAACGTTGTCAACGCCCACATGTTTACCGTTACCCTTCAGCGTTGTCAGCATAATATAATTAATTATATATGAATGTATCTAGGAAATTGCATAATGTATAAATATTCGCTGGAAACTGAAAAATAATTTGTATCGCTTAGCCTGGTTTATATATATACAGTTTATATATATATTTATGCACACGAAAAGATTGAAAAGTTTTTGGGACTTTCATTTGAAGCGATACAATATACGTTTTCCCTAGGTCCATTGATAGTATGGAAAATTTATATAATGCCTTTGTTGAACTGTATGCAACAGGCAGAAGGAAACATCTCAAAACCCGTAGAGTATTTATATATTCTAAATTAGAAATCAACAGTAGAGACTTTAAGAGTTGACAACTACATTTGGATATAGGTTCTCGAGCACCACACGCAGATGAAGTTTGCTTCATTTTATTGCTAATCGTCTATTAAATTTATTTCCGATAGCAATAAAGCAGTGGGTTCTACCGAATATATAATATATTATATATTTTATGTGAATCTCATTACACTTTACTAGCTAGCGTAAATATGTTGAAATGTTTATGTATGTTTAGGGTAAATTGTAGTCGAGCTCAGTCGACTACAGCATTCGTACTTGTTTCCTTTTGGGAGGCGAGTATAATAGCTGTAATGAAAGTCATTTGTCAGAAGTCAATCAATTGGAATAATGTCATAGAACGACAGCAAGATACTGACTGGCTGTCAAGTCCCCCGTATCCGTATTCTTCTTCTTGTTATCTTGGGTGCCTGCGGCGTTATCCTTGTTTCTTTGTGCGTGCTAATTTACACTTTTGTCGTTCAATTTAAAAATTTACACACGCGCTCAGCGCAATTTGTGCGAAACTGCAGCGCCGCCTATCGCTCAAAAATCGCAACGATTGGGATTCGTGCAACGGCTTTAAAGTTGCCTGCCTCCTTTTGTTGAATTCGATTCGCTTACTCCAATTGCCACAGCTAGTGCCGAAGGAACACATTAATAAAAAGAAAATAGGAGGAGCCCCGAGGATAATAGAAGCAAGGGTGTGAAACAGCAAAGATGCTAACTCTCCCTATCTCTGTCTAACCCTCTCTCTCTCTCTTTATTTTCTCTCCCCTATCTGAGATTTAATTCTCACCCAAAGGCATACACACAAACACACAAAACTACGAATTAGTTACGTAATTGTCACAATTTACAACACCTGACAAATAGTCCACTTCAAAACAGAAGTTTTAAATATTATAATCTTATTAGTGGCTTAAGTAATTATGGGAATTACTGGTGTTAGTATACTCAATTTGTGCATTTATTCCACTGTATTGTTTAACTTAATATACATAATTATTAACACTAATTATATGTATATTCTTTTATTAATTTGTTTAATTTGATGTATGTTAGAGAGTTCGATGTTTTACGTAAATCTTTTATATTTATTGTAAATTGTATCATATTTTATAGCACTATACTATTTATGAGAACTTATGCCACAAAGAACTTCGATTTACACACACACACACACACACACGCACAGAGAGAGTGACACACACAGAGACACACACACACACACACAGAGAAAGGGTTCTTTACTCTAGTTCCGGCTTTAACTTACTTCAATGTCATTCCAGTAACTGATATATGCACATGTCCGGCTGTGTCTGTCCGTCCGTCCGTCCCTCCGTCTGCCCCCCCCCCCCTCGACCAGGCTGTGTCTGTGTCTTTGAGAATGCCTTATTATTAATTTTAATGATTTAATTAGAAAATTAGCAGCAATTGGCTTTGTGCATTGCCGCACTTATTTCGATCTTATTGCTCGGCTCGCCTTTCAATTGAATGCCGCACATGCAGGTATTTTAAACGCTTCTCCTCGCGACCCCCCTTCCCCCTCCCCCTCCCTCCCTACCACCACCTGTCGTCTCTTAGGTTTTCAGTTTCATATAGACGATTGCTGCCAATTTAATGTAGCTATATTTCCCCAACTGTTTCGGGATAGCATTTTAAATATTTATCATTGTAGTTGCAACTAATTGCAGTGGCAGCTTTAATCGATGGTTTTGCCTGAATAGACAATTACATATAAAGAACAAAATAGCTTTGAGCATTTATGAATATCAGAAACTTATTGATTGATTGCATTAAGTTTGCAAGCGCTTATTTTCAACAATTTTCTATTGAACTTTAATCACCAGCGATCCAATTCAAAGTTACATTTGATCTTAAATAAATATATACTATTTTGGACATTTGAAAATCTAAAGAAATGAATATTGGGAACCCTGTTATGGTAGTAATATTGTACGCCTATCAATAATACCAATAAAAAATGGCCAAATTATTATATTTGAATCGACTTCTTAAAAATAAATCTAACTTTGCATCGGCTTGATGTAAAGCAACTTAAGAAATCATCATTTAAATATAAAATGTGTGTATAATTTTATAAGATTTAATCTGTATTTCTATGATGAAATTATTCAAGGCAAAGAAATTTCTACTTAATTGATAAATAACGGAATATCATACAGCTTTAACAAGCATAATTTGGTGACTTGCCCAAATAGTTAAAAAAATATTAAAAACTTCATGTTAAAATCTCAATTGAAGTGCAGATTGTAAATATCTGAACCATTTCACAATTGTGAGAAAAGAGAACAAAATTAGTTAACCCATCGAATTTCAAATCGAATTATATATATATATATATGTATGTATGTGCATATAATATAAAAATCGACAGGGTTATGTAGGAATATGTTTATGTACTACAGTAAAATGATGCAGTGAAGCGTAGCTAATGTAGAAGGTTATTCAAATGAATTCGCCTGCAAGGAATCGTTAAACAAAAAACAATATGATTTGCTGAAATAAAAAAAAAAATCACACACTCACACACACACACAAAGGTTAATTGTTCTTGGTTGGTTGTTTATTTAAGCGACAAAGGCGATTAATCAATTAAAAAGTTTTAAAACAGCGTCGACAAAATTAACACACAAACACATCAGGCGCGATTTTTAATGTAAACTTTTTGGTTTTTTGTGGCTGTTGTGGCTGCTGTGGTTGTTGTTGTTGTTGTTGTTCTTGTTGTTGTTGTTGCTTTTGATGCTTTTGTGTAAAATGCTCCTGGATGGGGACCACATGCTGCGGCAGCAATTGCATTGTGTTTGATTTAAATCACAGCATCAGCTTGGAGCTAGGTAGTCCGAGGCACGAACCCAGCCAGTCATCCTGGCAGCCAGTCTGTCAGCCGGTTTGTAATGTCAAACAGGACGCTTTGTGGTTAGCCAGACAAACAATTGGTGGCACAAGGACATGAGCACACATGGCAGACATAATCTGTAGCATCATGCCAGACAGACAGACGGACGGACGGACGGAGGGAAAGACTATTCCAATTGCATTGCATCTCTCGCTCCAACTAACCATCCATCTATGCATCTATGGATCTATCCATCTATTTTTGAAAGCGACAACGAGTACGAAAAGTTGACAACTATTATTATCATTAGTTAGGATTTATGAGCATCGATTGTTTGCCAGGATTTGCGATCACTCTGATCACCGAGCGGCGGGCAACGAGGGTCGCCGAATATTGTTGGGAAAATTTGTCAGCGCGCCGCGTAATTAGAAGGCACGTTGAAAACGCAACAAAAAATCCCCCGTGCCAGCAGTAGCAGTAGCAGCAGCACGAAAAATAATTTAATTGATAAATTGTGTCGCATGCTGTGCCCTTACCAAGGACCAGCATATAGCGGACACAGGACACAGGATAACAGACAGAGAGACACAGGATAGAGAACAAGAGACTGGCAAACAACTGGCAAAGGGCAACCGCATCCCCAGAACAGTTTGTCAGTTTGTCAGTTTGTCAGTTACATGAAGTTGACATTTATGCGTGTTATTGTTATTATTGTGAAGGCCCCTGGCCAGGAGCTGCCCGTCTCTATTCTCCCGTCACCGACTCCCATTGAGAGCGTATCAATTACTTGGCCAAACAATAACTTTTATGCAACATTCAATGCTTGACTTTTTTTTTTTATATATATTTTCTCATTCTCATCTTTTGATGCATGAATGTGTGGCACTTTTTTTTTTTTTTTTTTTTTTTGCCGTCCACAATTGTTGCCGTCTGCCTGCCTGCCTGCCTGCCTCGTCCTGGGGTCCTGTGGCCAATATTGACTTTGTTCATTGTTGTTCCAATTTTTTCAATTTATGGCACGTTTTATCCGATGGACACTCGCACAAATGCCAGCTCACTTCGGCATTGCCTTTGTTGGTCAATGCGGCAAATTTGCTTTTTTATTAACAACTTCCTGGAAGTCTCCATTATGACGAATCGAGTTGTAGAAGCTGCGACTAAGAGCAAACTATCTTGGCGGTTCCTTTGACAAATCACAATACATATGTACATAAAACATTGAACGTCCAATTTATCAAATGTTGAGCAGCAGATAAAAATTTAAATTTTTTCAATTTATTTTGTATATTTTTTTGAGAGTTGCAGTACAATTTTATTGGTTTCTAAATTTGACTTTTAACATAATATTATATTTTCTTTAATTATTTTATTTTTTATAAATCAAACTAATAGACTTAAATTTTATTATATTTACAATTCAAATTATTATGTGTGTTTTTTTCAAGAAGCCAAACGTAAGATTAAATTGAAAGTTGTTGAAATTCGAATGGATGATTTGATGAGAGTTGGCGGTGAAGGAGGAGAAGGATGTAAGAGATTTGGACATTATTTTATAGTATTTTCAATATGAAATTTAGGTAACATTTGTTGCTTCGATGTGTATCAATGTAACGAACATTTGTCCAAATCAAAACTTTTGGAAAATATTTGTTTTCGTTAATATATATTTTTTTAATGAAATCGGGTTATGGGTTTGGTATTATTCCTGAGTGCATATATATACGGAAGAGCTTTTAAGTGTGTTTGGAAATATTTTACTACATAGTTGCTTACATATACTAAATAAAATAAATATTTACTATACAAATATGTATTTATTTAACTAAATATATAAAAATATGCAAGTGACTCAATAAAACTATAAGATAATAAGTTAGATTGTTAAAAATACAAATACAGAGCTAATCTAGAGGAAAGAGAGCATTGCTTTGAAAATTGGCTCAGTTTTGACAAAAGGATGAATTTTAAGTTTCTTTTTAGAGGATAAAAACTTAGATTGTTTTTAAAATCAGTTCAATATAAGTGGTTTTATGTTTGTTAATTTATTGATGGAGCTGTCAAATAAGCCAAAGTTTAGTTAATGCTATTTTCTCAACTGCGCACTATTTCAACTACAATGGTTAATAATTTAAATGAAAAGTTACACACGAAAAAGCAACTGAAATAAATTATATTTGACAAGCTGCAATTTTTCAATAAATTAAACGTTTGACAAAACGTGTGTGCTTGTGTGCGTGTGTGTGCGTGTGTGTGTGTATAGAGTAATAATAATATATTAAAAAATGAGATGAGCATTCAACAATGAAAAAATAAATAAACATGCCTCGCATATGTGATTACTGCAAACAAATGCGGTAAATGCGAAATAGAGAATGTCAATGGGATAATGGGCATGTTCAAGGTATATGCTTTGTGCCATGGATGCAATAACAATAATAAAATAAAGAAAAAAACTAAAAAACAACGACAACAAAAAAAAAAAAAACTAAAAGATATGGCCGTTTCTACAAACTGTCAACGGAACGGTTGCCACGCCCACAATGTTCTCCCACCATGCAGCTGCTGACCAGCATTGTTGCTCTTGTTGTTGTTGTTGCTGTTGTTGTGTGTGTGTTGTGTGTGTGTTGTGCTCGAGCTAAACTGTAATTACGCGGTTAAGTTAATAACACATTTTCCAACTTGTTTTTTTGTTTGTAGTTTTTTTTTTTTTGTTTTTTTTCGTTATTTGTAGTCATAGTCGTTGCTACTGATAAATACGCATAGTTACCAATAGCACAACCTTCGCCCCCAGCTCCAGCTGAGCTCCAATCTGCCCCGTCGAATTGGGCACCAGCCAACGGTTGTTTGTTATGGCTGCCCATCGCACCGAGCAGCGATTGTTGATTGGCCAGCTCTCTTTGCCTGCCCTCGGCCACAGTCTCAGGCTGAGGCTCAGCCTCAGCCTCAGTCTCGGTCATGTCGCAGCTCTCAGCACTCATTTGCAACAGTTTTGGCCAGAGGGGCAAGAGGCACAAATCTCTTGGCCATCTGTGATCGCTGTGCCATGCTTGACAGATTCTTTATAAGCGTTTCCTCTTTGCGGTTTGCTACACAAAAAAAAAAACGAACATAAATTTCTAGCTGCAAATTGAAAAAAAAAATAAGAAAACAATTGAAATTTATGAAATGAACAAAAAACAAACTGCATTTGGCTGTCTCCGACTTGGTCTGGTCATTGCATGTCTTTTGTGTGACCGCTTTAATTGCACTCGATAAGGTGGACAGACTTTGTCATAGATATGGAACACTGTACACGGCATGGGAATAGGCGATGCAATTGGCATTGGGATATATATATATACAACAACAACGGCATCTTTTTGAGGCTCAGTCACGCACATGGCCAAAACGGTGCAACCCTTTTTACCAACCCAGCATCGGACAAAAATACACCTTATATATAATTGGATTTTTTTTAACCACATTTGCAACCGAAGTTGCAGGTGACGATCCAAAAGGGCTCTACTTGTCCATACACCTAGACAGGTATTAATTATATATATTCAATTAAATTCTGCGTACATTTTTGAGACTTTTTATATTCTTGGCATTGAAAGTGTAAATTAAACCATAAAGTTTATATATTAACAAGAAAGCAAATAATAGTGAATCGAATTTTGCAGCCAATTATTTTAATAATTGAATTAATGAATGCACTTTCCTCTACAAATGATGGCAATTAAATAACTTAATTCATTTAATAACGAAATCATTGAAAAGATATACAATTTTTTTAAAAAATATATCTTAACTTAAATGACAATTTTAATGTTAAGCAGGTGGCATTCAGATATATATGAAATGGAATTCCATTAACATTTGAGGTAGGTTAACATGACAAATTTCAATCCACTTAGAATTCCAGAAGCAGATTCTTTGTCTCCCTTTCTCTCTGCCATCGGCTTATCTGTCCGTTATCCATCTGGGGTAAGCGCCCACACAATTACAAGCGGATGGTGCACGCCCCTCCCTCCCGCTTGGCCCGGCGACAGAACGCCTCCCATTTCCAAATCGTATTATAAGTAAATATGTATGTATTTAGTCGACACACACAAAAAAAAAAAAAGAAAAGAGAAATGAATAAAGAAAAAGGATTACAAGGATAAATTGCTGAGCCTGATTAGTTCACGTTGACACGTTCCAGGGAGCGGAGTGGCACAGAACATTTAATAAACGCTTCGCCCATCCTCATAATTGTTAAATTGTGATTGTGTAGAGAGCAGTGTATTTATGATGTGGAAGTGTACGCACACACACACACACACACACACACACACACGCATACACACATCGTTTCGAACAAAGCACATTTGGCGAAGGCGGCTTCAGAGGCTGGACGGGTGTGGCAGCGTACGCGAGTGCGAGAATGATCCTGGTGCAAGGACAAGAACGAGCACGAGCACGAGAACGAGGACGAGGACGAGGACAAGGATGAGGAGAACGATGACGATGACGAGGTGCAAAACTATGGGACCAGCTGGGTGTACGCCCAGTGGCTGGCTGGCAGCCGGCCCATTTCTGGCGCGCGTTTTGCATTTGTGCAGCGATTCATTTGGCGGGCGGGCGTGTCACGCCCCCATATGTGAATATATATGTGTGTGTGTGTGTGTGTGCTTGTATGTATGTATGTAGGACAAACGCGCTGCCTGTCACATGTCAAACCGGAAGTGTGCAAAAATTAACTGAGAAAAAAAAAGGAAAACCAAACAAAACAAAAAAAAGGGGCGCAGGCGAGCGAGATTTGCTTACTCTATTTCTCACTCCTATATTTACCTCTCACTCTCTCTCTCTCTCCTTTTCTCTGTTCCACTCACACACTCTCTGTCTGTTAGTGTGTGTGTGTGTGTGTTTTGTTGTAATTACGTCTGCGCAGTTGGCTACTAGAGGATTTTCCATCTAGCACCCTTTTGACGCCTGCAACGACAATGCACTAATATAATTATAGAGCCGGCCCGGACCGGCTCTGCCCAACCCCGGAAGCGCTTTCATCAGCACCCAAATATCCTAAGCATCCTGGACGGGGTGCCAAAGCTTTGTGCGCCTGCGCTCCTGCTGCTCACGTTGAGAGCGGAAGTCAAGTTGTAGTCCTTGATGGATGGGCCTCCGAATGCATGATGGCACATGCCGAAAATCAACTATGAATCTGCCGCATCGCAATCTTGCCATCTCTCTCAGTGTGTGTGTGTGTGTGTACAACGTGTTATTATCAAAACAATGCGCGAGTATCGGTTTTCACGCATCCTGTGGAGAGACCAGCTCCTAGCTCTTTGGACTCTGCACCCAATCCTTGGCTGCAGCTGCTTGAATTCGAGTGTGTTTTTGTTGTTGGCTTGTGCGTCCTCTTCAAAAAAAAAGTCCCCTACCGAATATACACAGTTGCCAGTTGCCATATAATTTGATTTAGGAATTTTAAATTATTACTACAAAATATTGCGTCATTGTTTGCTATTCTTAAAACTACAAAGATCGATTATCTCCACCCCAGGCTAAAGCAGCAAGCCAAGCAGCACGTGTGAATCCTAGCTTCCTCTCACTCTATTCCCCTCTCTTTCTCTCTCTCTCGCTCTCCCTCTCTCGCTCTCCCTCTCTCTTTCTCACTCACAATTGTGTGCTTACTGTGTGATGAATGACCTTAGAAGAGTTGGTTTGCCACTTAAATTGTTATTGGGCTCTTAAAAAATAGATTCACATTCCATTAAAATTATTGACGTATATCAATTAATGACTGATTTCTTTTATAAACAATATATAAGTACATACATATATATGTATACATATATATTCATTTGATTTCTGATATACAGATTTGTAACTCGATTTTTTAATAGAGAAATTAGCGCAAAATCAGTTTAATTATTCAAAATATTTTACGAACATGAAAATAATTCATGAAATTTGCTTTATTGTGACAAAGCCGGACTTTTTCCGAGACGCATCCAATTTATAGATATTATGTTATTATTTCAATGTAACATTTATGTATTAAATTTATAATTGCATATTACAAATTTTAAACTAAATTTGTATTTATAATAATTTTTAACAATTTTATGGTGCATATGTCACTAAATTAAATAAATGTAATTAGTAATAAATTCACAAAAAGTACATAACGAAATTGATGTGCCAAATAAATGAAAAAAATCTATTATTTTTATTAAATGCTTAAAAAGAACTGATTAAATATTAAAATGCAATGCAAAAGCAAAGATGACATGGCTAAAACAAAATAATAAAGTTCCAAAGTCAAAGTATTTATTTAGGCTGCTTAGGCAGATAAATCCTTTGATTTGTCTATATATATATATATATATATATATATATATATATATATATATCACGTTCATCTAAAGAATATGGAGATTCCATTTAATGGCACAAATAGTTATCTATCTAGTACTATCTGTGTCCAGTGCAGCACGAAGCAACACAACGAAATTGCTGGCAAATGTGAAAAAATCAGTAGCAGCAACACAAAAATACCAACCACAACAGCAACAACAACAACAACAAAAGCAATATCAACAGCAACAACAACCAGTTGCAATAAGTAACAATTTCCACGAATACCGGAGCTTAATAACACAACAAAATGCATTTAATAAGCAACTGCAAATGGCAAACTGGCAAATTCAAACTGAGCTGCACTGAAATGAACTGAACTGAACTGGTAGAGCAAGTGCAGCAAAAATCGAGAAGAGTGGCGAAATCGGTTGATTGTGGTATACGAGTAAAACTGGGGAGGTTGCAAGACCGGGAAGACTGGGCAAGAAACGGGAGCTGGTTGAAGCAGCCGTGCCCAATGCGAATGTGCGATGATCGTTTCCTGTCGATAAGATGCCCCTAATAACAATTTTTGCTAGCCTCCAATGCAAACCTGGAGCCACAGGCACAGCCACATTCACATCCACAGCCCCATCCACAGCCCCATCCACAGCCCCATCCACAGCCCCATCCACAGCCACAGCCAGGGCCAAGTCCGAGCACAAGCCGGTTGCCGAGAGCCTGCAGCTTATAATCACGACCAACGGCAGCAACAATCGCGCAAATTATCATAAAATTTGAATAACAACAGCCCAGCGCCAATAAATACAATCTCAAAACGAAGCACCAATGCTCTACAGATGCTCATATATCATTCGTAAAAATTACAAATAAATATATATATAGTATATATAATATAATGATACTAAATGAAGATTAGTCACATTTTATTAAAGCCAGCGTAGTATTTGAATATAGTTGTATCCGATTTTTACAGATACATACTGAGATGGGTCCAAGAAACACAGGAAAAAACGCAAAAAAAAAATTGAGATATAACTAAAAAATTGTATAATTGAAAATATATAAATTAATAGCTTTGTCTCGTATTGTTCGCTTGCAAATATAATTAAAAATAATTTTAAAAAAAAAACTTGATCTCAAATACAATTTTGTAATAACTATGGAAATAGTGTATATATATATATATATATTGGAATATATGTACAGAAATGAGAATAAACGATATAAAAAAAGAATAATTGGTGCAATGTATTTATAACTTGCCACACGCAGCAAGTGCGTTAGGTGCAAGTCGAATGAGGGATTCAGTGTATCCTTTGATGTGAGTGTGTTTTTTTGAGCAAAAGGCAACTCTTTGCAATGGCTGCCTTATGTGTAACAACAGAAGTCGTCGAGAGTCGTTGCGTCGCATCTTGCCAGAAATAACCCGATGCCAGTAACAAATGGCAACCAGTTTACTGCCACAAGCAAACAATGCAATGGCCTGGATCCACGGGCAGCAGGCAGCAGGCAGCAGGCGGCAGGCGGCAGATAGCTGCAGCGGCGGGGAGTGGCTCCGCTTGGTTTGCATGCCACAAGCAAATAAAACGCAAATACACGCACAAAATGGTAAACAGCAACAGCAGCAACAACAACAACAGCAGCAACAGCAACAACAACAGCAACAACAAATAACTAACAACAACATCGCGACAACTTTGGCGGCCATTGCGCTGGCTTCGACGTCGACGGCGGCTGCGCAATGGCGACGACTGCAACTTTGGGCTTGCCAAGCCAAAAGTGGTCGTCGTCGTCGTCGTTACTGTTGTCTGCCTGGCCTGGCTTGGTTTGGTTTGGTTTGGCTGCTTGCTGGGCTTGCGTGCCAAGTGGCAATCAGTCACATTGAAGGCGTTGTCCATTTTTTTTTTTTTTTTTTGTCCGAAACCGCAGCGTCGTTTTTGCCTTCTTCTCTCCAATCGCAAAACGTTGCTCGCTGTTGCGTTTCAGCTTTTGCCTCTCTCTCTCTCTCTCTCTCTCTCTCTCTCTCTGTCTCTCTCGCTCTCTCTCCGTCTGCCTCCCCCATGCGCTGCTTTTCTAGCTGTAGCTCGTTCTCTTTCTCATCATCAACGATTGTTGCCATTTTGAACGTAACTGGGGCCGTAGATTCCGAAACCGAGACCGCAACCGAGACCGCAACCGAGCCCGAAACCGAAACCGAACCCAAGCTCAAACCCGAACCCGAACCCATGCGCCAGCCCGAACACGATTCGCAGCCCGAGAGTGAAATGCGTCATTTCAAGAAAGCCAAATACACATTAAAAAAAATAAAAAAAAAAAGAAGAAGAAGCAACAACAGCAGGTTATAATAATAATAAGTCCAATTATAGTTTGAATGTTGATTAGTGGCTTATTTCGCTGCTGCTCTACACTTTTCCTTCGCATTTCTTTCGTTTGGTTAGTCGTTGACGGTTTGGTTTAAGTGGCTGCAACACTCATGTTATCAGTTGGCCACACTCAATACATAATTATGTATCTGATTGAATGGCTGCTGCTGTTGCTGCTGCTGCCGGTTACTGTTTAAACCCGCAGTGCCTAAGTGATTGAATGGCGTGGCGAAAAGGCGATCGTGGTCAGAACCAGACCAGATTCCCACCAAATCTGAATCTGACACGTATGGCTAAAACCATGTAGCCATGTCTCCAAATGGTGAATAGTGCTTTAAAAATAGTTAAGATTAGTTTAGTTGGTTTTTATTATCTTATTTTGCTTCAAGGTATTCCAAATTATTCTTACACATTTAACAAATTGAATAAATAAATGTATTAAATGTTGAAATAAAATTGAATAAACTTAATAGATTTAAAGTTGGACTTTGATATTTTTTTAACTTTTTTTTAAATATGTTACTTAAAATTTCAAAAAGATTTTTCATAATTTTTTAATTTTTTTTTAAATATATTACTTAAAATTTCAAAAAAGTTTTTTACACATACATAATTCTAATTTAAAAAAAAAAAAAACCGAAAATCTGATTGCCGAAATTCGAATTAATTTTTATTGACAAGTTTGGGTCAAGTGCATTCAAAGTCGACCATCAGACTGAAAAATGCTCTGTTAGAGTCGAACTCTACTTCGTCATTATTGGCTCGGCCATCCAATGGTGCACTGGTGTCAATTAAAAGGTGTGGAAAATGTTGACTTAACATGCAAAACAACAATTTAAATCTGCCGTGCTGGACAACCCCACAGATGGTGGTCCGGGAAAGGACGGCAATTGGAATTGGTATGGAGTGGCGTTATGCCTCTCACTGTTCCTGCACAACACACACACACACACACATACATACTAAATTTTCATTTTTTGTGCAATGTTTTGTTTGGTTTTTGTTTTGTTTTGGCTTGGCCATAATTGGAACATTTCATTAATGATCATGCACCGGACGGGAAATGCAGCCACAAAAAGGGGGCGACAAAAGTCAAAAGAAGAAATTGCATGCGATTGTGCAAATTGCTTGACGATTCAGAAAGAGAAGGCAACGTGGCCACAAAAAAAAAATTACAATTCGCTGCTGCTGCTGCTGCTGGAAAAGTCGCACAACAACAACAACAACGACAACAAAAAAGAAAAACGACAACAGCAACTGCAAAATGGCGCGCGTGTTTTCCACGAAAGTAATTAAAGCAAGAGAGAGCAGAATGTGGCCTGGTTTGGGAGCTGCAAGTGGAAGCTTGAGGTGTAGCTGAAACCGGAGCTGGTGGTGTTGTTGGTGTAACGTAGCTGGACTTATTACTTGGAGCTGTGACTCCTTTTGGCTTTAAGTGGGGTTACAGTGCTACAGCTACCGGTCTTGCATTTGCTTTGCTTTTGTTTTTACTTTTGCTTTGCGTTTCGTTTCGGGCCACTTTACATGGCCAAGCACCAAACCCATCCCACAGCTCTTTGCAAATTTGTTGGCCATTTTAATGGCCGTCATCGTCGTCGTCGTCGTCGTCGTCGTTTGGGGTGTTCAACCAACTGCAATTATGGTGCGCTGTATATATTTTTTGCTCTTGCTGCCGTTTTTGTGTTTTTTTTTTCTTCTTTTTTTTTTTTTTTTCTTTTCCTTAGCGCAATAATTTGCCTCTCTGTACATTAAATGAATTTAATGAATGCGGTCCTATTAACTTTTTTGCTCTGCCGTCGCGTCGTCAGAGCCGCTGGTTTTTCTACAACTGCAAACTTGTTGTTCTTGTTGTTGTTGCTGTTGTTGTTGTTGTTGTTGTTGTTGTTGCTGTTGTTGTTGTTGCTGTTGCTGTTGTTGCTGCTGCTGCTATTGTTACTAATAATAAAAGCAGCCGCTGTTGCCGGCATCTGAATTTCAAATTCAGCTTCAATTTAATTTTTATTGCCGCATTTTTGATGTTTCACAAAAATATGAATGTGTTCTCTGAAAATTGTTGGCTTCCACGTCAACGTCGAAACTTTATTATTATTTATTATAATTTTGTTTTTGCAGTGTATGCTCAGTTTGGCCGGCTCCTGCGGCGGCTGCTCTAATTGCTTTTCAAAATGGTGGCTCCATGTTTATGCGCCATTTCCAGTGGCATCAATGTAAAAAAAACAAAGCTGGAGAGGAGGAGAGACATCCAATTACTTCACTGAAATCTACGAAAGCATCATCAAACTTTTTATGTATTTGATAATGAAAATAATTATTAATAAAACAATCCGCGCCAAAAACCAATTACATATTTTCTTGCTACATAGACATATTTTTTAAATTATTACTTTTTGTCAAAAAACAAACAAACAGGAATACGCTCTACTGTTTCTAATCTTAAATGAATGAATGAATTTTAACTTCAACTAAAGTTTATAATTGAAATGAATAATGTGTTTTTCAATATGAGAAGTAAAAAGACATTTTGCATTTTGTACTCGATTGTATTCTGAAGTCGTTGGCCTGCTTGATTACAAAATGCTAACTGGTTAAAATAAAATGCACTCATATACAGATATTACAACTTGAAGTATGGCAAACATCAAATACCCGTGACTGTCATGCAAACTGCAACCACTGGTGTGAAGGGCACATCCCCCCACAGATCCCGGTGCAGTTGCATCTGCTACAAAATTACATGTTGCAGCAAATACCGCAAACAAAAAACCCAAAAAAAAAAAAAAACAGAAAAAGAATAAAAAGCGAAACAGAAAATTGAATATATTAAAAGTAAAAGAAAAGACAAACTACAAAATAGTATAAGAACAACAAGGGTACTCCTCAAAAAGCAAGCGGAAATAACTAATGCTTGAAAAAAAAAATAAACAAAAGATCGTCAAGGAGTTGCTGCTGAGGAGCAAGGAGACGAGACGGGATGAAACGTTGCAAGAGAAATTGAATGGAATAGCAAAGGTGCGATAAACTCAAAGACACACCAAAAAATAGCCATGCATTTCTACATGTATATAAATTATTAAAAAAATATATATATATATGTGTGTGTAGTATATAGCGTCATTGTTATGGAAAGATCTGACACCGGAACGAGTCCGATCACAGAAAAATATCCGTTTATATGTACATACGTAAATCGAGAAATGTGGGCGTTGCCCTCGGGACTCCCCTTGCCACACGGCTGAAATGGAAATCGTAATAAACGCACAAATAATCATAAAAAATGAAACTGTGCTGGGAAAACAATATTTAAAAAAATAACATTTGGCACACACACACACACACACACACAGATCGAAAACTGTTGGTGGAAATGAAAATTGAAACCACCCCTTAGGTTGCTGCAGAGACTGAGGTTGACCCCGTACCCGTCCCCGTCCCCGTCCCCGTCCCCGTCCCTGTTTTTATTTCTGTTTCTGTTCCCCTTGGTGCACCCTAAAAATGGCATCATAAAAGAATTATAAATACTTATTAGATGTGTCAGTTTGTGAATGCAAGTTCAACTATTTATCCATCTCTGTCTATCACCTTCGATGGCTACTTCCGCCAGCACGTGACCCGATCCTCCATCCAGCATCCTGACCAGTGCCCAAGCATTTCCCCCAGCCTCTCCTAGATGCCCGCCCGTCGTCTCGCCACAATTATCACATTAAACCATTATCACCGCAGGATATAAATCAGGCAGCCACATTTTGAATCACACAGCAAATGGGCTAATCTTCTAGATCCACTTGGGGTCTTCCTATCTGTAGCAGTAGGAAAAGAGTTAAATAAACACAAAAAAAAAACAAATAAAAGAAAAGAAAAACATTTTAAACCTTTCGTAGTGATTTTAGTGATAATTGCAACAGTATCAATTTTAATCAGTGTTCAACTTAATAAACCGATTCCTCTTTTTGTGGAGACACTGATTTCCCCAACTAAGATCGCAACCCTGGAAAAGTCTAATATGAATTTACGCAAAATTTGTGCATGACAAGAATTTATCTGTTATATTAATTTTGGCTCGTTTATCTATTATAATAATTAAGCAACAGATTTGTTGTTCAATTAAAACCCTCAACTAAAATTTGCATATATAAGCTAAATAATGCTGTAAGAAAGAAAATATGTTTTTAACTTATCTAGAAAATATACACTTATTTCGTGAAAAGAAATTAACTTATTTTTTACTTATTACTTGACAAATTTACGATAAGTAAATAACATCAATCTGTGAAATTAATAATACAACAACTGATAAAGTATGAAATGAGAAGTATCCGCATAAATATTGGTTTGACTGTACTTTATGGACTAAATTCATAGATAGAACTCCGATTATTGTTTTCAGCACTCTGCTTAGAAATGTCCTACTAAATATTAGAATAAGGCTCAAAGCTTCTTTTTAAATCTTTAAATATTTTTACGTGCTTTAGAAACAAATATTTAAACTCAAATGAGAAATTCCCAAAAAGTCGTATTACATTTTATTAAAAGAATATGAAGTACGAACATAGAATATTTAAAGTATGAAAAATTATTATTTATGCTGTCCATTTGTGTATGAACAGTTGTGGCAATTGTTGTATTTGTTTTGGTTGTTTTGTTGATTAACCAAAAAAAAAAAAAAATATTGCATATTTTAAGCCATAATGAATAAAACACTTGTATAACAAACAAAATGAAATAAAAATATTAAAGTGTAGTTAAAATGTATTTTGTTGTTTTTATTATACATATATATGTGTGTGTGTGTGTGTGTGTGGGTGTGTACTACATAATTTGTATCTCCATAGAAGTCACTCATTGCATATTGTTTGTTAATTTGCGGCACTTAATTGCCTTTTATTATGCTTAATTATCACAAGCGAGATGAGCCATGGTGAACCATGTTGGCTGGGCGGAATAGTTGCTTAGTTGGATAGATGGGTAGCTGCTCCACCTTTGGCCTGCCCGCACAGCCATTGATATGGACATATCAGAGATGAGAACAGAGATAGAGAGAGAGAGAGAGAGACAGTAAGAGCGCTGCCGGCCGGCCTGAACGGAACGGAACGTTGTAAATTGTTGCGTATGCGGTCCATAAATTTCTATATATACTCACATACACACACATACACAGACACACACACACACACACACACACATACATACAATAATATTCCGCATGACATTGACTGTAATAGCTGCTTTTCATTGGCTTTGTAACCGCTTTTAATTTGCCAAATTAGCAACAAGCCTGAGAGCGTTGCCAATAGGGTACCCACGCAACGGACAGGCGGACGGGCGAACGGACGGATAGACGGACTGACTGACTAACTGACGGACTGACTGACTGGCTGACTAACTAACTAACTAACTATTCATACTCCAGCCCAGTATGGTTATAATTATACATGGCAACGCCTCGCATACAAAATGCTAATACTCGCATTATACTATTTTCAGCTTACTTTGTATTTGTATTTAATATTCGTTCTTATTAAGGCATGCGTTGATGTAACGCGGCGTGGGCGTGCCTCCAGGAGAATGATGAATATGAATATGAATATGATTGTGAGTGTGTGAGTGTGAGTATATTAGTGTGAATGTGCATGCATAACATGGAGTTTCAGTGAATTAAAGTTTGCTGCTTTTCCAGCTTGTTGCCCCAATTAATGAAAGTGTAGCCTCGCATTCAAAAGAAATGTGAAAATTTTCATATTTTATTGCCTCTAATTATAATACTGGTGGTCATAAATTTGCTTTCTTTCAGCTGCTGCCGCACTACGCAAAACACATGCATAAATATAGCATTTGGCCTCTTCGTGCGCCTCAAACATCCAATCGAAAGACTTAAGCAACAAACTTCAGCGAAAGCAAGTAAAATGTATGAAATTCAACCAATAACAACGACAACAAAATCCCTCAGAAATTTTAAAATATTGATCAAATATTTTATATAGTATAAGCCAAATATGTAACTATCAATAAGTTCGAAAATTTATTACCTGATAATTTGTTGAAGCGAAATAAATATTTGTTGTGTTTCTAAGAATTCCAGAACTTTTTGAAGTTGTTTTATTTTTATTTGAATTGCATTATTATATTGTCCAACAATTTAAGAAACAACTCTATCTGGTGTTATAGCCCTCCAATTATTCTAATATGTTTTTATGTTTTAAATGGCAAGTAATTGTTAAAAAAAATTATTTTTTATTAAGCTAATTGTTGCCAACAGGCCTCAAATTGCCGGCGAGAGTGTAAGTATGTATGTATGTTTATAGGTTTTGACCTTTAAGGTCGTCAATAAATGAACAGACCAAATGTCGTAATTCCAGCTAATCGAATTTAACATTGACACAGAATCAATAATCAATTATTCTACTTGAAAATTGTTTCTTAATATTAGATCTATATTAGTAAAGTAGAGCCGCAATTGGACTTAGTTTTAGAAGAAATATTCTCCCCTGTTTTCAATTAAACATATTGACAAGTAGTCCAGATGTCAGCATTGGGAATATTTCTATTAAATTTCACTTATTTTTGCATAGCTCATCATAATATTAAATTGCATTTTCTTTCAAATATTAAGCGCCTTTTATGTACAAAATATATATATATATATATAAAAGTGATATATATTTTATATTTATATAGTAAAAGCCTAAACTTAACAACATGGGCAAATTCTGAGAGCTACGTCATAATTATGATAATATATAAATAATTAATTGATTAATTATGAGTCAAGAAAATATGCACGAAAATAACTATTTCGTTACAGTTATTAACGATGAATTTTCCCCGATGCAGTTATTATAAAATTTGGTAAAATTCAAGCAGCGCTTTGAAAATTTTACGTTTTTATGTAAGCAGAGAATCTGCAATCTCTCAACTTTATGGATTGACTGTCAAAACAGACGTAATCTATTGATAAATATGCAATACTTTATATCCATTGCTAACCGTTTCGGTTTCAACTTAAATTAAAAACATATATCAAACTTGTGGTTTCCAACTTGTGCAGTCGTCAAACATCATGAATGAGGGGCAAACATATGCATACAAATATTTAAGTAGCTAACCAAAAACGATAAGAACCTGTGAGAAAACGTTTTGTGGTTTTCTAGCAAAAGAAGCAGAAGGAATCATTACAGTCCTACGACTGACGACTGACGACTGACACCACTCGAACAGCAGTTGGCCTGCTCCGCTTGCGATCCTTGAATTCCTGCTGCGGTTACACCACATATAAATTTCTAGACAAATGGAATTTTAAATGTTTCAAAACCGCAGTCCAAAAGAGGTCAAGCTAGCGTAAAATTATGATGAAACCTTCTAGCATGCATAGGATACATATATATATATATATATATATATATATATATATATGCATTTACGTATTTAAGTCATAACAGAAAGCAGACAAAACTGTTTTTGGACTACGGCGCTTCGACTCAGTTTTAATCGATATACAGGCTTCACAAATAGTATAAGTATGTGCACACACACACACACACACACATTATACACATTGCTACACAGCGTAGCGTACACTTACGCATAACGGTGCTTTTAATTTGAAGGAATCAATAAAATCAAATCAATAAGATCAAATCGCTGCTCTCTCAATATCTCTCTGTCTCTGTCTCTCCCCTCTCTCTCTCACTCTCTCTCTTTTCTGCCGCATTCTCATTTTTTTTTTTAGCTGTTCGCTTCTCTCTGTCTGTATTTAGGATCGTTTGGCAATCGATGGTTGCGTTTCAGTGTGCAATAAAGCTCATGATCGGTCCGCTAATTATGCGTAATTATTGATTATTGCGGGCTTTTCACTAAGCCGCCAAATTGCGAGTACGTGCGTCTGTCTGCGAAGTGACCTTGACTTGACCTTGACGCTGCTGATCACATTAGCGAAAAATTCAAAAAATGCTTTGCGGTCAGGCAGAAAAACCCAACAGCTAGTGCAATTAAGTTATTAATACAATTCGCTATATATTAATCAATTTGCATCATCTTTGAACTTTTTTCTGAGTTTAAGCATCAATCGGATGAGTAGCATCTTTCTTAGAAGTGTTGCTATTAACTGAAAATACTTTTATTTTTAGTTACCTATTTATAACAATTTATTTTTAAAGATACCTCGTAGTTTATTATGGCCGACTTTTTAATATTAAATAATGATGATGGCTTCAGTTGCAGATTCGGAATACAGGTTGGCTTCCATCATGGCTTATTGAGTGCGATTCTGTACCTCTTTGATGCTATCGGCTTTAGTGAAATCTTCACGGTTGAATTTTGTAAATAACCAATTTGATTTATAAACATTTAGTGGCAAATGTGATTTCTAAATAATAAAATTAATCTGTTATTGTTAAAGCTGTTGGTTACTGTTGTGCTTGTAGTGCAATTATTTAAGAATTCCGAATTTTATTTACGTACCTTTTAACATTTAAAGTGCGCGCGCAATTAGCGCCATCCATTGCCCGCGGGGCCAACTAACAAATTGCAAGGTAACACAAAGCTAAATGTTATGTTAGAATATCGAAAGTAGATGTGTATATGGCTGTGTCGCTTCACCGCTGGCGGCGCTTTGCCTGACAGCTGTTTACTCAAATACTCACATCTCCCTTGCTCTCTCTTTCAACAGCAGTCGGCAGCGTTGCTACTACTTTTATTTAATCTCGACCAGAAGCGGGACGGAATGTAAATATATAAAACTGACCATTACAAATTAATTGCGAATAATCCAATAATAATCGATATCCCTCAACAGATTTGCAGGTAAACATGCTGAATGCTTAATGCGGCCAGTCAGCAATCAACACAACGTTAAAATGTTAAGGTTATGTTGAATGATGTTGTGGCCAAAAATGGTAAAAAGCGACGCGACCACAAATTATTTCTATTGCAGCAACTGCAATAGCAACACAGCGCAACACAACAAATCAATATGCCACCTAAGAAGCATGAGGAACCCGAACGCAAGCCGCTCATCGGACGCATTGGGACGAATCTTCGCATCGGCATCGTAGGCGTGCCCAATGTGGGCAAGTCAACGTTCTTCAATGTGCTCACCGAGAGCGCTGCTCCAGCGGAGAATTTCCCCTTCTGCACCATTAAGCCCAATGAGAATAAGTATTACCAATTACCATATCTATACATATATATATATATATATATATATATATATTCATATACATATGTACATGATCATATATATATATATATATAATGCCGCAGGCAAATATTTATTGCAATAGCAATTTGCGTTGCCTTTTCGGATAATCATTGTAATCAATGGCATTTGAACAATTTTGTTGCTGTTGTTGCCAATGCCGCAGCTTCCAAGTGGGCGTGTTGCGTACCGTCTCTCAGGCAATGGCAATTTGTCGAATCTAGTTGCAGGCCATGATTCCAGTCGGCGGCAGCAGGAGCAGCAGCAGCAGCAGCTGCTTCGTATGCAAATTGCGCGCGAGTTTAAGTTGAGCGACTTCATTTTGTAGTCTGGCTGAGATGACTTGCGGCTTTTCACTGTGGTGATTGTAAAAAATTATACAAAATTGCGATGATTGGGCAAGAAGGACAGACAGACGGACGGATCGATCGATCGATCGATCGATCTCTCGATTGACCGCCAACAATTCCAAGCAAATTTCCCAAAAAAAAAAAAAAAACCCCAAACTAAAACTCAACTAACATGCTCTTTTCTCTCTTTCCCTCTCTCATCTGTGTGTGTCTCTGACTCTCTCTTTTGCATTACCCATACGTCGTGTGCACGTACCCGATCAGCGTTTCGACTACCTGGTGGAGTTCCACAAGCCAGCCAGGTGAGTGGCGTATTGAGTGTCAAATCGGAAATCGTTAACTGAATAATATGATACGTATTTATTTTCGCAGTGTTGTGCCGGCTTATCTCAATGTGGTCGATATTGCTGGGCTGGTCAAGGGTGCCGCCGAGGGGCAGGGGCTGGGTAATGACTTTCTTTCGCATATCAGTGCGTGTGATAGCATTTTCCATTTGTGCCGCGCCTTCGAGGACCCGGATGTGACACATGTGGAGGGTGAGGTGGATCCAGTGCGCGATTTGGAAATCATTGCGGAGGAGTTGCGTCTTAAGGATGAGGAGAAACTTTTGCAGTGCCTTGACAAGCTTGAGAAGGTTGTTGCCCGCGGCAGCGACAAGAAGCTCAAGCCCGAATACGATTCCATGCTGAAGATCAAGGAGATCTTGGTCGATCAGAAGCGTCACTTGCGCTTTGAGGATTGGAATGCACATGATGTAATCTATTTTGACAGCGTTCTTTTGCTTTTTTAGACAATTGCATTTGTTTCCGTTTCTGTTTCTGTTTTAGATTGAAACGTTGAACAAGTATTTGTTCTTAACTTCGAAGCCGGCCATTTATCTGGTCAATCTGTCGGACAAGGATTTCATACGTAAGAAGAACAAATGGCTGCCAAAGATCAAGGAGTGGATTGACAAACACGATCCGGGCGCACTCCTCATCCCCTTTTCGGGCGCATTCGAGCACACACTAATTGAAAAGGATCCGCTGGAGCGCAAGGCCTACGAGGAGGAGACGAAATGCAAGAGCCAGCTGGAGAAGATCATTGTTACGGGCTATAAGGCACTGCAACTGGAATATTTCTTCACTGCTGGACCCGATGAGGTCAAGGCCTGGACAATACAAAAGGGCACCAAAGCGCCACAGGCCGCTGGACGCATTCACACCGATTTCGAGAAGGGCTTCATTATGGCCGAGGTAATGCATTTTGAGGATTTCAAGGCGGAGGGCAGCGAAGTGGCCGCCAAGGCAGCCGGCAAATATCGCCAGCAGGGTCGCAACTATACCGTCGAGGATGGCGATATCATCTTCTTCAAGTTTAACGCCGGCGCCGGTCTGAAGGATGCCAAGAAGAAATGATACCGTCTTGTCGCCTACATCATCATGTGGACCATCCTTTACATGAATTTAATTTTATACTCACAACTCTTTCGCTTCGCTTGATACGCTTCTTTAATATCACCCAATTTTTGTACTTTTTTGACCGAGGCGGAAATGCATTTGTGTTTTTTTTTTTTTGTATGCTTCATAAAAATGAATTTTATGTTTCTAATTTCATTGTTATTAGAAATACCAGCGCTGTGCTTTGGAGAGTAAAATAATTGTTATAGTATACAAAATAGACTTGAGTCTTTTGCAAAGGGAAGGATTGGTGAGTGTTTCGTCTTCCAGGTTAAAGAGATCGTGTGAGCAGTTCTTTTGAAGAAAAAAATTACACACAATTTAGGTGGACAAAAACCTTGGAAAGTGCAAAGGCGAATGTCTCCAAAGATTATCAAAGCCAAAGTCACCTATATATAACTTCCTATTATTCTCTCTCTCTAAAATTGTTAAATGAATAAATCCCGTAATTGGAGATGATCTGTATTTAGTTTATTATTATTTATTGTTGGATTAGATTAGATTGGAAACTCATCTATTTAAAATTAGCACTATTCGATTTTATGATAGTTGACGAACCGCAAAAGTATGTTTTATTCACAGACTGAATAAATACGCAAGAATAACCTAGGCGACAAATGCTACCTCGACTCGATGGCTAAAATCCAGTTCCTGCAACCTAGCTGATCTCGTCCAAGATGCGAATATCTCCCGCATCATTAGCGAGCAGTTTGCTTAAGGTGCCAAAATACAAATATATGACTTAACCTAAAACATTTAAATTTAAAAACTAAGATTCCACATGGATTCAATTAAATTGTAATATTCTTAATCAAATAATATAATTAATAAATAATGCATTTTATTGGAGTTTAAATAAATAAATGCCCCATGGAAGAAAGTATTTTCTGTGTGCTCCTAAAAGTATGCAGCAGAAATTTAACCAAAATGTTTTTAAGCTATAGAAATATAGAAAATAGTCTATGAGTATCCCGATGTTTTTTGGTTCAAGAAGGTTTATTGGCTTGTTGATTCGAAAAGGACAAAAGTCCTTGGAGCAGCTGTTACGAAATTATTTTATTTTAATAAAAATAAAGAATTTTTTCATTTTCGATTCATATTGTTTACTTTGCGGGTGATATTTTTTTACGTGTTTGGTGTCTTAAATAACTGCAAAATCCTAAAATTTAGTTGGATAGAGTTGTTCCATGTGATTCTGATGCATTATGTCCATCCAAAAAGTGACGAGGACTTTGCAGACGGCAAATTGTGAATTGATTTGTTTTTCTGCGTGCCCCTAAAAGTATGCATATATTTTTATTCCGATAAATTCAATCAGAAAAAAACTTGGTACGACAAGTTTTTGTTTATTTGATTTGTTTTGTCATTGTGCTCGAGTTAAAAATGCATATTTAAACTTATCGTATAAATTTAAATTGTCTTGGTCAGGGGACTACATGTTTTGCAATTAGGAATAATCACTGGTGTCCCATATCAGATCAATTATCATGGGTTGAACAATTCAAGTGTAAGCTGAAAAACGCTCAACTATTAATAGAGTCCATGTCTGTCTTCAGTGCGAATGCTTGGTTTGCCGGCAAAGTTTTTAATCTACTTGCCACAGCAACTAAGACATTAAGCACCTATGTTAAGAGTAGCTAATGCCGGCCCCGTAGCCGCATGCCACACGACTGGTGTGGAGGAAGTGGTTCGGTCGTTGATGTGGTCTGATTTTGTGGAGGGGTGAGGTGAGGTGAGGTATGCTTAAATGCAGCGGCAAAGCGGACAAAATGCGAGGGATGCAAGTGTTGGAGGGGAACGGCATCTTTCGTTGGTCTCCAGTTTCAAGTTCCTGAGCACATAATTTGGCTTACCACATTGCCAAACAAACACATTCAAACATACACACGAATTTATACACACTAAAATATGTACACTGATAAAAATGATATCGGCACAATATGTAGAAAACCAATCTTCTTTTGAATTCAATTGCAGCTTATCTTCAAATCACAATGAAAATTTATTTGAATTCAGAGTCATCATTTTTAGATTCCAAGGTGGTTTAAGAAAATAAATATATACAGAAAAATTCAAACATGTTTTGATGTGTACACAAAATTTGTTAGTTATATAATATATATAATTTAATTTTATGTATACGAAAACAGCCATAGAATAATTTTTATTTTGCTTCACTAATAAATAAAATATTAGGGTTTCCATTTCGACATTTGAGAAATATATTTCCGAAACAAAGGAAACATGAAAAATATACGAACAACTTTATTTTTATTTATTAAAAATTGAAGTCGAGTATTTTAAAATTATATTTACCAGTCAGAACAACATCCAAATTATTAGTCAATTTTTATTTTATATGGTAAAATTTTTCTTCATGTATATTCTCGGAAAACACGCACCAGCTGCCTCTTCCCTAACACCTCAATACACCTTCTTGTTTGTTGGCATACAAGCACACAAAAAGACTTTGTGAATGTTCTTGTGTTGTTAATCTTAAGAAAGTTTTCTCGGCAATCTGCACAGTGGCCAAAAAGCACAACTTTTGTGCCAAAACAAAGTAATTATCTAATACTTGAGTAAAATGTCGATTTTAAAACTGCAATGTTAGAAAATAGCTGTTACGCAATAAATAGAAACATTTTATGAATTCGCAGAGTAAAACTTTGAGTTCAAACACTTTTGCGAACATTTATTTTCTTAATACTTATTTAAGATTAATTGATTTTAGAAATTGTTTGAGATTTCAAATGTATGCAATTTGCTTTAATATTTCGTACACAGTACGAGTTTTGAATACATAGTGTGTCACATTGAATGAAATATTTGTGTATTCATTTTTCAAATGCAGCTCAATGGAATAGTTAAAAATGCAATTTAATGGACACTTTTCCACGGTGCTTTATAAATGCATCCTTTGCCACTGTTGGACAAAAGTTTTGCGTGTGGCCCAAAACAAGCCAACTTTTCATATGAAATGTGCCAAATTACATATAGACACAGATACATGTGTGTACACACTCACGTGTGTGTATGTGTGTGTGTGTGTGTGTGCAAACATTTCAAGACACAAGCCGATAAAAATATTTAGAATGTTTTATTAACTCAACGCATAGCAGGGCTAAAAAACGTAAAAGATCTGAAAATGCAATTGCGTGGAGTTTCTGCAGTTAATTAAAGTGTAATGCCTGCAAGCTTTTACTATTCTATTTGTATGTGTGTGTGTGTGTTAGTGTGTGTTTGTGTGTGTTTGTGTGTGTGTTTGTCTGTGTGCTTGTGTGTGTCTACGTGCTGCACTGTGTGTACTTGGACCCGGCCAACATTGACAAGGCCATCAAAGGCACATGAAATATGGCCACTAAACTGAACGCATCAAAATGGCCATAAGCAAAATAGGCAAAATGCCCAAGAGCCGTCAACAAAGAGGCCAACACAAATCATAAAGAACATAGCAAAAATAAGCAAATATATGAAAAACTATTCAGTTCGAAGCATAAATGCTCTATGCAAATTCGATTTAACATTTCGATTTATATAAAATAGTTTGTTCAAATAATTGTATGATGGAAAATTAATTTTATTTCATTTTTGAATATATTATTTTTTACAAATTACGCTTGTAGTCGATAAAGCTGAGATATATTCATATTATTCATTTTATAAATTTTAACATTCTTCAGATAACTTTATTTTTCCTGTTATTTATTTTAGAGTGTTAAATTAAGGAATTTATTAATTTAGAGTGTAATGCTAGTAATGGTTAGATATTATTGTTTTCCAAATTTGATTTTATTAATTTTTATTCTATTATTTTTGTTATATTTTTTCTATATAATCTTTTTCCACTTAAAAAGCTGTTTGTGCCATTTGTCAAGGTGTGTCATGTTTAAGACAAAATTAGTAGCTTAAATGCGAATGCAAATCGCAATAAATCAAAGTCTCAACTCACTGACCCCAACACAAAAACAAGATTCTAAAAGCAGTTGTCAAACTATTCAAGGATATGTCAAAATGTCGAATTTGATAAGACAACTTATTCGGTGATTATGACATAAGTAGAGCAAACTATGAGATGTATTTTCTGTGTATTACAGTGCACTTAGGTATTATGGACAAAAAAAAGTGAATTCTTTTTAAATTGCAACTGATGGGAATATAAATTGCCATTGGCTATTTGGTCACACAAATGGCCTAATATTATTCCGGATTAAATGACATAAATTGTCTTTAGACTAAATGCTGTCAGATATAAGTAAAACTATGAAAAGCATTTCAGCTACACACACACACACACACACACATTCCATTGATAATTGATGATTATTTTGAGCAATGGCTAATAGATGTGAATCTGTGCATCTTATTTAGAGTATGCGGATGCGTTGCAAAGTGTTCAAAAAAATTGATGGCATCCAGAACAGAGTGTTTGGCCAGATGGAAATGCAAACGCAGCAATCGTTTTGTTTGCTTGCCTTGCCGTTTGTCAAACAGCATTCATACACTCAATTCAAAAATGCATTCAATTCAATTGAAAAATGGCTCTGAATATTTGACGTATGGCATGGCATGGATTGTGGGTGGCCGGGTTGGGCAGGGGGTTGGGGTGATTAAGGGGAGCAGCAGCTGTCACAGGCAGACAGCCAATGTCGGGCATCGATGGGCGTTGGTTTTTCCCCCACCCGCCCCCACCCCCTCGAACAGGGTGTTGGGCGTCGTCAGGGAAGCGTCTACAAAACGTCAGCGTTGGTGGCCAGCAAAGCGTTAAAAATTACTGTCATAAATTAATGAGCGACGCGCGATTAAGTGACGCCTCAAAATTGAATTGAATTTCGCTGAATTTCGCTGAATTGCGCTCATTATTCATTTACAGACGCTTTGGCAGCTTCTTGACTTCTGATTTGCTGCCTCTGCCGACTGACCTCTTTAATTGCACATCAAAAAAAAGTAAATGGCAATGTTTTAAAAATATCAAAAAAAAAAAAAAAATTTATATCGTCCATAGACAATGCACATATAAAAGCTTTAACCTGCTTGCAGCTTTCCTGCATCAGCAAATGCCTAATCCCAAAATATCAAATCTAGGCATAAACGTGACAATAATACAAATCAGTAGATTGCGTTTCCAACGATGGCGATTTGGTCGATTTGGTCGATTTGGAATTGATGCCGGCATCGGTTTTGCAGTCGGTGGTGTCATCGGTGTCATCGTCAGCGTCGACATCAACGTAATGCATCATGTGGCGACAGCGTAAAACGTTTGGAGTCTAGGATTAGGAGGCAAGCAATGCCAAAAGTGCACACAGACATGGCAACAGAGACATGCAGAGATAGATAGAGAGAGAGAGAGAGAGAGAGAGAAGAGAGAGAGAGAGAGAGCGGCAGTGCAAGTCCAACAAGACTGACTGCGAAAACGTGACATTCGTGAAAACAAAGCGTGTAATTGCAATGCCAGCTGCTGAAACATTTAAACAGCTAATTAAGGATCCATGGCAGGAGCAGGAAAAGGAGCAGAAGCAGAAGCAGAAGCAGGCAATGGCAATGGCAATGGCTAAGCCAGGTAGGAACAACACAAAACAAGCAGGCTTAAATCGCATTGGCCTAGAATTACAAATATGCATTAGTTATTTTGTCTGGACATGAAAAAGGTATATACATATATATATATATATATATATATATATATATAGAATATATATATATATGAATGTCAACAGATGTCTGTGATAAGAGTTGCATGAAACTTTCTCAATTAAATAGGAAACAATGTTGAACCTTTTTTTTGTGCTAATTCTTAATTCTACATTTAAAGTTGAAGAACTTTAAAATTCTTGGCATTTGCGAAACAATGTGGAAATGTAGGTGGCTCTTGGATGTACTTAAATTTAATTTGGTGACCATGATGATCATTTCTGTTTACATTTCTAAATGCTAAAAGTTTCCCTGAATGTGTGCAACAAACAATTGCAGCAGTTGCAGCTTTTGCTGGCGTTGCAGCACATTGCAGCACTTGCAGCACATTGCAGCACTTGCAGCACTTGCAGCACTTGCAACACATTGCTCAAAGAGGCCCAGTGCAATCATCTTAGAGAGTGTCCCTTAAGCGTGTGTGTATTCCTTTTCGGCCGCATTTGACAGGTGTGGCCCACATGCATGTTTTGAGTAATTAAATTCGAAAGGCTCCACACTGCCTTCAAAGGAGGAAGTCTTACAAAAGGCTCGGTCAAAACAACGAGATACGCAAATCGCCGAAAGTGTGCCACGCAGTTCAATGGTGACCAGGACCAGGACAGGAGCAGAGCAGAACGTTGCATGTGGAAAACAATGCATTATGGCAATATTCCACAGTGTGCCCTGTGCCCTGTGCCCTGTGCTGAATGCTGTGAAAAGCGAATAAACAAGTGCACGTATGCCGGAAAACGTGTTCATTTCCGGTGTCCATATCGCCGGGACCCCATTTGGCCGTTGAGCAACAATGGATGAAATAAGACATTTTTTGAACACAAAATAAATATTGCACAATATTCATAAATATATTTCATAAATATGTTTCCATCTTTAATGGAAATCATTATTCGTTGCTCAAGCAATTTAATGATTTAATTTTTCACGAAAATAAATCCATTTTCTAGGAACATAAAATAATAGCTGATTCATTAAGGGTTTACGATTATCTGAAGGTTAATTTTTGTTTGCTCTGAGTTTTTAAAACGAAAGTAAGTTTTTTGCCACAAATTGTGTAATTTTTTTACACAGTGCATAACGGTACAGCGGCAGCAGCATCGTCATCACCTGCCGTGATGGAAAATCGAGACCCCAAAGCGTTGCCGCAGTGAGCATGCCGATGGGATCTCTCCCTCTCCCTCTCTCTCTCTCTCTCGCTCTCTCTTTCTCTCTTTCTACCAATCCCTATGTGCTCTGCGTTTGCCTTCACACAAGGACAGTCGACATCATAATAAAAAAGGCAAACAAACTTGTTGGCAATACATTTCGAAGAATGCTGTCCAACACTCTTTCAGCAATGCGGCATGGTGGCATGTGGCAACAAGTTGGCATAATACACATTTAGATAAGCATATTTGTTGTCTGACCATAATAGTCGGTATATATAATAAATATACTCGATCCATTTTTTTTTTATTTTCAATTTTATTTGTGCTGCCTTTTTTTTTAAATTATTTCTTATATTCAAGAGGAATTTTTTGTTTGTTTTGATTTGTCTGCTTGTATAAGAAAAAAATTCCAGTGGATTTACATATTCAAAGGCGTTATGAAAACTATTCCCAGGCTTATTGCGGGTTTTCATTATCTGTATAAATATATATGTTCAAATTGGACTCTTTTCTATATATGTTTCATATGGTAAATTGACTTTTATTTTTGGTGACAGTTTCTTCATATAAGAAAAAAATGTGTTTAAGCAAAAAAAAAAAAACTTCATTGGCTTGTCTATATGTGTACAAAAAAAAAAGAAAGAAAAAATAATATGAATATCTAAATATTCTCCGAATTATGTTTGATATGGCTTCTAATTCGCAGACCCAACTTATTTTCATATACCAAAGTTCAACAAACTTACATTAATTTGGAAAAACTTTCTGCCAACTGCCAACATTGTTCGATGGAATGGAGAACACTTGAAAAGTGAATTGTGAGATTGTTATGTTTTTTTTTTTTTGTTTTTATGAATAGAATCTTGTGTGCAGGCCAAAACAGAATAATGACATTGAGATTGTTGTGTCTTACATAATCATCGAATTCGCATCGCTGCTAAAAAAATGATTTGTAAAAGTCTCGTGTTTTCAAAAGCTTCATTTTTATAGTCTAGCATTACGGGACAACAATATCAGTGAAGGGTGTTTTTTTTTTTTTTTTGCTTTTTTTTTTTGCTTAACTTTTTCGGCACCAGACGGTATTTATTCCTCCTGGCCTTAATGTGAACGTCAGACGTCGGCATCTGGCGCCTTATGATTTAATAAAGTTGCAAGTGTGTGCGCATCCTTCTGTGAGTGTCGCAGCTTCACATCCACATCCACAGCCACAGCCACATTCACATCCACATCATCAAGGAGACGCAGCAACGCCGAGCATGCTGCCCTGTTACCCGGCTCCTTTTCAGCCAGCCATATTAACTGGCTCCGGCGCATGTTGTCGCAGAAAGTTGTCTATGGCACCGTTGTCGTCCTCGTCCTCGTCCTAGTCGTCCTCGTCGTCGTCGTAGTTGGCGGGTCATATTAAATTGTGTTAAAACACTTGCGCCACACCATACAAGGTACACACACACACACACACACACCCCTTTCCCCCCCCCCTCTGCTGTCATACATATCAGGCATCTCCGCCTGTGCAATGACGCGTATGCGTTTGCCATGTAACTCGTTTTTTGTCTGCACACTCTGCGCTGCATTCCTTGGTTTATTTTTTATTTTTTTATTTTTTGTTTTCTTTTTATTTTTTTTTACTATATTTTCGGTGTTTTGCGTTTAATTTCCTGTGAATTCAAACGTATTGCAACGTTTTGTGAACGGCAGCAAGCTATTGCTTTTAACTAATTTAAGGAACAAAACAAAACAAACAAAACAAATAAACAAATAAACAAATAAAGTATACACAAATATATATCATTTTTTGTGGGTTTTCTGCCGCTCTCTGGAGTCTCGAAAAAATGTATATTTCCTGGTTATTCACCTTTGCCAGTTGTAGTCGCGGTAGTTTTTTTTTTTCCAGTTATTGGCATACAACGGCAAATAAATGCATTAATTCATTCCGAGCGACAACTTGTCGTTCCAGCGGGAGTAGTAGTGGCAATAGTATCAGTAGTAGTCGGAGTGTTTGTGTACTGGCAGTTGACAATGCGGGAGACGGTTGAGGAGGACTTCAGACCGTGGAACACATCGCTTCATAATTAAAAGCTGCACTCCAAAATTTTTCAATAACAGCCATAAATCAGGCATATGGATGCCAAGGGAGCTTCGTTATACATAAATAACTTTACGTTCACACAAATACACACACTCGACACACACACACACAGACACACACACACAGACACACACACACGCACACACACAGACACACACACACACAGACAGGCAGGAGTACAAGCACGAACACACAAGCTAATTGCAATAGCTTTTCATGTATATGTAATAGGTATGTGTGTGTGTGTGTGTGTGTGTGTGTGTGTGTGTGTTTGAATGTGTGTATCTGGTGCGCGACATGAATCCCGAGTCCCGACTCCAGCACAGCCCCATCGATGACCTAGTCGAGCGTGAAACGCCCCAATTGCCTCCTTATTAGTCACGCCAGAGATCTTGCAAGCGTTTAAAGTTGACTCCTTCGGATTTTGATACAACAACAACATCTCCAAGCACTTAATTTCCATGAGCAATTTGGCTTAAATTGTTGCTGTCTGTGTAAGACCAAAGTGTAAGCCCCGAGAAAAGCAGCTTAAATGATAATTATCTATATTATATATACATAGTTTGAATTGTCGATTATGTTTTAATATTTATAGAAAAAGTAACGCTTTTATTTTTCGATATATTTTAAAACTAAAAATTATCAGCAACACTTTAAAGATATAAAACTAAACAAAACTTGAATCTGACTTTTGATATTTTTATATGTGTAATAAATGAGAAATATGAACAATAATTTTAGACTAACCTAAACATGCCAAAAATCACATTTTTAGGGTTTATTCAAAAACAGAAATGAGAATAGAATTTTAAAAAAAATATAATATCGGTTATTCGAACTGAACGGAGAAGAGACTGCTAAAAAAAAAAATGATTGTTGAGAAGGTTTCTTTTTTAGTTGAATATGACTTAGATACAGAAAAAGGCAAAGGAATAACTCCAACTGCGATTGTAGTGCAATTCAGAGAAATACATGACTCTGCTGGCATCCAACCAGCTCCAAGCTCGCTTCAGGACTCCGACTCAAAATTGCATAATATTATAACAAGGAACAACAGAATTGTGTTTTCTACAAAAAAAAAAAAAAAAAAAACCTAAAACTACTAAAGAAATTGTGCTAGAGAGGTGTGGAAGGGCGGAGGGGGTGGTGGTGGTGGTAGATTCAATGAAATGTCACACCATACTTTTTATATTTCTGTGTCTCTCTTGAACTTCAGGATTTATATAGCAATTTGCCAAGTTATATTGTAAATGTAATAAATTGTCTCACGCTAACTTGAATTATGTGTGTGTGGCTCACGGTGTACTGCAGTGAGTCTCTCTATATATGTGTGTGTGTGTGTGTGTGTGTATGTGTGTGTGTGTATTCCACTTCTGGGTCTGCTTCGACTTCGGTGTCGGCTTCTGCTCCGTTTACATTTGGCGAGAAGGCACAATTATTATCCAACATCCGTGGTGGCACTTCCTGGCCACCAAAGCGCCGTGGCGCAACTTTTAAATAAACTTTCATAATTTTGCATACTTGAGATAACAAATTGCATGCTGCAAGTCACTTCCTCAGCCCCTCAGTCGCACCCTCCCAGCACAAAACTCCAGCTGCCCACCAAATGGCAAACTTTTAAATTAGATTGTTTTCTTGGACGTTTGCCGCCCATTTTCGACGCGGACTTCTGGAATCCAAAACATGCAACAGGATGTGAGAGCCGATAATTTTTCAAATCTGGCATCTGGTAACGCTGCTAAGATCAAATCAATTACCTAATATTATTCATCTGAATTTTAATATATTTACAATTCAATCGTGGCTAATTAACCTGGAAAAATGTAATATTTCTTTTTCCCATTAAATTTGCATTTGTTTGTGCAGAAGTCGGTTTGAGGATGTTATTTTTAATGCATTTAAAATTGTCTGGCTGCACTTTTTGATAAGACTTTGCATTTATTCAATTAATGGCCTTAGGAAAAGGCGCACCCAGACATTGACAGCTTCGATGGAAACCACAGCAGAAAGTGGCAATGAAATGGGCTCAAGCGTCATCGAGCTGACTGTCAATAAATTGGCTATGAAGAGCTTGTGAGTAGAAGGAGGGGAAAAGGGGTGTGTTGAGCAGAGTAGTCGAATAAACCAGCCCTTTGCATATGTCTTAATATGACTCAAATGCGGAACGCCTCTCTCGAAGGGAGGCGCCTCCCAACCGACCAGCTCTATTCTGCTGCCCACCGTTGTTGTTAGTGTTTCAAATAAACTCTAATGAGTTTTCTGCTTTTCAGACACAAAAACCACTTAACCGGCACATATGCATGAAGCTGCTGCTCCTGCTCCTGCTGCTGCTCCTGCTGCTGCTGCTGCTCCAGAAACTTTAGCTGGCAAGAGCCAACAAATTTTTGGACGGCCAAAACCAGAAGCAAAGTCTGACAGCTGCATGCTCGTATATAAATACATACACACACACTAATATATATATATATATATATATATATATATATATATATATATATAAATATTTATATTTATATGTGTGTATGCAAACAGACTTACTCAGCACATACACTCGCAAACATACATACACACACACACACACATATATATATATGTATATATATATATCTGTATATGGTATGGCATGCAAAAAATAGAATGTTTTTTTAAATTTTGAGCGCTTGTAAAATTTCAAGTCAAGGCCTGGAAATACGACAAGGACCACAACCAGAACCAGGATCAGTTACAGTGCCAGGCAGACTAGGCGTTGGAGTTGGAGTTGGAGTTGGGCGCTCCACACCGACATTTATAGCCGGTAAATTTTTCGCTTAGTGGTAACCAATCAACTGTGGCATGGCAAGGCAATGGCTCATGGTGCTGTCTGGCTTGGTCTTTCAGCTCTGCCTCTGCCTCTGCCTCTGCCTCTGCCTCTGCCTTTGCCTCTGCTTCTGCTACTGGTTCTGGTCCTGGTCCGGTCTTTCCTTAAAATATTAATCTAGTCGCTGTCGCTTCGGTTGCTCGCCCTTCATTTAAGTTAGAAAATTTAATTTTTGACTTCGATAACTTGTCGAATATGTAATCCATTCACATTTTGGCATTGTCCTGCTGCCTGCTGGCGCATTCGTTTAAATGTTTGTGGTCTCATAAAATGACCAGCTCTTACCAAAAAAAAAAAACAAAAAAATAAAGTAAAATAAAAATGTTATTGTACAAAGCATTGTCAAAGTTTTATAACTGACCAGCTAGTGAATTTTAACCTTCTTTCGCTTAATTACCTCGCTGGACAAACAGGAAAATAATTTTTTTTTGTCTGCCCACACATACCCTGTAGGTCAGCCGGCTGCTAGGGTATTATCGACCTAGCTGATAACTAAATTAGAGTTCGAATCTTAACATTTATATATATATAAAGAATATGTAGTTTTCTTATATCTATGACCGAAGAGCAAATACCATATTTGTTATAGATATATTGAAAGGAATTAATACACAAGAATCACAGATTTATCACTTTAAGCTAAGATCTGACAAATATTGAATATATTCAAATATTTAAAGCTCAAGATCAGACAAATATTGAAGAAGGTTGAAGGTTGCTGATCACAGTCCATGTTTCTAGACTTGACTGCAAAGTTCTCAACTTTTAACCCATTAAAAATGAGAAAAAATTAATGATGAAAAGCTTGACACAAATAAATATTCTTGATCTGCATCCACAGCTGTGACTGGAATTTTGGAATGTCACATTAAAATACACAATTGTAATGATAATATCTTTCATATAGATAGGATAGGTATATATCCATATTGATCAACTGAATATATTTATTTAGATAAGCAGATTATGTTAACCAGATTATATTATATCGAATTGAATTTTGTAATATCACATCTCGTATCTGATGGCATTAAAATACACAATTGTAATGATAATATCTTTCATATAGATAGGTAGATTATATTATATCGAAGACTACTATCCATGGGTATCCGCAAGTCGCGTTGTCTCGAATGGAGCATTTTAACTTGTTTATTTTGTTTTTTATTTTTTATCTGGTCAGCTCGGAATTACTTTGTGGCCAAAAAATCTGAATGTGGATGTGGCGCAGCTGCCGTTAGCATAAAGTAATCAAAAAAGTTTTGCTTTAATTTGGCAGCAGTCATCATCGTCAGCATCGCCATCGGCCAGCTCTGAAGCTCTATTAATGTTAAAGTGAGTGTTGGCCAGCTCGAGCGCAGTTTTAGCCCACTCGGCCAACCTTAGCCTTAACGGCAACCTTGAATAGATGAAAACCCACACACAAAAAAAAGCCGTGCAAACAAAGAATATTTTTTTTTTGTTTTTTTTTTATGATTTGATTGGGTTGCATAACTACCTAAAAAAAAAAATGCACTTGCACTAAAACTATTTGCACTAAGCTGCCTGCAATTGTCTACTCTTATTGTTCCTTCTGATTTTTCGGTGAGCATCTAGTAAATTGAAGCAATTTGATAAAATTCGCACGTATTTCGATGAAATTTTAATAATCTAGCTTCGTGTGTAATAAAGAAGTTTGGACATGTGCCTGAAGCACGCCAATCTCCTATGCGTACCTGTGTATGTGTGTGAGTGTGTGTGAGTGTGTGTGTGTGTGTGTGTGCGTGTGTGTGTGTGTGTGTGTGAGTGTGTGAGTGTGTGTGTAAATGGGCATGTGTGTTTTGTACTTGACACCTAAACGTGTTCCAATTCATACCAACTCGAAAGCTTGGCACGTTTTTCACTGGTGAAGCGATTCCGATTTCATTGTAATTGCAATTTTAGTTTCGCGAACAGCATCAAATTAATTAAAATTACTTACTGGATATCATAAAATCAATAAAGCCTTCCACATCCACCTGATGTGCCTGTCGTTCCTAGTATATTTTAATTTGATGGTGCCCCAAAAAAGAAATGCTAACAATTTAATTAAAACTGCGTTCAACAAGCAAAAACAAATTCTCAAAAAAGCTTGCACACACACACACACACACACACACACACACACACACACACACACTCACACATTCACCCACACACTAGCATGGGCACACACACACACACACACACACACACACACACACACGTACAAGTAGTGGGCTAGTGAGCCATTTTAAAAGTACGATGTCCTTCCAAATTATTGCTTTCCAAGAGTGCAGTGCAAACATATGACGCATACGCCGCGTTGGCTCCCCACAAAGTGAATTTCATTTGGGAATATGACCACTAAATTCACCAATTTAAAATGTGCAATGAGCAGGACTGCCAGGTCAAGATTGCAAAAAAAAAATGCCAAAGGTTGCACGAGTTTCTCACGTATATATATATATATATATATATATATAGGTTTTTTTTTTTAATAACATGTTTTCTATTTAGTTACCAGATTATTGAGTAAAAGTGATCTCAGCTGACAACTGACAATTTATTTCATTTTTATGCATAATTCACACAGATATGCAACGCATCTGAAAACCCATAAATAATCAGTCTTGATCAGCATTAATCGTCGAAATGTCGATATTTTTATAACAGCAATAGGAAAAATCAGTCGAAATATAAGCTTGAATTAGCAATTGAGTCAACGCTCATCTCGACCTGTGATAAAACACATATTACACTGCAAGAAATTTGCAACAAACAGATAAGATTCAATAAACTTGATCTGCCTCTGGCACACAAAAATCTCTTCCTATGGAATTCAGAGACGGACTTTCAAATTGCATTCGATAATTAATCTCTAATTTGCTGATGAGGTTTTTTTTTTTTTTTTACCAAACCTGTGAACTGTTGCTTGGGTAATTGGGTCGAGTTGGTGTGCTTTTGGCTCTGAACGCTGGTTCATGTATAATTAGCCGGCGCCAAGTGGTATTTCGGCGTGCGTTTTTAACTTGTAGCTTGTGCTTCCAGGGGGACTGGAAGGTAAACAGAAAACGTAAACAAAACATTCGCCACGTTGGCCGGCTTCAGTGGGAAACTCACCACTGAATGGTGAATGGTGAATGGTGAATGGTGTTGCGCGTGCAACTTCGTCGGCTTTGGCCGTGTCGAGCGATATGATGAATAGGAGCAGGCGCCGATGGCAGCTTTCCGAAGCCGGAAGCAGCGCCAATGGTCGCAATAATTGGCACACAGCCAACGGCAGTTCGTCGTGTGGCACGAGTATGGCACGAGTGTGGCAAGCGGCACTTTCAAGTCCAGCACGAAGGTGCGCCACGAGCCCGACCTTCACGCGACTCTGGCAACTCGTGCAACTCGGAGCTCGCCTCCAGTTGCTTATTTGGCCCAGCCAAGCAACAGTTTTGTTTGGAACGTCAACACATGCGGTCGCAATGAGCTTGTGCGTCTCTCTCCAGTCGTGGCAAAGTTTCAATCGCGTGTGATTTTTGACGTGAGTTTGAGTGCAGTGTGTTTCCCAAAAGGACACTTTTCGCGGCTGTTTTTTTTGTTTCCCATTACAAAAAACCATTTTTTTTTTGGTGCTCTGTAAAACAATTCGCCCAATGACTTAAAACAAATATCATTTAAATTAAAAGGTAAACCAATGAAATTATTTGGGAAATCCTTAACGCCACACAAAAGTCAAATTTCACATTAGAAATGTTCAAGCTAATATTATAATAATATGCCTTGTCATCCAAATTGTAAATACAAAAAATAAAATAAAATCGAAAACGTATGTAATTGTGCGATTGAAATCTCTGGAAATGAAAGGAAAATCAAAAAGTTGAATTAGCGTAATTTGCGCTCATTATAATCAAAGAGGCAAGCTCCCAAAACACACACACACACACACACACACACGCACACTCACACACTGTGGCACGTACTCGAAATACGGAGTAGATCCACAAATTTCGAATAGGCTCACTTAACGATTCTCAAAATAAATTAAAGAAAATAGAAACGATAAATTTACAAACGTTAACAGAACATAAAACGAGACTTTTTTTTTTTGACTAATCGTTTCTCGATTGCATTTTAAATGTCAGCACAAAAAAGCGGAAGCGGAAGTGCATTCAATCGCGTTGCTATTTGGCAACAACAAAAATTACATATGTATAAATTAAGTGACATTAAAATATTTTAAGCTATCAAAGAATAAAACGAGACTTGACATATTGTAATTTATCTGTAGTGATGCAAATATGCAAAAGTTTCAGAGTAAAATCATTGAGTGTTAAAAAATAAAATTCGTAGAAAACAACAATTGAATTAGTTATAAAATATTCAGATTAAATATTCATTTTTCTTTGAGTCATTGAGTTTTTAAAAATAAAATTCTTAGAAAACAACAATTGAATTAGTTTTAAAATATTCATATTAAATACATAATTTATTAAGGGTTTTCAACATTTCAACTGTGCGTTTATTTTTTATTTATTTATTTTTTTTTTTTAAACAACGCATTAAGTTGTGCAATGTCCAATTTTAGTTACTTATATAAAAAGTAATTTCGCCGAATCGCAGATACATTTCCCCACTCGCCGCACATCGGAAAAGTTGAAAAGTTATTTTTTTATCAGCAAGAGAATTGCAGTTTAAATTTGTTGTGACAATTGGGAAGCCCGTTCGACCAGACACACAAAAAACATTTTTTTTGTGTTCTTTGTATTTTGAGCAGCTTCGGAAATTTAAAGAAAAAAGCGTCAAATATTTCTTGCTCAAGCGGAAACAGAAGCCGATAAACATGTCTGAAATAATATTACAATATTTTTGTTTTCGATTGACATTTGTGTATTCATTCATAAACATTGATTGATTTTTTGTTACTCTTCCCCGCTCAGCTCATTACCATATTTAACTTGTCTTTTTATTGAAATGTGATTTTGCAAAAAAATTATATTAAACTCGGCTTATTTGCTTAGCGCTTAAAAGTTTTTGTATGATTATGTTCGGTAGACAATAAAAATGTGGAAATATTCAACATTATAAAGTATATTTTGATCAACTTGACAAGCAAAACCAGTTTATTCTCATCTGTTGGCCAATCAGTATGCTTATCTGATTATTTCAGAAACTGTTAGTTTTAGAGATTAGTGCAAACTATTATTAACACTTTTGCGTATTTAGATTTCATACAACAAAATTCAATTAATATCAAATTCATGGTGCATTAAATCAAATCTTATTTTTTCCAATTTCAATAATCAACATATAAACTTTATATAAATACAAACCTAATCGCAAAAAATATTAAAAATAATATTAAATCAAATGTACTATTAAAAAATGTGTCCAATTTAAACAATTAATATTTAATTTTAATTTAAATAAAGTGAATTTTATGAATTAATAACTTTATAGGATTAGATCAGTTGGCTTAGATCGTGCTTGTTTTGCGATTTTTAATGGTAAATTAATCATATTGATTACACACACACACAAACACACACACGCACAGCACTCAGCAGGCTTCTCCATCAAGATAAACAATTTTTGGCTTCTAACCGTTGGCAAGTCAACAATTTTGGGTTGCACTCATCTCAAATCATCGGAAATTAAAAGTGAAGTAGTCAGTGTGTTTTGGAATAGATTTAACATATGTTCGCATTTGTGAAATATCGCTGAAACTGTCAATTATGACTGCTGCAACTTGTTCTCATTATGCCCCCATCTATAAATAATTAGAGGTGCACCAAATTTGCTCAAATGCTTATGGCTGCCATAAAAAACCGCCATTGATCATAATATATCTAATTGACATTCATATCGAAAAAGAATTTGTTTTTTAAGTTACAAATCATATAATTTTGTAATACAAATTTTAAAATAGTGTTCTAAAAATATTTTACAAATATCATCGAAGAAATCCTTAAACCAAGTTTGCTGACTACATAACTATAACTTTAAAACTTACTTTTTCCCGAGTAAAAATATTATTTTGCATTTTTTTTGGTTGCACATATTTTTTTTATTTCCACGGTTGTGTACTATAAATATTTGTACGAATATTTTTTGCGAACTCCTACGTGGACATGACAGAAACATTTACATATATAAAATAAAGATATATATATCTATAGATATATATATATATATATATATAATATATATATATATTTATGTATATCAAGTTTATAGTACGAAAACATTGTTGATACCATGACAGCACAGCTGGACCAAAGACCATTTGCTAGCCAAACTTGGAGCAGCTGTGTTGCAGGAAGTTTGAGTCAACGGTGGCTAGAAGCTGCAACTCGTTGTGTCTACTGCAGTTGCAGCAACATGGTGGCATGTCCAAACAGGTATTATATGAACAAGGATGCATTGCATTTCACTTCGTAGGCAATGAGAGAGAAAAAATAAAATCAAATGCCAAACAAATTAGTATGGTTAGAAATGCTTCAACGAATACAAATATTAACGTCGGAGACAGATGCACAACGAACAAACAAAAATTGAATTCATCTACTTTGCTCTCGAAATCATTTTAAGGTTTTCGTTTGAGGTTTGCGTGAGGTTTGTGCGTGACATTTGCGGCTGTTTATGTTTCTGAGGTCTCATATTGTGGTTAGCCAATTGTTATGCGCACTTTGTTTTATTGCACACACGCAGTCACAAACACACACGCACAGTCACACACAAGCACACACAAGCACACACACACACACACACACACACACACACACACACACACACACACACACTGTAATCAGAGTCCAGGCTGCCGCTAGTTGCGGTGACATTTTGCGTTTGGATCGCCGTCTCCACAGCCAGAGCTATATAGCCATATCCCTAGCCATATCCATAGGTGTTAATAATTCAATTAGCAGTCGTTTATGTTGACGTTGCGCAAAAACACAAAAAGCAAAAAAAAAAACAAAAAAAAAAAAAAACAAAATAATCAAATGTTATGTTCCACGCAACTGTTGCCACAAGCAGTCAAAGTTGTGATGCCTGTGCGTGAGCAAATGTTTGTTGTTGTTGTTGTTGTTGTTGTTCTTACTGTTCTTGTTGTTGTTGTTGTTGTGTGTAGTGTGGTGTTGGTGTTTGGTGTGGCAGCAAATGTTTAATGTTTGTTCCGGCCAGTAAACAAATGATTTCGATTGCTTTGTCCAGCACTGAAGGGTATGCTCAGATTACAGCTCGTTTTATGATACGTACAAGCATAAACATATGTGTCAGAATATTCACATACACATACACACACGCACACCTGCAGTTGCATAACAAATAGTGTATTTTACTTTTTTTTGTTACAATGGCAAAAGAAAACATGCTTAAATAAGGATCATTTTTGATTACATAATAATCGGCTTAAATATTTGTTAAATTCTTCTTATTTGTTTCTAGTGAGATTTGCCATTCAAACATTTTCAAAAACTCTACTGATTTATGATAAATGATTATTTGGAATATTCTTACGCATTGAAGCATTGTTTAAATATATAAAATAGTCGATTGTCCAAATGTGCCAAATGTGCCAAATGTTGCTGTTGGCTTGTTGTGGCATTATTTATTTGTTAGGCAGGCAAACTCTTTCATTTGTTGTGCCCTTAGGAAATATATAACAAAAAAAAAAAAAACAATAAAATTCAGATTAAGGCAGAAAATGCAATTGGTCATCGGTTTCTTAATTAGTTTTAAATAAATATTATTTGTACGCAGCTGTGCAATGCCCGCAGGACACAGCCCTCAGCCCTCAGCCCACAGCCCACAGCCCACAGTCCACAGCCCACAGCACATAGCCCACAGATCCGTGCCCATTGCAATCGCTGCAGGCTGAATGACATTTATTGTCAGTTTTTGGATCAGTACAATTCGGATGCAGCTGCAAAAATCTGTCTCTCGCCAAATGTCTTTTCATATTTTTCATGCACAATTTCAGGAAGGACTTTGTAGCAATGGCTATGGAAATGGAAGCTCGTTTCCATTCTACGTTCTCCTCAGCACTTCACTCTCCCCTTGCCAACGATTCCATCCTCCTACGCTGGCTCGGACACGGTCCCTATGCCTCCTTTATATATATATATATATATATATGTATGGATATTTTACTTGTCTGTATTTATTTATTTACGTGTCCAGAGCCAGACGATGGGCCATATCCAGTTGGCTGCAATGCAGCCCGCCCGTCGTCTGGGAAATGAAGAATATTGCACTGGCTGACAAATTTATTTCGTTGCCGTTGGCGGTTTTTCCTTTTTCGTCGGCTTTTTTTCCAATGTGTCAGCCCTGCCATGCATATTAAAATGTTGAAATACACACATTTACTGTTTACTGTGGTATATATTCATTATTGAATACGTTTTCGTAACAATTTATAAATATTATAAGCAAAAGTAAATACAATTTATATTTTCACAGCTGCTCAAAATCCACAAACTGATCAATTCAACAATTAATTATGTATTTTCGAACAGTGTGGCTTTTATTTTGACAGCATTCACTGAGGCATCCTAATGCTGCAAGTAATCTCAAAAACTGATGGGTCTTCTTGTAGCTGCCTCAATATGATAAGAGTCAGTTACAGGACATTTCCGAATCGGACACTCTCAATTTGCATCTTCCTGCTTGCAGCAAATATGACATTTATCTGTTGCTTAGTTTCATTGAATTAGATTACAACATTGAATTAGCAGCCAGTTAGAAAGTTTAACATTAAAACTCGATATTAGCAATATATGCATATATTTAAATATTTATTAATCATATAAGAACTGCATTTGTTCGAAAATATGTCCAACTTCATATTTTTCACTTTGCTATTATTATTATTATATTTGGAGTTATCATTTCAAGTGGTTCCAATTAATACTGGTTGGTGGCTAATGGTTTTATGTACTTGAGTTTGATGCTGATTGACGTCAGCGTTTTGGGATAAATTCAATTCGAAATGTTGATGTTTTTCAAATGAATTGTGAGCTTTGAATTGTGTGTCAAGTTTTGTGGTTTGTTGTGTGCCTTCAGTCATTGTGTTTTTACATTTTAGCTCTTTGGGCTCACTTTAAGTTCGGAATTTGTATTCAAAATGTTGTGCACTGGGCCATTTGGTTGGGAAAGCCATTGCGACAATTTGTAAACTAAAGATGAATAAAACATGAAGTGAAAAACACTTTGGCTCTGATGAAAAGGCAGTGCAGCGCGCCACAAGCACAGATGTTGGGGTGCGAGTGAAAAGGGATGGCATCGAGGGGGGGGTGGTGAGGGAGGGTGAGGTAGTTGGAGGTAGTGGGAGCGAGGACATGTGTCCGCGCGTGTGTCTTTTAGCAACTGCACGGTAACATAAACAGGATAATAAGGCACTTAACATGCACTCTTCGCCATCGCCATCGCCATCGCCATTGCCACCGTTGCCGTCTGACTTTGCTGTTGTTGTTGTTGTTGCCACTGCCACTGCCACTGTTGCCACTGTTGCGGCTGCTGTTGCTGTTGCTGTTGCTGTTGCTGCTGCTACTCTCCGTCCAATACAATGTAGACCCGAGGCCAGCAAAATAGAAAAACAGCAATTGCCGTTGTTGTAGGCGTATCAGGACAAACAGCGCTGACGAGAGTCCGACGCAACGAGGACGACACAGCGGCTGCCACTGTGGGAAACAAAGCTGCGTAAAGTCGCCGCCACTTATGTCAGAGCAAATCAAGTGTTACTCGTGCAACATGCAGCACAACGCACCCCCACCCGCACCCGCACCCGCACCCCAAACACAAACCCTTTCCGCCCACACCACATCCATTAAGCTTGCAGTCGCCTCCAAGTTGCTGTTCCATGACTCTGGCTTCAGGCCGACCGAAGTAGTGCTCATTCTTTTAGACATTTGCGTTAAATAACGCTTTATATCATGTCATGAGCGTAATTGAAAATTTCCATACACACACACACACACACACCCGCAGAACACTACTTGTTTACAGTTTTTTTTATTGTATCCCATAGTAAAGGGTGTAAAAACTATATATATATATTTATAATAATAATAATAATTTGAAAAATTGAATCTTTTATCTGTTTTTCAATATTTAAATATATTTGAAATACTACAAGATTTTTTCCAATCTACGTAATCAAATCAAAGTAAAAAGCAAAACTATTTTTAGTGAAGAACTCTTAAGAAATGTGCAAAATACTCGTTAGTTTTATTTGAATTTTAATAATAGAGTGAAAATAGTTTATTCAGTCAATTAAATTGGAATTAATTTACAAAAAGCCAGCTTTGTCTTAAGGATTCGAGAGTGTTGCACAAAAATAAGAGCATTGCCAGGCAGCCCTAAGGAGCAGCACAAGCTTCAACTCCATCTGGGCGCGCACTTCTCTGGTGCTTTTTGCAGTAGTCATAACACGCCTCCAGCCTTTGTAGTTCAGTGCCCAGTGCATGTTGGTGCACTGCACCAGCCGAGCTAATTACAAAGAGTAAAAGCACAATTCATTTTGCTTGTGGTTTATGTGCTTTTTTTTTGTAGTCCAAACTCCTTTCCCTCTCCCACGCCCAGCTAAGGGTGTGTAATACGAAAGATTTGCTGATTGTTTCCACCCACTGCCTGCCACTGCCACCCACTGCCTGCCACTGCCCACAACGTGACGCGTCTTGTAGCATTATAAAAATGTTTATGGCTGACGTTTGTTCGCATAAACTGGAAGCCAGGATTCGCCCCCCGCGCTGGCTACTGTTGCCATTGGTATTGCGATGGCCAATGCGATTGCAAGTCCAGTTAAAAAGGTCACCAAGCCGCGGCCATCGGTGGCACTCTCCTCAATCTGCATTTCACACATTTTTTTCTCTCACTCTCTGCCCTCGCACCTGCTCCGTGTCACTCCCCTGCCACTGCTCGGTCTTCTCCTGACGCGCGTGTGTGTGTGTGTGTGTGTGTGTGTGTGTGTACTGCACTGAGTGGACTCCTAACTTTATTGCACAGTATTTGTTAATAGCACTTGCAGTAAATGCATTCCGTTGGAACGAATCGAATTGAAACGCCCCCAAGCCGGGTCAGTGCCAGTCAGGACTAGTTCCCGTACATGTTCTACATGGCTTTACTTTGGGCCATAAAGCTGATGTGGCGTATGGAACATGGCACACACATGGATCGCAAATAAACTTGAATATGTATCCACCAGTGACAGCATTTGATGCTGAAGACTTGAATGTTTCCATCGTTTAATCTTGTTATTTACTGCAATTGTCGATTTGAATGGTTGGCTCGATTGGGCTCCAAGGTAGTCTGATAAACGGGGTATTCCCCAGTTTAAGTATTATTAATTATTGACATTGTTGAATGCTATCAATTATATCAATATGTATTTTCCCTCTTTGCAGTCTTCGGAACAGTTTAGCGAAGGAATTCTTATTTCTGCCGGCGGTTGCTCGACCCGTGATGTGTGCAATAATCTGAAAAATCAGTGAATTAATTGAGACAAGTAACTGTTTAAACCGGCTGATGCAAAATGGAGCTGCTGCAGCTGCTGTGCTACACATTCCTGTTACTCTTGTCGAGGATGCTAGGTGAGTGAAAATAAGGCAACTTTGATCGTTGCCCGCCCAAAATTGTGCACCGCCCGATGCACTCGGGCATCGGGGTCAGTGTCAAGCGTGTCAACGATGTGCCAAGTGAAAGTGATGAAAATGAAGCTGAAGCCGAAGCTGAAGCAGAAGCGGAAGCTGAAGATGAGCGCCAACTGACACGCGCATGCATAACTAGTCGATGGCAAAAGGAAGTCACGTTCCACGGCATGTTTTCTTGGATGTGTGTCAGACTGTGAGGGTGAAAAAATAAATAAAAATTTAAATAAAATAAAAGTAAATTTAACATTCATAAAGTACGGACTGAAAAGGACGTTGTCCTCCAATGAAATTAATTTAAATGGCTAACATAAAATGTAACCAAATATAAAAATCAGAAAACACATCGAAAATGACACACTCTTCCAGACTGGAGTCCACCTAAATCCTGTGATAGATGATAGAATGGGCAATTACCAAATTAGAATAGTCAACCGTTTCGAGGAAATATTCCAAGCTAATCGCATAATACACGTCCAATTTTTAGTTTTCTGTTGCCACCGTTAAGTCAACTGGGGGAAAATGCGTTTTGGTGGCAACAATGAGAATGGCGCCTCCTTGCTTGCTGCCCACTTTAAGTGCACCTTTCGATTAAACTAAACATAAATTTTATGGGCAATAAATTAGCCAAGAGTGCCGAGAGCTGCCCAACACCTGGTGTTGGCTACAGCTCCAGCTACAGCTACAGCTCCAGCTCCAGCTACAGCTCCAGCTTCAGCTTCCATCTCCCATCTTCGAATGGATCTGTAAATGCATAAGTGGCAAAAGCGTCGGAAAAAATTGCATCCTTGGGCTATGTACATACACATCTGATTATACAGCTATATATATTTGAGCATACGTACATGGACATGGACATATATATTTATACCTAAGAGCGACAGAAAAAAATAATCAGAAGAACTTCTTCTAGCACTGCCTTTATTCAGGATAACTTAAAGTGAAGCTCTTTTTATATTCATTAGTTCTGCTCAACGCCAACTTTGCACATTACCAAAAGTTCTCCGCAGCCAGTGCCATAACACATTTAAGATAAATAAATATATATGTATATATATATTTGGAATCATTTGTTATCTAGTTTTTATTCTTAGAATCATAGCAGCAAGTGCCTGTATGTGGCTTAAGCTTCGATAAGCACAGTGAAGACTAATGAGCGTGAATCGTCAACACTTAACAACCGCCAATTGTGGCGCTCAAGCAAAATGCCTAGGCAATATCGAAAAAAAATATAAACTGTTGTTTGGTCCATTTCCACAACTTTTCAGCATCTGTTGAAAATCCGTATTGCCAACAGTGGAGCCCATTCAACTTGACCTGTCACAGCATTTTTACGCTTCGCTTGTTTTCCAAACTGATTTCAATCTGTTTTTGCTGTCTTTCAATCTTTACCAACCTTCGTTCGTTCGTTCGTTCGTTTGTTCACTCTTTCATTCGACTTTGGCATCATTGTTGCCAAAAGTCGCTGTTATTGTTTTTATTGTTGCCTCCATTCACGTTTTTGTCGCTTACTCAGCCAGTCATCATCATCATCATTGAAGTTTGCCTTCAATTTGCGCCCAGCATTGATTTGAAAAAAATAAAAAAAAAAAAATATTGAAACGCTCAATTATCTGTTTCGAAGATGGAATACCCTTCCTAACATCTCAAAGATCCTTGAGATTTCTAATATAGTTAAATCTTAAGTGTTGTCATTTCCACAATGCATGATTTAAATGGCTTAATCAATTGAAAACATATTTATTCACACACTGGAAAATCTATTTTTGAGTGTTTTCGCATTATCCTTTTTTTTTTGAAAATGAATCTTATATATAAATATATATTTATATTAATTATAATGAGCTGACTTTAGGGTTTGTTACAGTCAATTACCCTTGACTAGGGTAATCAGAGTAACTGGTTTTTTTTTTGTTGTTGTTTTTTTTTTTTGCTTTAGCCTAGCAGATACAATGAAAATTAGCAGCTGAATAATCAAGTGCAGTTTTCTCATTTTCACAATGGCATCAGCGAAAATCGGAAAACAAAGGAAAGCTCAGACAAAGGCACTCCCTGCTTCGCTCATTTGGCTTAGTTTGACCCTCCTTTTGTTGCAGCCTTCCGATGTGGTCACAAATAATTGGCCGGGCGTTTGACGTTTAAATTTTATTGAATGCCAGCTGCAATTGGCAGTTGCGTTCAGTTTGCCCGTTTAATTGTTGGCTCCACGCTGGAAACAAGGGCAAGCAGGCTCTCTCTCTCTCCCTCTCTCTCTCTCTCTCACACACACTCTCGGTCGATTAACAAACGAACGAAGGAGGTGACCCAATGGGGAAAAAAAAATGGAAACAAAAGGATCTATTTGATATATCCAAGCCGAAGAATATATACCAAATATATATAGCCAACCAATGTGCATCAGTAATAATAATAAAAGTCTCTCGTAATCTAAATAATTTTATATAAAAAATCATTCCAAAATAGTTCCAATAATATTTGTCCTACTCTCTGGGCAAGGGTATTGGCAAGTCGGGCATAGGCTATTCATTGGCCAGCAGCTGCATAATTCATTTGAAATGACTTTCTGCTGTGCAGAAACTTTCCTAATAAACGAGCACAAGTCGTGAATATTAATTTATTTTCTACTTATGCTTTATTGGTTTCTTGTTTTTTAGTTTTACTCTTATTGGTCATTCTCCAAACGATTGCCTTTAAAGCTATCGAATCTTATAATAAAATTTCTGATTGTATTTTCATTGGGCGAATCAATTTGGCCAACTTCAAAAATGGGTGTTGTGGCTCATCGGGAATAACACATGTGTGCATTATTTACGGATCATTTGTGGCTATCGATGGGCGATGCTAATTTGCCTTTTAAAGTGTTTCAGCATTTTACGCTTAATTTGGCATTGATAACATTACGCATACGCCCCCCCCCCCCCACGATTCGAATCGATAACGATGCCCATATCACAGTCTATGCTTATCCATGGATAACACCAAGCAACACCTGTTGTGTGTGTTTTGTCCTTTACGAGTAATGGCCCTGCCTAAAAGCGGGCCACGCATTTTTAGCTCAAAATACAGCACTAAGCACTTCAGACACACCCAACAACAATAACAGCAAAAGCAACAGCAAAAGCAACAGCAACAGCAAAAGCAACAATAACAGGAATATCAATAATCATAACAAAATGTGAGCGTCCAAAGGTGAGGCAGCCCCAAAATGGCTCAAGAAGCCATTGAGGTTGAAAGAACAACATTTTACAGTGGCACAAACCACACATACGCATGTTGAAAAGCTGATTGGGATTAGGTTTCCGAAAACGTGTTTTCTTTAGAATCTAGACTCAAATTGTCTTAAACTGAAATATATTTAAATTAAATGATATATATTAATCGATACAATATAAAATTGCAAGTTGAAAAGGTGATTTGAAAAAGGTTTCCGAAAACGTGTTTCCTTTAGTATCTAGACTCAAATTGTCTTAAACTGAAATATGCTTAAGTCAAATAATATATAATAATCTATATAATATAAAGTTTCAAGTTGAAAAGCTGATTCGGATTAGGATTCCAAATACGTGTTTCTTTTAGAATATAGACTCAAATTGTCTTAAACTGAAATATAATTAAGTCAAATAATATATATTAATCGATACAATATAAAATTGCAAGTTGAAAAGTTGATTTGGAAAAGGTTTTCGAAAACGTGTTTCCTTTAGAATATAGACTCAAATCGAAACTGAAATATATTTAAATCAAATAATATATAATAATCTATACAATATGAAAATGCATCCTTTAAATCATGTCAGTTATATTCATTAAACATGCAAAAATGTATATACATATTTTTTAAAATTTAATATATATATATTTTTTTTTTTGGATTTTTTAGTATAGTAGTTTCCACTGTGTGAAGTTTGGGTAAGATCCAAAACAGCGTGCTGCTAAAATTTTATGGTCATGAGCGCCAGAATCCATTTCCTTGCAGCACTTGCTGAATGTGCCACACAGGTGACGGCAAATTGATGCTGTTATTGTCAGGCGCCTCTGTGTCCGTCTCCGTCTACGTCTCCGTCTCCGTTTCTGTGTCCGTCTCTATCTCAGTCCTGTCGTTGCCTTTCCCTGTCTCTGACATCCTTGTCGACGTTTCTGATTGTGTGTTTTTGTTGTTGTTGCTGTTGTTGGTGTTGTTGCTTGGGTGCCAAAATGCCAAACGCTGTCAACTGCCATCGCTTAACTTTTGTCGCCCCAAAACCCCTCCTCCCCTCCTCCCCCCCGCACATTTCCACCACGTCGCCACACATACGAGCTCACGCTCCAACGTTGAGTGGCTGCTGTCATGTCAGGCGACCATAATCATTGGCGTTCATACATAATGGACTCATTGATATTCGCAGCAAGCCAACAAAAGCAGTAACGAAGCAACAAAAGCCAAGTGGCTTTGACTTTTTCGCCGTCTTTCGCCTTTCGTCTGTCGTCTGTCGACAGTCGACAGTCGACAGCCGGCTGACGGTTGCCGATTGTCGATTGTCGATTGTCATTTGTCGACTGGCGTAAGACTTACAGTTGACCCGCAGCGTGAACTGGCCCGCTTATTGTCGTCGTCCGCATTGGGGTCATAACAGTAATTGCCAACAAAACGAGTGATTAACCTGACAACACACATACCAACCAGTTCACACACAATGCGCACAACAGTGCAACACTGGCCATCACTGGACAACGCCCACATTCCATTTGCCATTTGACCTTGTCTCACTGTCGCCAGTCCTCAGCTCTCAGCTCTCAGCTCTCAGCTATCAGCTCTTAGTTCTGACTTCTTGGCAGCCCATGATGTGTCCAGCCACTCCATGCAGTTGGCATTTGCCTTTGTCGGGTTCAAAAGGCATTGATGTAGAGCATTAAGCAATGGCCTTGCAGCGAACACATAGCATATACATTGCCTGACTCCGATTGGGATCGAAATGCTGTCTCAATAAGCTGCCGATGGCTAAATTGTACTATAGACCAACTTCACCAACTTGTTGGAGGGGGGGGGGACTCCTAAGGGGGGTTTACGAAAATTCGACACCTAATTTGGAGCTCAATGCCTGCAAAGCTTTTGTATATTTATCTGCCCGAATATATATTTAATTTTATTGGAGGCGTATTTATATGAAGAAGAATTTATATTTTTTTTATATAATATTCTTTTTTATTATATGATATATAGGCAATTGTGGGATTGATAGAACGAGTTTCCCCATTTATAAAGTACAATCAGACAATTAATCAATCAATCAATCAATCAATCTTTATTAACTTTCTTTCATGAAAAATATGTTGATCTAAAACGTTAATAAAGCAATTATTAGACCTTTAATTTATTGGTTAATTGCTGCCTGTAGCACTAACCACATCCACGCACACATCTACACACAAATATCATCATTTCCACACATACACACATACATACATACATACACACATACATACATACATGCCACAGAGTTCGGAAATCATTGGCTAAGCACTTTGTTTGGCGCCGTCAATTGCTTTTGAACTTATTTGCTTAATTTAACTTGGAGGGATCGCCCAAAAACTCGTGTCCCTCCCCCTCTTTTCCCACTCCAACTAATCCCTCTCCTTGTATTTGCTCTCTAACCATGTCTGCCATGCATGCCACAAAAAAAAGTCCTGTTGCCGGGGCAAGTGTCAATAAGGCAACAAGCAAATCACTCAAAGCGGATCAACATATTAATGCCTCGAACAGAATGTGTTCAACAGAACAAATGATTGAACATTTTTTGAATGCCCCACATTGGTCAAGGAATCCAAAAATGGGCGCTTCGAGAGTTGCTTTAAGTGGTCGTGTAAAATATCAGATATTTTAAGTTTGCTATGCTTATAGCCTATATATAAATAATTTTACTAACTTAAATAACGTTTCACACACTTTTTATGTCATCTTTTTATTTTAAACCAATTAAATAGATGATTCTTAAATGATGTAAAAATAAATATATATATATATAAATATATATAAAATATATTTAATTACTTTTTTTTATTGTTTTTTTTTTACTTATGTTAGCCGTTTACCTGTTAACAAATAAATAAATCATTTTTCGAGCATTATGCCATCTTTTTATTTTAAACCAATTAAAAAGATGATTCTTAAATGATGTAAAAATATATATATATTTAAAATATATTTAATTACTTTTTTTTTATTTTTTTTATTACTTATGTTAGCTGTTTACCCGTTAACAAATAAATAAATAATTGTACGAGCATTAATTTGGCATAATTTACATCATTTTAATGTCACAGTCTTTCACTAAGTGCACCCTCTAAATCCATAAGTGAGTAGCTCTAAAGTCAGCTTCGATTTCTATACATTTTTTCTTTCAATGAAACGAAAATAAATGCTAATGGATCATTTATCATAGCCCCACCCACACACACACACACACACACACGCCTTCACAGACACCTGTATGGCGTGTACGTGGTGCTAATGCTCCTCGCTGAATTCTTTGAATTTTCGACCCTGCCAGGCAAAAAAGCATTTTCTTGCACAAATGTGTAGCACACTTTTCAGCGCCCAAGCAAGGAAACAAATAAAAAAAAAGTGTTCCAGCGGTTAATGAGGAATGTGTGTCGATGGCGGGAATGGTGCTTAACATACGAACAGCTTCGAGTCCACGAGTCCCAAAAAATTTGATAATGATTCCAAATAAATTGAAAGCCTTTCGCCACTGAATTTTCGAAGTTACCAATGTTCGTACTGACTTGACATTTACAATAAAATATGCCCAAAATTTTTCTTAAAATTTAAAAATGTAGTATGTGGAATTTTTTTATAAAATATATATTCTTGTTAATAGAGCTCAGCAAAAAATAAACAGATATTTTTTTAATACAATTAGAAATATTTAAAAAAAAAATATTCAAAATTAAAATTGCAAATAATGTTAAAAAAAAAAAGGAAACGAATACAGACAGGATGCAGGGCTGGTAAAAATTGCCAACAATCAGAAGGAGTGTCAATTAAATTGTGTTAGCAATTGCTCAATCGCATCCCTTGATGTTGTTGGAGTACAACAAATGCACTTGAAGTGCTATGACTAAATTTATACCTCGCTGAGCACGGTGTGGCCTCCTGATCCTAATCCTCTTCCGGCTGCAGCTCTCTTCAGAGTTGGCTGGCAATGTTGGCTTCAATTTACAGGCTCTGTCACATTGCGGCATTGACGCTCACTTTAACTGAAACCAGAATCACTTTGCCCATTGAGTTGAGCTTGAGCCTGGCACTGGCCCGGTGAGTACGGTTGATGATGCTGTACAAATGCTGGTCAACTTATAAACTGGGCAAAATTCAAAGCAACAACACGCTCAATGCGCATTTAAAATGGCCACATGAAGTGACTGCAGGTATTGGGACTGGCGGCCAAATGCTTCAAAAATGTGTAAAGGAAGCGCTCCAAAAGAAAGCGAGACAGAGAGAAAGAGAGAGAGAGAGAGACAGTGAGAGAGAGAGAGAGAGAGAGAGAGACAGAAAGGGAGTCAGTGAAAGTAGCATCAGAGAGAAGGCAACAATGTGTAGCGTGCTTAAAGTTTGTGCACCATTTCCACTTAGACTAATTAACTGCGCCGTCACTTGACGCTGTTATCCATGTCGTAGATGCCTGGCACTTGCAATTGCAACCGGGCAGATGGCCAACTGGTCAACTGGTCACAGAGTCAGAGAGTCAGGGAGCCGCAAAGCCGTCAGTGGAATTGTTGCAGTGGCTCTTAGCTCTTGTTGCTGTTGCTGTTACTGTTGTTGTTGTGGCCATACGGTAATCCGGTCATCCGGTCACTCACTCGCCGGCAGCAGCAAGACCGCAGACAGTTAGTCCCAGCAACATCATTAAAACTCTTTGCTAACTTGAGGGAACGAAGTGAAGGATAAATTAATGGCATCCCCAAATATGCTCGCTTAACTTTTCACTTGCTATTCCACTCCTGGTCAGTTGGCATCAACAGCAACAGCAACAGCAACAATATAATAAAAAAAAATATAAAAAAAAAACCCCAGCAAACAACAAACAGTTTTTGGGGGTCTTTAAATTAATAGGAAGTGGATATCAGTGCATTTCAGTGAAATATTCCAAAGAGCCAAACTTGCAAGTGTCATTTAATTGTTGAACTCATGAAATTTGCAGCACGGCATATTCCTCCTTTTAATATTGATATCAATAACATCTAAACTAGTTGAAAACACATATTTAAAAATTTCATTTTAATTAGCAATAAACAGTTTTTCAATATAACTAATAAAGTCAGAGTAGTTTTTATATTAGTTAATAGGCATTTACAAAATAATAATTAACTTGGAATATTTTCTTATATATTTATGCATAAATTTGATTTTGCTCTTTGCACTAAAGGCATATGTCGGAGTCACAAGAGGACTCCAAAGTCTTCTAAGTTCATTGGCTACTATATATATATATACACATATATCTGTTAAGGTTGACAACTTAAGTGGCTTTCAAATTGCATTAGCAAACACACAAAAACACAAACATAAAAAGATGACTTTGAGGTATGAAATTCGACTATTTGAAATGTTGCATAGAAAGGGTTATTTCTCATTTACTATCAAAAAATCTTCAATTGGTTTACATCGCAAACAGATACACACAGACACAGAGACACACACATACACACACACACAGACACAGAGGAAGACACACACACACATGCAAATAAAGTTGATATGAAGTCGCAGTGCTATTAAATTGATGCAACGAACCATAACTATTCAGCCATCCAGTTAGTCAGTTGACCCGCTGACCAGTTGAGCCATTGAGCAGTTGGCCAAATAGAGTGTACAGCAGTTCGACAGTTGGCTATTATTGGCTGGCTGGGTTAGAGAACGATGACGGCACGTTCTGTTGCCTTTTAAGGAGAATAGGAAATAAAATCAAACGCCTTTGGGCTAGTTGATGGCGTTTCTTCAATTCTACACATGTTTTGCATGCGAAACTTACCGTTTGCTCAGTCAAACAAACACGGCAATGACAACGACAACAAGAGCAACAACAACAACAATAATAACAACAAGAACAACAACAACAACAACAAACTGCAAAAACAACATGAAATAAACTAACACGAATTCGTACAAGAACAAGAACTGGAACTGGAACGATGTTGTCTCGGTTCGTTCGTGCCGGATGTTAAACATTTTCTCAAGCAAAATGTTTGGCATTTCTACAAAACGTACTTGGCAATTTTATTAGCAAAAGCAAAAGGCAACACCAACAAAAGCAACTTCAGCACTAGCCGAAGGAAAAAAAAAAAAAATTAAAAAATGCAACTGGCTTTTTATACCCTGATTCCATTGAAAATGTTTAAAAAAAGAGGGTATAAGGGTTTTGTGCAGGTGTTTGTAACACCCAGATGGAAGCAGTACCGACCCTACAAAGTATATATTCTTGATCAAGCTCAACATCAGAGTCAATATAGCCATGTCCGTCTCTCTGTATGCGCACACGGATCTCAAAAACTATAAGACTTGGAATATAGATTCTCATTTATTCGCTTTATCTTATCGATAACGTCCACCCGCTTCTCAATTATCTTTTCATTTCGATTTCCGATAGCAGAATTGAATTAACACATCAAGATCTAACAAGAAACACCCAACTGTATTCGTAGGGATATCATAGTCGAGATCACTCGACTATAGAATTCTGACTTGTTTCCTTTGGGCTAGCACGAAAAGGAAGTTGGCAACAAGGACTGCAACATCGTCAACGTGCAGTCAAAACTTGAAATTTTAATTTAGCCTGCTAACTGCATCCAAAGTTAAAGATAAAGATAAAGGCTGTAGAGGTCAGGGCGTTGAAAAGCCGCAAAAGTTATTCAAGCCAAAAACGAAAAGCCCAATACAGAAATTGTTGCACGTGCCACATGAAAATAAGGAAGGCGTGCCACGCAAAGGGTTGCGACAGGCCCTGGCAGGTGGCAACTGGCTTCTCGGTTTCCTTCTCACAATTTATTTGGACACGCATAAGGCTATATGCATGTGTACGTGTGTGTGTGTACGTGTGTGTATATGTGTGTGTATGTGTGTGTGTGTGTATGTGTGTGTGTGTGCATGGTTGTGCTTTTCAAATGAAATTTACAAGCATTCATTTGATTTGTTTTGCTTTTATGAAAATTGCCTGCGGCAACACCAAAACGCTCAGCAAGTGAAAAAAAAAATATGCCAACTGTGAAGTAATAATTTTTTCCAACACTTGCATAGATCATAAGACATCAACTAAAAGTAAGCATAAAAAATAAAACACTGAATAAATCAAACGAATTTTGTTGCTGATTCGATTATCGCATAACACATAAGCCAAATTTGATGGGTTCCACTCAGCTGGACTGGAGTACTCAGTCGAATACTTGACTAATTTCCACTTACAATTACTACTCGAAGTTTTAGTTTTTTTTTTCAATACAAAAAAGTTGAATTGTTAGAATTGGTTAACTTTGGATATGCATAAAAATCGATAACTTGATTGGTTAGAACTTAGGAGAAATAACATACATAAATATTTGCTTGCATTTCCCAAAACACTTGTTAAAATATCTGTGTAAAATCAAATTCTTTTCGTTATACCCTACACAACAGTTAGTAAGGGGATCGGTTTAAGTAACGCCCATTTACAAGGTGCTCCCCCCCGCCCTAAGGAGAAACATAGGAAAGTCGCCGGCGAGGCAGAGAGGGGAGCGGCTGCTAGTCGCGTAGCCTTTCCATCAGTCAGAAGGTGCGTCAAGTGCGGAGTACAAATCAGTGTCAGTGTGAAATGTGCACTTAAGACTGACGTTCTCAACTGTTGAGTATTGGGCTTAAAGCTCTCAGCTCTCAGCTCTCAGCTCTCAGCTCATGGCCCTCAGCTCATGGCCCTCAGCTCATGGCTCTTGGCTCTCAGCCGTCAAGTATCTGGTTTCTCAGATTGTCAAGTGTGAGAGGAAGCATGCTCAGCGTCAGCGATTTTCAGCGTTTGTTGTCGTCTTTTTTAGCTTATTTTTTTTTTCGTTTTTGTTTATTTGCTGCATTTGCTGCAAATAAGATGCAATTTGCTTTCGCTAACTTATTTCAAATTTCTTTTCCCTCTAGCGCATTTATCTCAGTTTTCAATATTTAAAATGCGTAATATGAATAATTGCACTCATAAAAATAAAATCAATTAGTTAATCGCCAATAGTTACTCACCAAATTAGTCAGAAAGTAAATTTCTCAAGTGTATTCTGCTTGAATTCAATCTGAGCACTTTGATTTCAAGCTGGATTGTCCTAGCCTGGGTTCCAGTGTGTTTCTTCCTATATATATACATATATATATATATATTTTTATAATACATAAATTAGCTATTTAATAATTTATTTACTATTCTTATTATACATATACATTTACATTTTCTCAGTGTACATCTCTTAACATAAGTATGTAAAATGAGCACAAAGTCATGAAATATAATATCTTAGTAAGAAGAAGCACACAACTACTCAAAGTTGATGTCTATAAAAATGTAGTTTAAATGCCAAAGACCATTAGATATTTTTGGAACAATAGCAGAAGTAGTTTTTATCTCTCATTCCTCGATAGTTATCATCCATCAAATTAGGAAGTGACAGATATATAAAACACAAAAATCACTCTTTATTACTCAGCTCAACGATTTGCTGCTGTCCAGTGGGAAATGTGTGAAGGGTAGTCCAAAATTGTTTTGAGAATTGATTTCGTTTGAAGATTACAAAATTTCAACATGTTAATTTAAATTACATTTAATTTAAATACAAAAACATGTTTAAAAAACATTTGGTTTTTTTTTGTTTATTTGAAATCTTACATTCCGGATAAAATAGCTTTTGAAGTCACATATTCGTCCTCGCACAAGAATAACAATTCCGTCGAAGTTCCATCGTATCCAGGAGTGTTTGCCCCATTGCTGGCGTCCCTCTCCCCTTTGTCCGAATGCACTTAAAGCGCAAATGGAAATCGAAGAGCAAAAAAATGGCGACAGGCCGCATAAAATGTTAGTACTGTGTACGTAATTGAAATGGCATTTACCATTAGCCAGTCAGAGGTTGGTCAGCAGATATACACGGACTGGGAATGGGACAGGGACAGCGGTAGTTGGTAGTACTGTGACTGTGACTGCCGTCCAAAGGGGAAGATTGTGGGGCTTACTTGGAGTTGGCTGTGATGGTAGCTAATGCCAACAAAGGCGTGGCTGTTCCAGGCATGCAGCCACACACGAAACCCAAAACTTAATAAAAATCAAAAAACAAGGTGTGGCAACGTCGAGTCGCCTCGCAGGCAATGTGAGTGTAAATGGGAATGGGATTGGGATTGGGATTGGGAATGGGACTGAGACTGACTGCTGGTCACTTGAAAAAGTGTAGCAATAGATGTTAAAAACCAACCAAGGGGGAAATGTAGCAGAGAGAGGGGGGGCATGTAAAAGACAGTTAACGATAGATGTGCGGGGGGGGGATGGTATGGGGAGGGAAGGTGTGTGACTTGCTACAAAACTAAATGATTGAAAGCTTTCACTTGCTTGCGTTTTTAAGGCATGGCACACTCGTTTAATGTGTTTGTTTCCCCCCCACCACCACCACCCCCCATCAACCCACACCCCCTCATCCGTCATGGACAAAGTTGTCAGTAATTTGCATATAGCCATGGCTTTCCCTCCCAACAGTTGAGTGCAAAGCGACACAATGAAAACTAATAAACTAAGCAAATGAACTGCAATTGATGTTAAAAAGTCCATCAGTTTTAAGTGCAGCAAAAATACACAGCGAAAAACAAATTAACGACTTGATTTAATTGATATCGAATTTATGTAAAATGTTTATTGGCTCGCAGAAGATCTCTCATGCTTCAATTAATAACTAAGTATATCAAAATTAATAAAAAAAAAAAAAAAATTCCATAAATTCTGTTTGGGTTTTTTTTTCGCCAAGTGTAGTTATACTCAACGTTCAGGAAAGTGAGCAACGACAAGTAATTAATCATATATAAAGGTTTTTTTTTTATATATATATAATCTAGCTACTGAGAATGCCCTCAATCCTTGGACAAGCATTCATTTTCCTTTGTTACATCAAAATACTCATATGGCCATTAAATTGATTCATATTCCCATTTTTTTTTTTTTGGGCTAATGGAGAAGGCGTTCTAATTGTGAAAACGATATTGGAATGAATTAAATCAGAAATGTTACTCTTACCATTTTCCCAGTGTCTGTTTTCGCATTTTCCATGGACTTGTTTTCATGACCAGCAACCAGCTACTCCTCCGTCTCCTCCTCCTCGTCGTCGTGTTTTTGCTGTTGATTTTATTAGTTGTTGTCGCGCCACTTTCTATTAATTAGAAGTGAAATTTCCTCATTCATTTCTTGTCGTCCGGTGAAGAAGAACAGTTTGTCTGCCTTGGAGTTGGCTAAGGATGCCAGATGCCAGATGGCTGACTTGCTGACTGCTGTTTAGAGCCAATAACCTAAAATATTTGTCGTTAATTGTTTCGAGGCGGTTATTGTTATTGGGGCGGCGTGCTAAGTGTCCCGATCGCTACCTATCTACCCCCCTCCCTTGGCTGTCCAACCTGCACATGACTTTCAATTTCAATGGCGCTCACCCACATTTCAGTACTGGCAGGAACACATCGTCGTCCACTTGTTTACAGCGCCGGAAATTAATGGTGACACTTTATTGGCGCTCAATTGTCTTCGCCTCCTTTGCTTCTTTTATAATGCCCTGTGTCCATTAATTAAATAAATTGGGTATATTAATGACAGACAAACAGTTTGCCTTAACCAAAAGGACCCACAAATTATTAGTGTATATTTTGGTTGCCTATGATTTTATGCAAAATACGCTATAGAAAAAAATGAATTTTCTTTGTCAAACAGAATATTTAAAATAAATTACATGTTTCTCAAGGCTCATAATGATTGATTGTTTTGTTGTTTTTGGTTGGTATGCAGGGTATCTATTTCGCCGGGTAAATCACTGAAAGTGGTTTTTGGCTGATACTTGTTTGCCGCAGTCGTCGTCGTCGTCGTCATCACATACAAAAAAAACCTTAACATGGCAGAGCCGCCGCCTGTCGCCTGCCGCCTGCCGCTTGCTTCCCTGTGTGTCCAGAGTCCTGCGCCAGTTCTTGGCGCGCGTTCTGCCGCACCCTGGCTGCCACAACTACAGCAACAAAAATACAAAAAAAAATACAAAAAAAAAGCAAAAAAAGGATTGACGTGCGCATTTTAGTCACGCTGTCGCAAGTTTAGCCTTTTGCCATTTTAGCTGATTGTTTTTTCCCCTGTTTCCCGCTGTTGTTGCTGCTTTGTTGTTGTTGTTGTTGTTGTTGTTGTTGATGTTAATGTTGTTTTTGTTGTACTTTAGCTTAGGACACACGCCATGTCACCGCCGCCTCAATGTATGGGTAACATAATATTTTGTTTATGTTTACCCAATTTGATTATATTTATCACTATCACTAACTAAACCAGCCCTAGTTTTTTTTCTAGCGCAGCTCACAGTTTGTTTTGGGCGTCATATGCAAATTTACATTATCTATTTTCGTGCGTTTCGAGAGAGTCTTACACACACACACAAACACACACACACACACACACTCACATACATACATATACATTTATGATAGTAAATATATGACATACATATATACATTTATATATATATATATATACATATACATTTCGAAGAACAAGATCGCTCATCATCGTTCCATTATTCAGTTTGCCTGAAATCTTTGTACGACTGAAATTGTGTTTTTTGTATCTTTGGTTAATTTGGAAATGAAGTAAGAACTTTTAAATCCCGAACCAAGGGTTCTTAACGGACCGCACAAAAGTCCCAAGTTCAAATAGAGATTGCCCAATTGTTGCCACGTGCTACTTCAAATTGGTTCAAGGTTCACACAATCACTTCAGGACAAAGCCTAAATTCCAGTTGGGATTGCAGTGGCATCATTGCTTCTGCCATTAAAGATGAAAGAGAAGGATTATACGAGAATCACCCAAATCCACTCGAGCCCACCACTTAAGCATTTTGCATACTGGAATGTCCACTCTTTGCCAAAGTTCAATGTTCAATCTTACTTGCAAAAACTGTGCTTCACAAACTTTAAGACTGCTGCAAATCAATTGTTAAGATAACGAGACATGGATCAGAAAATGGATGGAAAACTGATAGTTCAAATAGAAAGAAAATAATGATTTATATAAAATTATCATCTAGTTATTGGAGTAAATAAATGAGAGCTTCCCTTTTTGTAGTGTGGTATTTTATTTTATTTTTATGAATGCCGTTTAAATTACAATATTTAACAGAAAGCAATATGAATTTCTTTAACTATTTGTTTAAGCCTGGCTTACAACCCAATATAAAAACAAAATAAATATGTAACCAGAAAATTAAAGTTTTTGGGAAACAATCTTCCATCGTGCAAACAACAACAAGTCTTGTAATAGGTGCCGTTAATTGGGGTTAAAAAAAAATGCATGCCACTCAACAATGGATGAAAAATGGAAATGCCCAAATGGGGTAGGGGGAGGGGGGGTTTTTGGGCAATGCAGTTCAATGATTATCTACAATGGCATTAAAATGAAATTAGTCAAAGCTGCGGCTCTGATGTATGAGCTCGCACCAACATACACGCACATATATATATATATGCATGTATATACACATACGTATGTATAGCAACAATTTGTCGGTGAGGACAAACGGTTAAATCGGCACTCAAAAGTGCGAGCATTTCGCGTTGAAATGACGCGAACATTTCGAAATCCATTTATTTTCATCATTGCCAATGACTTTGCATAAATGTTTTTTATACCCTGCGTACCAAAATGAGCAAAATGAATTGTGGTTGTGTCCAATTGCTCCGTTGGAATGAGCAGTTTGATTTCCACTTGCATCTCACAAAATATCAATAACATTATATTGATCAAATAAATAAGATATAGTATTTTCGGGTAAAACTTTAGTTTTATATAGATTTTGATATTTATTTGAATACTGTTACAGGGTATTTGTCAGTCGAGCACTTTGTCTTAAGTGCACATGTTATAATTGTTATTATTGTTGAAAGACCAACAACCCTAAAACTGTTCGCCTTTTGTTGCCACCGACTTGTGTCAAGTTTTTTTTTTTTAGCATGTCGGCTGCACGAATTTGGTTTTCATTTTACTTAATTTTTTTTATATATATTTGAAAATCAATAGAAAGGACTCTCAAGGGAAGAATACAGTGCATAATAACGAAGCTTAAATACACTTTGATTTAAGTGTAATTTGTCTTCATTTGTTAATGATAAATTTAAATCCAAAGAATTTTCAAATTGGCTGTAAAGTAATTAAGTATTGAATACACTTTACACACACAAATTTCAAATAGCTTTTAGAGTAAACTGTTTGCTTTTTAACTTAGCTGTTAGACATGGAACAGAAAATTGATGGAAAGCTGATAGTGGAAATGGAAAGAAAATAATGATGAATATACAATTATCATCTAGTTATTGGAGTAAATAAATGAGAGCTTCTCTTTTTGAAGTGTGGTATTTTATTTTTATTTTTATGAATCTCGTTTAAATTACAATATTTAATAGACTCTCGCTGGATTAGGGCAAAATGTACACTGCACTTAGCTTTGCACATTGTGCAATGTTGGGCTTTCGAAATGAGCAGCGCTTTTTAATGACTCAACGTTTCTTGACTTTGATTTGAATCGCAGTTGGGTCTGGGTCTCGGTCTGGGCAAGCCGAAGGCGTTGGATTCGACCCCGCTTTTTGTCGGTTGTCAAAATAACAAAGTGCTTTTCGCCTTTGGCAGTAAGTGCAGCGACAGCGCTGCCAATGGCAAAAAAACTGTCGATGAATGTTAAAGTTAACAAGTGACGGAAGTAAATTTTCTCAGCAAAAAATATTAAAAGGCAAGTAAGCAAAAATCATTTCAAGAGCTCTACATATATATATATATATATATATGTGTGTGTGTGTGTGTTGAAAAAAAGAGCAACACTTAAAGCAAGCAATAAGTTGGCTTGAAAGCCCTTCAAAGAAACCGCTGCAAAAATAATATATAAAAACCTGTCGATTGCCGAAAATTAAATACCCTTAAATATCCTCGAATTGGATTTTATACATACATTTTTGAAACTTTATGAAATACTTTATAGTTTTCGATGTTGAGAAATTTCTGTTTTGAAGTCAATACAAACACGTTGGAAACATTGCAACGGAATAATAAATAATAAATAACTTTTATGCGGGCTGCCTTCCAGAAAGGTGTAGGCAAATGTGATATATGTGTGTGTGTGTTTTTGGGTGTGGGGTTGTGCGTGCCAACTTTAATTTAAATGTACACAATAATGCAATTCAGTTAGCGATGTTTATCCAAATTAATATTAAAATTATTATTTATTTATATTAATATTAAAATGTGAATTTTATCTATTTTTCTCTCAAATATTGCATTATCTAAATAATCTATGCTTAGTTTGATTAAAATGTATACATATATATTTTATTCATTATTTATTTGCTCTCTTTTTTTGCTGACTTTCTCCGTTTCAAATGTTTACGAAGTTCCTTTTCTCCTTTGCGTCCAAATCCAGGGGCTTAAGGTGGGGCATTTCGATATTTCCTATATAAATATATATTACTTTAAGTTTAAGTGTGCAAATCTTGCAAATATAAATTAAGTGTGAAATTAATTGACGTTTTGCATTTGTGTGTTTGCTTTCGTTACAGTTCTGCATGCAGTTAGCTGGGAGGAGTGGTGGACCTACGATGGCATATCAGGTAAGTAATCGCCTTCAGAAGCAGATTGAGTCTTAACTTTTTTGTCCTGAATTGTATTCAGTTTTAATTTTCACTTAATGTTTTTTTTTTGGCTTTTTGCTTGTCCGCTTTGGGGCAACTTTGTTGTGATTTTGTGTTTTTTTACGGCACATTTTTCCCAACTGGCTGCGTGCTCATAAATGCAATGTGCAACTGCAACTGCAAAGTAGATTTGTATCACAGCTTACGGCAACAACAAAAACAATGAAAACAAAAAAAATGTTCCCTTGTCCGGGTACTGCTCGACTAGAAGATATATATGCATAACTATTTACATATACAAATAGAAAATAATAATAATAAAAAAAAGAGTATAAAATGAGATTTCATTTAATTTACTTAATTCCTGAATCCAATCAACTTGTTACGAATTACAAAATTATTGTCGAATATTTGTCAAACTTGTATAAATTAAATTTGCTTTGGCAGTTGCATAACTAAAGCGCATAATAATAATATAATATGTATTACAACACTTCAACTTCTGAGAGTGATAAATAATATATAAGTGCTTTTTGGGCAGATCAGAGATGCCTCATTTTGTTTGTCATACATAGAAATAAATACATACATAAAAGGGGCAACTGTGGCTTCTGTTTGCCGACATTGAATTGCATTTCACACACCCTCCTAGGTGTGTGTATATGTGTGTGTGTGTGTGCTACCTGAAGTTTGCAACAATGTTTGCATGAAATAACATTGCACATTTGCCTGGCGTTTAAATCAGCTCCAACAGGAGCAGCAGCTGGAGCAGCAGCAGAAGCCGGTTTGCAGTTGCCAAATCTTTGCCATGTCGTTGTTGTTGTAAAACGTTTCCAACTGCACGCGTGAATTGTACAGTGAAGCCAAACGATGACGAAATCTGGCCATGACTTAAACTCGTCCGTTTGTAACTTGGCCCATTGTCTGAGTGTAAGTCGGTGTCGAAATCTTGATTGGCAACCGCTGCAATCAAGCCCACTTCAGACACTCTGGACACACACACACACACACACACTCCACACTCACATCTCTGGCCAGCACACACACACACTTACTCTATGTCTGAGCAAAAAAAAAAAATATTCATTGTGTCACAAGTCAACAGGGCCAAGTGAATGCGTCCTGGGAGATTATGGCTAGACGCCAGTCCTGTCTGCCAGTCCAGTCGAAGCAAACGCCAGATAAGTATGTCTACGTTCCCATTCCCAATCCCAACCAACCTTACTCCTTCCATCCACATCAACCTCTGCGCCATCAACTGGGCCACTCCGCCGTTCGTTTTAATCTCATTAGAGACAACGACGACGCCATTTGCACAAGACAAATGCATAAATAAGTTCAAGTGCCTTGAATTGCGAATTGGATTTTACAACCAAGGAAACCAACTATGACCATTCCAGTTGGCACTCTACCGACTACGCAATACTTTGCTCAAATAGATCTAACTAAAATTATCGACAACAAATCTCCCCTCCAGTGTGAGAGGGATATATATATATATATATATATATGTCCGTCTGTCCTTCTGTCTGATCTTATGTTTTATTTTGAAAACTACTTTTTTTTTTAGTCGTAGTATCGTGAGTGTCTTAGTACAGGGTATCGCCTAGTTGTGCATCAACCTGAGTCGAGCGCACTTCTTTAAATATGTATTTATGACCAAGCTGGAAAAAAAGCATGCGAAAGCATCCAAAATTTAAGTGAGCAAACAGTAAAAAAAAAAAACATGTATATGGCAAAAGGGCTCAACTATAAGATACCATGTAAATTGCGACTTATATGTCATATTGCCAGCTTGCACCGGGTGACAGGATGTGCGAGAGGGGAACACCAACTTGAAATGCAATGGGTAGTGAAACCAGCGAACACCTTTAGTGTAAGCCATGTGTAAAGCAGTCGATGGGGTTTTTTTTTTTTTTTTTTTTGTAACACGTGTTGTCAACAAATTGCAACCAAATCCGTGCAAGACTTTGTCTCTCTTTGGCATAAATAAATTTGCATAAGCATCGCATACAAAATGGTGTTGTGGCACGGCCCGTGTTGATGCCAGAGAGTGCCCCGTGGGATTGCCAGTTGCAATGGGACTGAAATTGGTAAAGCAGCAGCAGCTACAACGATTCGGATTGGGAATGAGATTGGGAATAAGAACTGCTTGGTCTGCGCTTAAAGCGCGTCTAATGCGTCACAGATGCTGCTGCTGCTGCTGCTGCTGCAGAGTCTGGTTGCTTGCAACGTGCCGCTGGCTTAACATGATTTGCACGAGCAACGAGCCAAATAAATGCAAGTCAAATATACATGTATATATATATACATATATATATATGTGTGTGTGTGTGTGTGTGCTTAAGCGTTGGCCACGCAGCGCACTTGGCCTGTAGTTCAGTTAACGTTGTATCTTAAATGTAAACCGACTTTTGGCCCCAGCCACAAATGTTGTTAATGGCTGCTAAAATCGTTTGGCAATTGCCTCATTGACTCTCGACTACAGCCCGCAGTTTAATAGACTTTACTTGCAGTTTGCCTCTTTCTCTCTCTCTCTCTCTCTCTCTCTCTCTCTCTCTCTCTGTTTGTCTGTCTCTTTCCTTTCCCTTCTTAACGTTGCTTGAGGTCAACAATCGTTTAAGCGCGAATACGTGGCATATCTTTGATTAGAGCTTTTGATTGCGCTTGTCGATAAAGCCGCTAAAACACATTGATCCCATCATGCCCCCATTCCCAATCCTCGATGCTCGATGCGCTGATGCTTCATGCTTCATGCCTGATGCTCGATGTTGCTGTACGTGCAATTCACAACGTTAGTGGCAACACACATGCAACTTCTGATACGGTTGCATCGAATGTTTTCTATGCATCTGAAGAGACTAACGAGACTCAACAACGAGACAACAACAAACAGTTGAGATATCAATGGGGCTCAACACAAAACAAAATCACATCCATATATATATATACATATGCTTTGCATTATTTATTTATTTTTATTTTTTTTTTATCTATACACAAAACAATTTTTTAATTAACTTAGCATTTATACAAAATCCATGAAATATTTAGAGCAAATTAGTTGAAGCTTTCTTTAAGCGTGCAATAATTAACCGATTTTGCATTGCCTCAAAATGCACATAAAATGTTCAATTTTTTACAAAAACTTTATATATTATTTGTGTGCCTTGTTCAAACTGTGTGTGTTTGGCAGAATTTTAAAGATTTTTCATCTTGTACGTTTAACTGACAGATATATTTTATGTATGTGGTCAAGAGGAGTGCATATTTTCAACATGTCATCTGTCCCACGTCCTGTTTGCATGTGTCGTGTCAACTAAGGAAACCGCATGAAATTAGAGCAATCAATGCGGGCTTCAGACGCAGTTTGGTGTTTGGTGGCCACAAAGCAAACAAATTCACAGCTCTGATTCTCTTGCTAGTTTCACCGCTAAAATCAAACAAATACAAAGCCAAACTCTGACCCAAAGTCGAAGCCAGAACGAACCCAAACCCAAAACCCAAACCCAAACCCAAAATCCAAACCAAAACCCAAACCCAAAACCCAAAGCAAAACCCAATAAAACCAACACCTTTGCAGACAACTATTTTAATAGCATTAGTTAAGAGGAGAACCCGCTGAGTTGCCTTCGTTTAGCCGTTTAACTCTGCATATTCAAGTGTTCATGACCAAGTTAAATACTTCTCTCTCTCTCTTTGTACCTGAATCTGTCACTCTCTCTCTCTTTCTCTCTTGGCCACAACACATCTGTGAATATATATTTGGCATAGCTTGCGGTCAGCGCCAAGCTAGTCTTGTGGATTGCAAGGGACAACTTTGGCACTGGAACAATTGGCAGAAATGTATGAAATTTTAATGAGTTATATATTCCGATATTCCAAACTATTAGCTAGAATTGTGCAATTCTTTGCTGGATGCCGGATTAAGATATTTGGGTGTTGATATGCATGTTCCCAGTATAAAATATGAGTACCTGGCTAAGCATCATTTTAAAGCCAAGTTAATTGACGTTGGTAACATGGATGTTAGTTATACAATGGATTCTCAACTTAACTTTACAACTTCAACAAAAACTTCAGTTATTTGTACTCAATTTTATGTTTTGCAAATGTGTGTGTATTTTTGTATTTTTTTTATTTATTTATTGTTTACAAAAGTTATATGAAAAGATTTGCAAAATACAGCAAATATCAGTTTAAACAGAAACTTGTCAAATGAAAAAAATGGAGAAAAAAAAATGTACATTTTATATATGCGTCAAATACAACAATTTAAACTTTTCCTTTTGGCAAACATCCTGCAATGACAGGTGGCAATGCAATGTACAGCTCTTGCCATACGTAACTTGGTATATATATATATATGTATATATATGTGTATATATATATATACATATATACATACTTGTATAAAACATGAACTGATTTTAAACAGCTTACGAAATTTTATACGTTATACAAGGATAAGCACAATCAGAAAAAGTAAATTTAATTCTTGAATCAACTTTTGTATAGATGCTAAATTTTGCATAATTTATATTTTTTTTTATATATTTTTTTATTGGATTCGAAAAACTGTAAACAGGGTTTTTTTTTGGGGTTTTTCTTTATTTAAATACCCCAAAAACCAGTTCAAAATTCTTGTTACGTTTTGTGTGAATTATTGGCATTAATATTTTGTTTATTGGTTTATTAATTTTAATTCCATTCCTTTGGCATTTTGTAAGTAAATATTTCGATAGCAATTAATTTTGTGTGTTTGTTATTTGAAATGTGGTTTGCAGGTCCCGCTTTTTGGGGTCTCATCAATCCGGAATGGTCACTCTGCAACAAGGGACGTCGCCAGTCGCCGGTCAATCTGGAGCCGCAACGTTTGCTATTCGATCCCAATTTGCGACCCATGCATATTGACAAACACAGGGTAATTTGATTAATATGTGTATGCGATAAAAAGTATTTGGTTTTTTTTCTTCTTTTTTTTTTATAGTCCTTTCCCAATTTTTGTCATATAGAATATTAAGTTACTGTATTCCCTCGACAGATAAGCGGCATCATAAGCAATACGGGTCACAGTGTTATCTTTACGGCCGGCAACGATACGGTGGCCAATTACGATGGCATGCAGACGCCAGTGAATATATCTGGTGGCCCTTTATCTTATCGCTATCGTTTCCACGAGATACACATCCACTACGGACTGAACGATCAATTTGGTTCCGAGCACAGCGTCGAGGGCTACGCATTCCCAGCGGAGGTAAGTTCACCATGATGGGATTCCTTGCCTGTCCATTTAAATTATTGAAGTAGTTTGCTTTGAGGTGCATTTTGGTGAGCCAACATTTAGAAGACGACACTTTGACGTCTTAAATGCTTGGGGACACACCCTCAATTTGTTGCGCCTATTTTTTGTTTTTTTGGAATGTGTCGCCCATCAGATTGTGCGCTCCTCTTCAGCAATTCAATTGTGTGTGTGTGTGTCAGCAGGAAGAGCTGAAGCTGAAGCTGAAGCTGAAGCTATCTGAATTTATGGCTATGGCCGAGGCGGGGGGGGATGGGGAGTCAAGCGTATGTCAAGTTTTCGAATTTGTCGTCTGTGCCGTCGTCGTCGTCGTGGTCCTTCGTCTGCATTTCCATCTGATTCTGCTACATTTGGCTGGAGCCATTGTTATACTTACTTGTACTGTAACTTGTTAGCTCGCTTGCTCAAATATTTACACAGATAAACGAGCGGAAGTGTATTTGATCAGCAGTTAACGTACTTGCCTAATGGCGATTTGTCGCTGTAGTCTCAAAATACCAAGTCTTAAGGTATTCCACTGGCAAAGTGCGCTTTTGCCCGGCTGCCTCAATATTATCATCATCAGAGGGCAGACGGATGGAGAGATGGACAGACGGAGACCTTCAACAATATGGAGTTGCTTGAAGTTTGTCCTTGGGCAGCATACAATTTTAAAATCATTCACACATCTTCTGTGACACTGAAGTGCTGAGTGCTGCAAGTATTTGGGATCTGGGATCAAGAGACTATCCAATATGTTCATCATATTGGATTAAGAATATTCACAGCACGAATACTTTTCCAACAATATGATTAGTGTACATTATATATAGCAAATTCTCGGCCGATAAGTGATGTCAGTTTGTTGATTTCGCCTAAAAAATATTTTATTGTATTACTTTTAACATTGTTTTTCAGCATCGGGGGCATATTCTGGTGTCATGTGGCACAGACAACGGCAACGGCAACGGCAATGGCAACTTTCACTCACATCACAACATGTAGACATGAACTCAGACACCTTGCCTCTTCGGGTTGTCAGCCACATCAGTTTTGGGTGTTGCCCCAGCTACTGTTTTGTGCCACAGTTCCTCCACTCCCACTTGGTCGTGTGTCTGGGATGTCTGATTTATTTGGCCTGGGCGCAGTGTGTATGCACATGTGAGATTTTTCTGGCTGCCTGCTTGGCCTGGAGGCTGATTCGGATTCTCATTGCTTGTTGTTTGGCAAATATGATTTTGGCCCTTCTTTTATTTTTGATGTCAAGTTCAGGAGTATACGCGTACACACACACACACGTACACACACACACGCGCGCACACACACACGCACACACACACACACATTCAAACATTTGTTTCGCTCAGTTGATTTGCAAGCAGCTTATTAAAAATATGTAAATACGCGAACAGAGGAGAAAAGATGAAGGCTGCACACCAACATCAACAACAACAGAAACAACAACACAAACAACAACATCAACAACAGAAAACAACATCAACAACTGAAAAGGTTGAAAATTGAAATTCTCTGCCATTTCGTGGCCTGCTAATTTGACGAGCCATTTGCAGATTCAGATTCACATTTCGATTTAGATTCAGATTTAGCACTCAGAAATATATATGTTCAAAGCAGCTGGCACTGATGGCTCCTCTAAGCTGCTCTGCTCTGTTCTGCTCCTTGCTTCTTTTTGTGTTAAATGATCATCATTGATTTTACTGGCCAGCCCATAACAGACAATGGCTGCCGGGGCCAGTGTGAAGCATGTCAACAAATGGTAGCAAATTTCTCTCAGTCATAGTCACCCTGCTGATTCTTCTTCTTCTCCCCCCATTTCTTCTTCTTCGAGTGCTTCTTGGCCCGGTCAAGCTCTTGTGGCCATAATGTGCAGCTGTTGCCAATTTGTAAGTCGCTGCATATGCAGCTTATTCGTCTAATTAGTAAATGGCCAATGGTAATTAACTCATATTACATTTTTGCTACAATGGAATAGTTTGCCAAAACTTGTTGTGAATATTAACAAAATTGTAGTGGTGGGGGGTGGGGGGAGGGGGAGGGGCAATCAAAGAAAGACACACATATCTGTATATTAGTTCATAATAGTGCTCAACGTCTAGATACCCTTTAATTCTCCCATACAAAACTTCATTTTATATACAAAATTCATAAAATATTTTTTCTTAATCAACTCGGCTGAAAAGTTGCAAAGGACAATTTTTGTTGCAAATAATCAATTATCAAGAAATGTGAAAAACAATATTTGTATACAAATCAATGTGAAAAACCATTTGATTTTCTTTGTGAAATATTTATTATTTTGTTATTGAAATTTTACCACTTAAAACTGCATATATTAATCAGCGAAATGACTATTTAATTAAATTAAATATTCTTCAACAATCAAATATACAATTTAGTAAATGGGATTAGAAATCAATATGAGCTTTGAATATATTTTAGATGAGTAAACATAAAAAAATCTTCTTTGCATAAGCAAAGCAAATGCAGAAATAGATTTATTTTACGCTTCGCACAAATAAATAAATTTTATTGGATATTCAAAGTTTTTGTGCAAAGACAAACCCAGACAAATAAAAATTATTTATTTATTTAAATATTAATTACAAGATATATTTAACATATTATATCTTGGAAGACATCGTCCTTACAGGCTTAAAGGGTTTTTTTTTTTTGGTCCAACTGTTTCTGGTTGCTTGGCCAAATTAATCATGTGTCGATTGGGGGCAATCAGCTATTTTCTGAGCATGGCCAAATTGTTGCTAGCTGTTTTAATGAATTCGTAATTGGCAATTTTAATTAATCCAACGAAAATCCGTAGAAGATTACAGCGGACATGTCCGGGCATTCAATTTGTGCGCCGTTGTCAGTTGATACCACAGCCAGCCAGTGGGCGTGGCCAGGTGTTGTTCCCATTTCTATTTCGCGTTTTGGCCTTATGCAAACAAGTTGGTTGGTTGGTTTTTGCTTGTTGTTGTTTGATTTGCTTTATTTGAGTTCGTTGCGGTAATTTAGCACTTGTTTTGTGGCTAAAATTTAATCACTTGACACACTCGACGCACCTCTTCATCGTGTATCCTGTGGCTCCTTGCCTTCTTGCCTCATTGCCCCATTGCCTCTCTGCCCCCACTGTCTCTCTGCCCCCACTGTCTCTCCACTGCCTCCTGTGCCATCAACAGTCTACTGTTTTCCCCGTTTTAGTCGCTTAGGCGTTTACTCTTGCCTGCTGCTTAATGGACTCGACTGTTCGCGTTACCATCCCATCCCTTACCTCGAGCACGCCGGTTGCTGCGGTCCCCATCCATTTGCAGCTTCATCCTTTGCAACGTGGCAACGTTCACAACCCAAAACGACCGACGTGACCGACGGCTTAGCCATTAATTTACGCGCTAACCATGAGGTACTTAAATATCCAAATGTATCTGTATCTGTGCTCTCCACTTCAACATACCCACAAACACACAAACACACACATACAAACACACACACACAATATTTGCTGGTAATGAGGTTGTGTTTTGAATTTATGTTTGATTTGCCGACCAACTTTAAACTGTCTGTTCAACCAGCAATTTTCATTGGCTTTAATAGGCTCTGTGAAGAGTCTAAAATTAAATACATTTCAAGCGTATTGTCATGTAAATTTGACTAGAAAATCAACCTTCAAGATGCAGCAATAATAAAATTTAAATATTTGCAAAATTTTAATGAAATACCAAATTAAAATACGACAATGTTTTTATAGTTGTGTGCAAAAATTCATACATCTTACAACAATTTCATTAAAACAACATATTTAATTAACAAAAAAAAAAAAAACTGAAATTCAAATAACCAAATTCCACATTGTGCTTGACCCTTAGCCTTTAGGCCAACTTGATTAATACACTGAAGAAGTTGACTAAATTGTGCGACACTTTAAATAGCAGCACTTTAATTACCCTAAATGGAGAACTCAATATGTATATTTAAATGCCAAAAACAGGCAATTTAAGATCACAGCGCTGCTTATCTTTCATATGAGCGCATTTTAAAACGACAACAAAATGCGAAAAAAAAAAAAATGGAACATTTGCCATTTTGCTGGTGCCTTAACTCTTCATGTTGCTGTTATTGCTCGCAAATTGTGCTTCCTGTTTGTGAAGCGCATAATTAGCAGCAAGTGCTTGCGCCATCAGTACATCAGTACACACATACACACAGTCACACACACAGTCACACACACACACACACACAGTCACACACACTGACTATGTCCGGTAGCATCTGACAAAGTCTAGCAGTGCACTGACTGAATTTGTGTATGTGTTAGGGACACAATGTCCCCATGTGCGTTGTTAGGCTAATTTGCTTCATTTGTCTAGAAAACTGACTGACAAGCCTCTAACGTTAACACACACACAGAGAGGGGGGGATCGGTGCTGGATTCATGGCTAGCTGGCAATGTGTTGACATGAGGCCATGTTTTTAGGCCTAGTCCAACCGACCCGTCTTGCATACCATCACCGTGTCCGGTCAACGCAACACGAAAGCCAAGCTAAAACCAGCTTAAATAACCAAACAAACCAACTCCACAAAAGATGGTTTTGCATTTGGCTGGCATTAGACACAGTGGCTCCGCACAGAGTAGCTGACAAATTAAAGTTTACTTGTGTTTTTTTTTTTTTTTGTATTTATTTGTTTTTAAAGTGTGAATTAAATAATATAAATAATAAGCAAACATTTTTGGACGAATATTTTTCTATGATTTGAATAAATTGATTTATTTTTATTTTCAATTATTATTTTTCCTTTCCAGCGCTACAATTTTATATACTTATTATAAAATTATTAATTATTAAAATTAATATTACATTTATTAAAAAAATTTATATATTTGCATAAAATATTAACATTTATAATTCCAAATTAGTTGCAGTAATTTTCGCAAATTGCATACAATTAATATATTTATTTGCATACGGACAATATGCGTTTAAAGCTCTTTAGAATATTTGATTTCATTTTGAATTCCGTATTGGCAACCACTGTTTTTGGACCTGTCCACAGCACCAAACGATTGGAATAAGCCAAGGCACAGCTTGCAGCTGGATCCGCTGCTCTGGTTATTGGGCATTCGGCTCGGCGTAGCCAGGGCAGGCGACCCCAGAATATAGCATACAAAAACAAATCGGGCCAAAAGCAGGCCAGACAAGGACCAGGCCAAGCCTGCAATCCATGCAGTGAAAACATGTGTAATTGATCTGATTAAGTTGCCTTTTCTCTGCGACTGCCTCTGTCTCTGATTCTGCCTCTGATTCTGCCTCTGACTCTGCCTCTGTGTATCTAATTGTGTGTTTGCCAGCAACTGTGTATGTATGTTTATTTTTGTGTGCGTGTGTGTGTGAGAGAGTATGCGGTGTGGTAAGAAGCTTGTCCAAAGCCTGCTATGTGTATGGCCTTCTGTTCACAAACAAACTGGCAAACAAACAGGGATACGAAGTGAGACTGGTCGTCCTGGACTGGTCGGTTAGGGGGAGCATTTGTTGGACTATTCCCCTTGTCCGGATATTTGCCGCTACTAGTTACTGCTATCCCTGTTTATTTGCCACTGCCACACGCATTGCTGTTTAATGGAACGAAAATATAACATTTGAGTTTGCGGTAAATATTGCATAATTTTTTAAGCACACAGCCCTTTTGGGGGCACCAAAGTATTGTTTTTGGGATGCTTAATGTTTTAATTTGATTAGCAGCTATCATTAACAATAAATCTCTTCTTCTTATAATTTGAATTTCCTTAAGTTTAACTATTTAATGCAGTGCCAGGAATCCTTTTGTTTTATTTAAATATAGCGCAATTCTGGCAATGTTTTATCCCATCTTATTACAGCTTTGGATATGGAATTCCATTTCTGAGTGGCAACTCTGGCAAAATCTCTTTGCGCCTTAAATGCCTTCAATTGCAATCCAGGCTGAGAATGTGTGATTTCGATAAATAATTCATTACAAAAAACTTACACTGGCACTGCCAATTTGCAATATCCAGAAGTCTGTGTTATATATATATATATATATGTATACTCATACATAGAAAATTTGTTTTGCAATTTGCTCGTCAAAATTTCATTTGCATTTTCGGCTGCTGCGTCGTCGTCTTCTCTATTTGCATGCGCTGTGTGTGAACTCCGCACACAACACACAACAGCTTTAGAAATTTTAATTTAATTTAATTTCTATTTGCCTTGCTGGGCACACATACAAAAATAAATACCAAATAGTTTTAACATCTAATGTATAATTTTTTTATTTTTTTTTTTTTTTTTTGGCTACTATATGCTATTTTAGTTTACCCTGCACTCAAGCAAACTGGGTAGATTGAACTCAAGTCTCTTATCCGGTGTAATCTTCAAGTCATGTCCATTCCACTAAAGACTTCTTAGCCTCAATTCTCAATTTTAACAACATAACTGAAATTCTACTTCTCAAACAAACTCATTTTAGTGAGGTAATTTTATTTACCAAATGTGTAATATAGTTAAAATCGTTGCAGTGTATTTTTTAGTTGGGCAATCTTGAATTGACTGCCGAGAGCTGTTTCGAAACACATCGTATATTCAATTTCAAATATCCACAATAAGTACAAAAATGATAAATCAGAATAGAGAGATTTTGGGATATTGCATATTAAGTCAAATACCAATCCTATGCAAATGAACATGTTCTAAAGATAGCTTGGAAAATATTCGAATAGTTTTGCAGTCGCCGGTTTTGGCAACAAGGCAAAACCCAGTTTCGATATCGAGCGTGGTGTGTGTGTGTGTGTGCGTGTGTGTGTGTGTGTGTGTGTGTGTGTGTGTGTGTGTGTGTGTGTGTGTGTGTGTGTGTGAATTGCGCTACTCTACCTTAAGCAGTTGGTCAACAAGTACATTTTCTCTCAATGTGGGCTAAGAAATAATATTTTTTTTTGTTTTTCAGGCGCTTGATCTCATGTGGGTTGGGTGTGTGTGTGTGTATGTCCGTGTGTGTGTGTGTGTGTGTGTGTGTGTATCTGTGTGTGCAGCATGCACTCGTATTTGTGTGCATTTTTGTTTATTGTTGCGATTATTTTGTTGCAATTTATGTGAAACAAGGCGAGTTTTCACCTCTCATCCAACGAATGTTGTCACTGTTGCAACCGACCTCCTGCAACACCCAAATTACTTGGTCCTGGTCCTGGTTAGAAACAATGGGTGGCTGCCTTGCTATTGCTGTGCAAACAAGGGGTACACGTTGTTGGCTCTTTGTATGCATTTCGGCTTAAATTGAGCAACAATAAAGTTGGCCACAAAAACAAATAGGATGCAGAGCAACTTGTGTATAGGATACCATCTCACTAAGCCATTTATGCATACATATATATATACATACATATATACACCTATATCTATGTAGGTGTCTTATAAGCCTTACTCACTCATGTCCCCTCTCTCTCTCTCTCGCAGATACAAATATTCGGCTATAATTCACAGCTATATGCAAATTTCTCAGAGGCTCTGAATCGTGCTCAGGGCATCGTTGGGGTCTCCATATTATTGCAGGTGAGCTTCTCATATGGATTAACACAAGCAGCAGCTGGCAGTATTGAATATCTTTTTTTTTTTATTTTTTTTTTAGCTGGGCGATCTCTCTAATCCGGAACTGCGAATGCTCACCGATCAGCTGGACCGCATACGTTATGGGGGCGATGAGGTGTTCGTGAAGCGACTCTCCATACGTGGACTAATGCCCGATACGGATCACTACATGACCTACGATGGCTCGACAACGGCTCCGGCCTGCCACGAGACCGTCACCTGGGTGGTTCTCAATAAGCCCATCTATATAACAAAGCAACAGGTAAGTCGATCACATAAAAATAAAAAATCACTATTCGTCTAGATGTAAAAACCATTATCCAATTATGAGGGAATGATTTGAAAAATCAGTTCAGTTTGGACCAAGATGCCATTCCTACATGGCATAAATTGAAATAGTAATCAACAAATTGTATATAAATAATATCAATTATATTATATTTATTATATATTATAATAGAATGAGATCAATATGAGAAAACTTCCAATTTCAATTATTTTACAATTCTAACAAATTATGGAACAGACCATTCAAGTAGCAAGAAAAATTATATAAATAACTTGTGCTGCATATGTAGACACTCAGATGATGAACTTAAAACATAGTTAATTTTAATTGCTCCAATTCGGAATTGTTCCCCATTTTTTGGTTGTCCCTCGAGTAACCAATTTATGAGATGGCTACATAATGTTTGCTAATTAGTGAGGAGGTAGGATCTGGTCTGGTCTGGTCTGGTCTGGTCTGATGTTGTTTGTTTTATTAGCTAATTTCATTTAATTTTTAAATTGAGTTTCCACTCGAGCTATAAGACTGACAATAACACAACACAAGCAACAGCAACAGCAACAGCAACAAAGTGGCAGCAACCATAAATGAAATAAAGCGATGACCACTTTTTTTTTTTGCTTGCCTCTTTCTCTGAGCAAACAAAAAAGACAGCATACAAAATGTAACGCAAATGTTTATTAAGTGCAGCGCTGTAATAAAGACGCCAACATGCACGGCCATCAAGCAAAAAGGGGTGGCGGGGTGGAGGGGGTGACTGGGTCTAAAATAAAGCCGGTGGCGTACGTGTAAACAAAGTAAACGGTGAGTGTCGGTTGCATCCATAAACAGCAGCAGGAGTCAGAAGGGTGGCGGAAGGTGCAACAAGAACCAAACTGAGCAGAGCAGAGGAGAGGAGAGGAGAAGAGAGGAGAAGAGAACAGGCAGCAGCAGCCCAGTCAGACTCATAAAAACTTCAACAAGCGCAATGGCACCCATGAGAGCCCATGGTTACAACTTGTGGCAACCCGGCAGCTCCCAGACACCAACAGCAGCAGCAGCAGGAGTAGCAGCAGCAGCAGCCGCAGCAGTAGTGCCCGCGGATCGGGTATGAGGATAGCTAAAGGAGAATGTGAATGTGGATGTCGGGAAGGAGAAGAAGTAGAAGGAGAAGGAATTGCCAGACAGCGCAACAGCAATGTAATTTAGTGTTGCACGGTTTCGCGACTGCACCTTGCGAACAAAACATAATTTACCAAATTAAAGTAACACTACCAAATGTGCGATGCGATATCGAAACAGAGAGAGACAGAGAGAGAGAGAGAGAGAGAGAGAGAGAGAGAGAAAGAGAAAGAGAGCGAGAGAGTTTGGTGAAATTGTAAAGTGAAATTGCAATTAACATTTTAACGTGTTCTGTTGGACACGGTAATCGAGTAATTGCCCCTAGCTTAATTTGCCACATTACCGACAGCTGCTTCAATATGCATATGCACATACATATATACACATGTAAATCTGATTGACTGGCAGATTGATTGAATGTCGGGCTATCCAGTTACCAGGGCCAATAAACTGCAAGCCAAATATTTTGTATGCCTTTTTATGGGCGCCAAAGTGGAGCACGATCAAAGCCAGATGATTCAGATTTGTTTAGTTGAAACGGTTACAAAAAATTACAAACTGATGTACTTATCCAAATCAAGTTATGTTCAAACATTATTTCATTATTTAATTAAGTTTGGTCGTTCAAAAACCATTGAAATCTTTTTCATCCTTTGATTTCGAATTAAGCAGTTTGGTTTATAATTTGGCTGTCTCCCTTACAAAAAAGCAAGTAATTCCCTCAAATTGCTTAAATTACTGCAATTCCTTTATAATGGGGGAATTAGTGACATTAATGGTTTTTGCAGTTGGAAAATAAATGTGGCGGGAAGTACTTCTGAGAAGGAAATAAATAACTATTGCTTACCATGCAGTCTGGTATACCCGCTTTGTATGTGTGTGTTGTGTTGTGTGTGTGTGTTTGTGTGTGTGTGTGTGTGTGTGTGTGTGTGTGTGTGTGTGTGTGTGTGTGTGTGTGTGTGTGTGTGTGTGTGTGTGTGTGTTGGTATATGTTGTGGGCCAAGAGCTACTCAATGCTGTCTACCTACTTGGAGTCGACACTTTGCACTCATTTAGTTAACTCCCTCGACACGCTTCCAGCTGGATGGGCTCCACACATAACTTAAATTCCACTTGAACGGACAGAGCCACGTCGAACATACGCAAGGACGGATAGAAGAAACTGTGGATGGGCGCCTGCCTGCCCGCCTGCCTGCTCCGGCCGTAACGCCATTGAAACCGCTTTTGACGGAAGTCAATTGATAAACAGCTTGTGTAGATTAAGTGGTATTGACTCGTCGCTTTCGACGTTTCACCCACTCCGATTATTGTTGAGATTCTCCTTTATCTCGGCTCTATACCGATTTATCCGATTTATCCATACCCCTTTCTAAGTGTGAAAGTTGTTGACTTACTTTGTTTTTTTTTTTTATTATTACATTTTTACATTGCGCGTATGTTTTGTATTATGCATCCACCTTGACTGATTGCCATATACCCTGTTTGCCGGTCTTAAAAATTAAATATAAATAGAAAATTAAATGATATAATTAGCTGTATTCATGAATTCTAGTTTAATTCTGTTTACATTTCAAATGGGTATATGAAAAAAAAATTGTGAAAATTGCTTTTCATTGCATTTGAAACAGTTAAGCTCGTTAGAAATCTATTATGAAATTGCGTTTTTAAACAAAAAAATAATGCAGCAATTAAGTTGCCGGTTTTCACATCGTACATTAAAAGTTTTTGTTTGCATTTATTTTGTTGTTTTCAGTTGCACGCACTGCGACGGCTCATGCAGGGCAGTCCCGACCACCCAAAAGCACCACTGGGCAACAACTATCGTCCACCACAGCCGCTGCTGCATCGACCCATTCGCACCAATATTGACTTCAAGACGACTAAGCCAAACGGCAAGGCCGCTTGCCCCACCATGTACCGCGAGGTCTACTACAAAGGTAAGTGAAAACCCAATCGAATTAAAAATCAGTACACATAATTTATTGATTTTAAGTAAAGTATACAATTGAAATTTGTATATATATATATATATATGTATATATCGATTATTATTTACTAGAAGCCAGCCCAAAACATTGTCGATATATTTCATTTGATGAGCCTAACGACATTTGACTCAATGTCTTCTTGTTTTATTCCCACACATGCAGCAACCAGTTGGAAACAAAACTAGAAGTCGATGCCAGAACGAGCCGTATAAAACTTAAAACGTAAGACGTGAGTAGCGTGTGGCGTGCAACAGGAGCTTCCAACTAAACATATATAAAGATATCTAGAGAAAAGAGCAGCGACAGAATCACAGCAACACAAAGACAATGACAGTTAAAGAATAGATGAGAAAATGTGAAAGAAAAAAAAAGAAAAAAATCAAGATACGGCACAACATGGCCAAATGGCATTTAAAAAACAATACATACATATATAGTACATACAATATACACACTAATATATATATATATATATATATATATAAAAGAGCCCTCTAAACATAAACATAAATTAGAAGTTAATGTGAATATCTTCTTTTTTTTTGTTAAATGCCTAAAAAGCCTGTGTAAATGTAGAGGTTTTTTTTTTTTTTTTGCGTAGTTCTTAAAAATTTAAAACATGGCGTATGCATAATGTGTATGTAAGATAACGACAAATAGTTATATTAATCAAAATATAATATATATAAAATTATAAAAAATTAAAAAAAAAAGGCGATACGTATAGTATATAATATACGTGACACAGTGAGAATGTCGTAACAACAATAAGATCAAAAGAAAATAGTTAAATATTTAAAAGTAGCTTTAAATAAATATCTATTCATAATTATCGACAAAGGAAGATATGTCAACTAGTAAATGTTACTTATATAGTAAACGCATTATGCAAGACCCACCCGTGCTATATACTGTATTTATATATATATATATATATATATATGTATATATATATATTCATATACATAGCTATATACACACATACACATATACGTACCACTTACAATTTGTGCAGAGTAAACCGAATCAATTTGTTTACTCGCTCAAATGGAAGAAAAAGTGTAGCCAGCTGTGCGTCTAATATTTTCTGGATGTGGAACCAAAGCGTTCCATAAAATACTTAAATACGAACGTTAATAAAAAACTATAATTTTCAGCCCTTTAGAAAATAAGCAACAATCTCTTTTTTTTTGCTTAGCAGGTCGTTTTTTTTTTATTTACTGACAACACAATAGATAAATTTTAATACATTTTTCATAGTAAAAATGAATGAACAAGTTTCATTATATTATAATTTAAAATAAATTAATAAATAAAGATCGATTATAGTGCTGAAAATTTAAAACCCTTACACACATCACAGGAAGCAATACATCATATAAAGTTCAGATATTCTTTAAGATACTTTTTGTCTTTATCTGTTCAAAAAAATGAGTGTAAAACTGGTTTTTTTGCTGTTTCGCCAACACGTTAAGCATTTTGGATCCTTAAATAAATATTTTAAAATTGTATTTGCTATAAATTTAATTCAATGCAATGTTTAATATTATGCCACAGACGCGCACATTTTGCATTTAAAATGAATTTGACCACAGCAGCAAAATCAACTCTCCTCCGCCCAGGCTTGCAGCACCACCACCATGACCATGCCTCCTCTCCCACCCACTTAACTTATCATTGCGCTGATACTGTCCTTGTCAGCACTGCGGCCTCATGTTCCATTGCATCCTGGTTGTCCCGCTTATCGAATATAAAATGCAACATGAAACCACAAAATCTGCTGTGGTTATTTAAAATCACGTTTAAATAGTGCAGTCTGAAATATCAACTTTTATGGCCAAGGGGGAAATTATTACGTAGCGACGCGACGCTTGGGATATGGTTTGAAAAATAGCCTCCAAACCAAAACATGTTTTTATTATCATTGGCGGTGTCTGAGGGAAGGGCTGCTTTCGCCAAATCACATAATAATTTATATAAATATTTGCTATCATTTCGCAGACTGAACTTTTTATAAATTTCATTTTTAACAATATTTTAGTTTAATATATTTACAATTTTCATTTTTTTTTTTTTTGGTCAAGCCTTAATACATAGTTGGCAGAATTTTAACGCCGACTTTAAAAAAAAACAAAAAAAAAAAAACTTTGACTCAATTTAATACATTTCAAATAGAAATAATGAATGCCTCAGCATGCAAATTGCATGTAAATTATTTTTATACTCTGCTCGACATCCGCAAACAGCCGTGTTGGCTGACTTCCAATCAATCAAACAACAGCAGCAGCCCAACCAAATACTTTACGGTGTAAAATACTAACGGACAAGTGGCGTCCACTAATGATTTGCGGCAACTGTACATTTGGTCTGTCGGGACTGTCGGGGGTTTATAGCCAAAATACCACTCAACTGACCACCATCCATTCGCATCCCTATCAATTGACATTATCGACTTGACACTTTGTCCTATTGTGGAGAATGTGTTCTCTGTGACTTTTCAGTTATTTGTTATTTATTTGCAGAGCAAAACTAAAATATGCCTCAGGACATTGCATTTATGGCCAGCACCAATTTAGTGCAACACAATAGGTGAAATATGTGCCTACATTCAGAAAAAAAATTGAGGAAAAAATTTACAAAACCTAAGAACTACATTTTGTTTTTTTAATAAAATAAATACAATTTAGAATTATTGCTTAAATATATAAAAAGAACATGTCTCGAAATTAAAAATGTTCCCTTTTCATATATTTTACATTTAAACTTTGCTACAAATGTGTTTCATTCCAGAAATATATATATCTGGTAAAGTTATTTTTTGAATTTACAATTTTCTAGTGCACTCATTTGTACATTTAAAACTTTTTTATGGAAGCCAAATGTTTCTCTCGGTGTAGATATAATCGAGAAGTATGTGTCACTTAACAGACACCATTCGGTACAAAAAAAAAAAAAAATAAAAAAAAGCCAAAATGTTAAAAGAAAAATATTATTCATTGCATTGTAGCGTAAATTACAATTCGGTATCACCACCCAACTGAAATATGCATACTTTTACAATTTCAAAATTTGGCATTTGCGTATTTCGTTTTGACTCAACTTTCAATATT